>WEIT01033432.1:1009-23868 GCA_013389985.1 Dryoscopus gambensis
TATTGTTAATGTCCAATAAAGGCCTCAGAACTCTGTGGTAATATTCCATACTATAAAGGGACTGCAGTGTTACATTGTTAGCCTTGCTGCTGTTAGTCTGTACTTCTCTCTCCTACTTTTATAGCTCTGTATGTAGTTATACAATAGAACATCTTAGTGCAAGATGTTTTCACTGGAAAAGCATTCTTATTTATATCATATTCTGAGTTGGAAAACAATAAAGCCTGTAAAGTTCAAACTGTAAAGCTGACCTTCTTTTGTCTTGCATTACCATGGGTGTCATCATTTTGTTCCTTTAATCTCAGTCAGTCAATGGTGAGAGGAAGGAATGGGGTTTCATGAACCATTTCTTTCCTTACTGAACATAATATAGAAATACTTGGTGTTTCTTCTTGGCTGGGGATGCCATGCCCACATGAGTGAGAAAGTTAGTATAGCTCTCTTCTGTCAGGAGTTCAGATCTATTTCTGATACAGTTTTGGCATCAAAAGAAAATTGGAGAAAAAATGCTATTCTGTTTCATGGCTTGCAAAGGACCTGTTGTGTAGTAATCCAAATACTGTTGATGTGGAGAAGGTATGTATTTATTTGGTCACCAGTTTAGATTCTGTGTAGAAAAGACCGTTTCAATAAAACATGCATTTTTGTTTTGTTTTCTCTACACTCACAGAGCTCTCCTACAACAACAGGCAGATTATGGTAATGTCTTAGAGGAACAAGCAGTGGTTGTGTTGTTACTGAGTGGGATCTTTGCCTGCAGTAAAATTTTACTTTACAAACTAAATATGACAACAGAATTGCATGCGTAAACTGTTCCTGGGAGCTGAGACCTGTTTACAACAAGCAGCCTGGTTACATTCTACCCATGACTGGAAATCCTTTTAGACTCTGGAACTAGTCTTGCCCTAGTCTTTGAAAGCATGAGTTGCTCGAGTCTGGTGTGTGCAGCACTAAAGGCTTTCTGCATGGCTCTCCACAGGCCATACTATAGCCCATGTCCTTTATGAATAAACTTGTAAATCCACAGGAAATGTGGCACTTGACAATTTTACCTTAACGAGAATATATGCTCATTTGAACTGTGCCCTTTTAAAGTGCCACAACCTGTGAATTATTTTTGAGAGGAATGAGAGAATTGTACCAAAGAAGTTGATAATTGAGCTCAAACGGGTTTATACAAATGGAAAAATAGGGGAAAAGAGAATATTTCTGTGACATAGACTAAAAAGGACTCAGTAGACACAGGGAACCAACTCTGCTTAGCACATGTGATGACACGTCTGGAACACAATGTCTAGTTTAAAGCCCCCCAGTTCAAGGAAGATATCATTAAATTGGAGGCAATTAGAGGAGGATCATCATGATGGGGGGTAGCTGGGGCACTTGCTGTGTGAGGAGAGGCTGATGGAGCTGGGCTTATTCCGCCAGAAAAAAGAAGTTGCTTCAGGGGTACCTGCCAGTAGCCTCCAATGTCCATGGGGCAGCATCTCTTCTCCATCAAGGTGGTGGAGTCAGGCTTCTCACAGTGATACTTGGTAAAAGGGTGAGTGGTGTTAGATATAAACTGAAAGAGAAGTTTTAGACTGGCTATAAAGAAAAATGTCTGAGTTGGCAGTCAGGCACTGGAGTAGGTTTGCCCAGGGAGGACAGCCTTTTCCTGGGAAGCCCAGATAGTGCCCAGACTTGGGGATTTTCTAGTTGGAATAAGTTCTGAGAATCACAGAATCTCAGGATGGAGTGGTTGAGGTTTAAGGGACCTCTGTATGTCATTTAGTCTAATTCCTCTGCCCAAGCAGGGTTACTTAGAGTGGTTGCCCAGCACCATGTCTCCAAGGATCTAGATTTCACAACCTCTCTAGGAAACCAGTTCTATTGCTCTGTCACTCTCCCAGCAAAAAGCTGAGACAAAATCTCCTGCATTTCAGTTTATGCCCATTGCCTTTTGTCCTATAACTGGACATTGCTGAAAAGAGCCTGACTCTATCTTTTTTGCACTCTGCATTGCTCGTATGCATTGGTAAGATTCTCCCTGAGTCTTCTTTATGCTGAACAGTCCCTGCTCCCTTAGCTTTCCTCCTCATATGATAGTCAGTTAGTTGTCTTAATGGCCCGTTGCTGGGCTCTCTCCAGTACCTCCATATTTCTCTGGTACTGGGGAGCCCAGAACTAGACACAGTACTCCAGGTGTGGTCTCACCAGTGCTGAGTAGAGGGGCAGGATCACCTGCTGGACAACACTCCTCCTAGATACTATTTTGCCTTATTTGCAGCAACACTGCATTGCTGGCCCATGGTCCTCTTGGTGTCCACCAGGACTCCCTGGTCTTTTTCTGCCAACTTGCTTTCCAGCTGAGGAACCCTCAGCATATATTGGTGCCAGGGTTGTTCCTCCTCAGTAGCAGGACTTTGATGTTCTCATTGTTGAACTTCATGAGATTCCTGTCCACCCATTTCTCCAGTATGTCGAGGTCCCTCTGGATGGCAGCATGACCCTCTGGTGTATTAGCCACTCCTCCCAGTTTTATGTCATCAGCAACCTTGCTGAGGCGGCACTATGCCTCATCATCCAGATCATTAATGCATGCTGAAACAAACTGAACCCAGGGCTGACTGGGTGCACCACTAACTTCTGGCCTTCAGCTGAACTTCTTGCCACTGATCACCACTCTTTGGGCTCAGCAGTCCTTGCAGTCAGCTTATCAAGCCTGTATGTCAATGGTGTGTCTGTGGAGATTTTATGGAAGCCTCCCTGAAAGCCTCCCTGAAAGAAGGCATTACAATATCCACTGCTATCCCTGCATCTGCCTAGCTGGTCATTTCAGTGCAGAGTTACCAAATTGGTCGAGCATGACTTCCTATTGGTGAACCCATGAGGATTACTATTGATGATTTTCTTGTCCTTTCAGGTGCCTTGAAATTATTTTCATGATTCATTGATTTATCACTTTCCCAGGGACTGATGTGAGGCTTGTCTGTAGTTCCCTGGGTGCTCCTTTATGTCCTTTTTGAATATAAGAGTGAGATTTGCTGGGTCTTTAAATTGCTATCCCAATCATCATTATCATTCAAAGACTGTTGAGTGACTTCACTCGTCATGACATCAGCCAACTCCATCGGCACCTGCAATGTGCATCTTGTCAGGTCCCATGGACCTATGTGTGCCTGTTTTGCTTAAGTATTCTGTAATCTGATCCTTTTCCACCCAGGGTAGGTTTTCCTTTCTCCAGGCTTTCACCCTGCCTCAGGAGCCTGGGATTCCTGCAGATTGGGCTTGCTAGTGAAGACTGAGGCAAAGAAGGCATTCAATACTTTAGGCTTTTCCACGTTCTATGTCATTGGGGCCCTATCTCGTGCAGCAGTGGGTGTGCATTTTCCATAGTCTTGCTTTAGTTCCCTCTGTACGTAAAGGAACACTTCTTATTGCCCTAGCTCTCATCAGATTCAATTCTAATTGGGCTTTGGCTTTCTCGACTATGTCTGCATGCTTGGACTTAGTCTATATACCTCTCAGGTTACCCGTGCCTGCTTCCACCTTCTTTATGCTTCCTTTTTATGTTTTAATTTGGTCAGCAGCAACTTGTTCATTCATGCAGACCTCCTGGCATTTTTGAACATCTTCCTGCTTGTTGAGATGGACTGTTGTGGAACTTGGAGATAATCCTTTAATATTAATCAGCTTTTTTGGGTCCCTCTTCTCTGCAAGGCCTTATCCAATGGGACTCTTCCAAGAAAATACATGAAGAACAAGTCTGCTTATCTGTAGTCTAGAATTATGATCTTGCTTTTTGCCCACCTTCAATTCCTTCACCATACTGAACACTCCTATCATTGTCACTACAGCCAAGGCCACCTTCTGCTTTCACAGTCCCAGAGTCTTCCTTTCTTTGTGAGTATGAGCAGATCATCTCTTCTTACTGTTTTTTGTCTTGCTTGGAACAGGAAGTTGTCACTGATGCTCTCCAAGATCCTCCTGCACTGTGTATGCACTGCTGCATTCCCCAAGTGTGTTGAAGTGTCCCCCAAGTCATCCAGGACTATGAATATGAACCTACTTCAAGCTTTGAGCAAGAAACTGGACTAGGAATTTCTCATGTCTAACCTGGATTATCCTATGATCCTGTAATGCTTGTACATTTATTGGATTATCATATGGTCATTTGTGTTTCTCTCCTGTGGGGAGAGATCATTCAGCTGCAAGAGGTGACTTCCTCTCAGGGCAATATGCCATTAGTGTGGGATTACTCACAGGTCTGGGTCTGTATGTAGTCCCTCAGAATGATTTGCAGATGAACTGGGATTGCATGGCCAAGTTTTGGTAGTGGGAGGGGCTACAGGGGTGACGTGTATGAGGAGCTGCCAGCAGCTTCCCCCATGTCCGGCAGAGCGAATGCCAGCTGGCTCCAGGATAGACCCCTCGTTGGCCAAAGCTGACCCAATTAGAAATGATCGTAATGCCTCTGAGATAACATATTTAAGACTCTGGGTGGTTTTAAGGTACTGAGAGAACCTGAATGAGTATTAATACTTGTAATAAAATAAGAGTTAAGCTTTAGTGATGCCTTGAGTGGCTACCTAGAAACAGAGGCTGGACAGGAGTAAGGGAATAAAGGTAGGTATTTATTTGAGAGGCCTTCAAAGGTACACCCTGGGGAGCCAGAGGCTACTTCCAAAATGGACCCCAAGATGGATGAAAAGTCACGAGTACTTCACACCTTTATAGGTTTGGTCTATTTGCATATCAGCATAAACTCACCAATTAACACTTCAACTAATCATGTAATTTCTTCAATTTCTCCACCTCTCTCGTGGCCCTAGTTTACACCTTTGGGCCTAGGACAGTCTAAGTGTCCTTGAATAGCAAAGTCAGAAAAGCTTTGGTATGTCTATCTGGCCTAGGAGAGCAGCTAACAAGTTACAAGAGTTACACACTAGGCAAAGAATTTGAAAAATATAGAAGTTAAAAACTAAGGGATAATTAGTACATAGCATGAATTGCAAGAGAGGGATGTAAATAATTGTTTTCTTTACATGCTGGAAATAGGAATGCTTTTTACATATTGCATAAAGTAGCTGTTTTCTTCATGGACTCTTAAGTTTTTGGACTAAGCAAATGATATATTCTAATGGGTTTAGCTTGATTGGATTGTTCTGCTTTAGTCTTGTTTATTGACCATTAAAATAGGCAGTTCCACTTCCTGGCTGTTTCCTGTGAATGAGGCCCACACTGGGATTATGTCACAGTTTTAACAGGCTCTTAGGTGTTTGAAAATTTTACATCTTTGTTTACAGGAAGATAAATAACCTGTTTACATTTGCATTGTATATGGTTTCTGGAGCAGCTGTTTATGCCAATAAATCAATGTAAGATTCCTGCTGTAGTAACCCAATGACACCTGATTGAAAGTTTTCATATGATTCCTCCTGTTTTCAGTAGATGATTTCCTCACAGAGTAATTTTTTTTCTCCATTTGCACTGATTCTTCAGTATTAAAACTATAGTAGTCATCAATGAATCACAAAAAATGTCAACAGAAAGAAATTAGGTGCTATTGGGCATTAGGAATGTGGAGAGCTTGGGAAGAAAAGCTTCTTTGGGAAGAGCATGGCATTTCTCTGGTCCTCTCAGCTCTCAGCTATGCTGGATGTTTCGCTCAGTACCGCATCAGTTCTTGCTTCTATTTCCTTAAATAGCTTGATGAAAGACGAACAGTTAGGGCAGCCAAGAGAAATAAATTTCATGACATCATTCTCTGGTGTATATGTTTAAGTTAATTAGTTATGCTCAATTTTATTTCTTTGTTCTCTAATCTGTCTAAACTATGTTACAGGCTCCACTGATCTGTGAAGACTAAATAATATGCAGGCTTGTACACAGTATTTTCTTACTAGGAAGAAAAAACTTGGTTTATTTCTCTTAACCTCTGTTGAGGAACCTTAACCATGGGAAGAAAATAGGAAACAGGACTGATACAGAACTAAATGTTTACTGATGTATTTTTAAACAAGTGAAGTGTACTGACATTGTCAGGTGAAGACAGTATAAACATTACTGCAGACGTTTAATTGTATATTGACTAAGACGTGGATTGTTTTTTTCCCAACTGTGTAATATGTCTGGTGATTAATCTAGTATCCATTAGGAGTGCAAGACATCAGTGCTATGCACAATAAGTTCTTTCATCCTCAGGCCAAGAACCATTTTGCAGACGTAATGCAAGGATGCCTACAGATCTGTGTGGGTGTACATAAACTCTAACCTGAACATCTTGTAGTGTTCTCGAGTGGGAGGGTAATTTCGCCTCTTCATTGATTTTACTGATGTCTCTTATGAGCAAGTAGAGCCATTTCCCTCAAACTGTGATGAATTGTGTGTGCTATACAATGTGGGCTATTGCTCACCAGAGGATTAAGCAGGAGCAACAAACCTGCTTTATTTCCTTCAAACCTTTCATGAGTGGAAGACACTTGAGTCATCTTGTACAATTGTAACATTTTGATGCAGAAAAGAAGACTTCGGTTTTTCTAGGGGGGACTTCCTAGGCTGACAAAAATGCTTACATTGCATCTGGATTGTTTACAAAAGATCGCTACATTACTTGTACTGAAATCTTCAAAAGCAAAGAGATTTTATGGGTAGTCTCAGCACTGTTAAATTAAACTGTCCTTAGTACCTGCAGTAACCATGGTATTTAAAAGTCTGGATTACTGCAGCAGTTCTTTGTCTGGGATATGGTACATACTGTACTTGGATTTTAATGGAGCCATTTATATAGATTTTATATTTTCTCATAAAACTCCTCAAGGTGAATGAAAACAAGCGTGGGCTAAATGTTTTCACTTCTGAGTGCTCTTTCTATTACAGAATCTTGCTGGCTTTCTTAATTGCTAACTTATGCAGTTTCTTTGTCTTCTAGAATGTCGGGTGGTGAAGTCTACTTCCTATACCAAAATAGCTTCGAGTTCACGTAGGAGCACCACCAAGAGCCCAGGCCCATCCCGACGCAGCAAGTCTCCTGCTTCTACTAGCTCAGGTAAAGCAAGCAAGCAATCTTTCTTAACAACAGCAACCATTCTGTTTCAATGGAGTGGGCAATGCACTTAAAATGACACATTTCTGTGGAAAAACATTGTATGTATAAAACAGTTGACAGTAAAAAGTCACTTGTTTTCTCAGTGGCATCTGAGATCAAGTGTCTTCCCAATACAAAATAAAGCTTCAGCATCTTATAAATACTCTGGCATTATAGTGGTTCAATTCACTTTAATTTTTGTGCATGTTTTTGCTTCCAGTATCTAAACACTGAGGAAAAAATAGTAGTCTTTGTACTAGGAGCTGAATGAGAACAATGCAGAAAGTGGCCCCAGTTTTGCAGCATAAGATCTGTGTTGCTAAAAGGGTAATTTCACAGTCTTTTTTGTATTTTGTTTCTGAGGGAATGAGAAGGCAGTAGTGAGGAAAGGACTGATTAAAGATCATGAGGATATTGAGAAAAGGAGAGCAGGGCAGAGAAAGAATGCAATTACAGTTGTGAATGTGAGGTGCAAAGGTAGCTGAGGAGGAAATGTCAGAATTGACCTAATAAGCCAGTGATAGAGGTTGGAGAAGACACAGCAAAAAGCTTTATGAAGTTCTGTCTGAAGGGCGTTGCTTTGGCTGCTTTTGCAGTAGCTCCCACTAGATAGCCAATGACTAATTCACCCCTGCAGCTTTTTCCCAAGCAGAACAAATAAATAAACAAAAAAGTTCATTAGATGATTTGCCATCAAAATTGGCAAATTATTGGTGCCTGAAGGTACAAATAATCCTTGGTTTAAGCCAGCTGAGTAGACCCAGTCAAGCATTTGCAGCATTGCTTGTGAGCACGGATTTTGCAAGAGGCAAACATTAGACCTGTCTGAAAGCCACCTCCCTCTTGCTGCCTCAGTCTTCTGCCAACAGGAAAGCAAATGGCACACTGAAACCTGCATCCAGCAGCATAAGGTGTTTCTGGGGAGGAGGTGATCAGAATGGCCCAGTGCTGGTTTCAAAGAGGGTAGAGATAGACCAACTGGAACCTTTTTTTTTTTCTTTAACAAAAAGGTAAAGGTGAGAAAAAAAAATCTTGCTCTGGGAAGGAGGAAAGTGGGAGAGACACGATGAGAGACAGAGGTGTAGATGCAGGTAGCAGGGCTGGGTGGCAGCTTGCCTCCTACACATCCTAGAGAACAGCCGAGAAGTTCAGAAACCTGAAAAGAGGTAATGGGATGAAGTATCAATTGTGAGGAACAATCTCAGAGTAGCTCTTTCATAAATATGTTACGTTACTTTCTTTAAAGCTAGTTAGAACAGAGTTAAATTAAACTTTGGCAGGGGTGACCCCTGTTTAGTGTGTGAATGTTACAGACTCTGTGTACTTTTTCTGATGAATATTTGTTTGTGAGTACAGGGAATGAAACTGAACTGTGTATGCTTATTTCTATGTGAAATAACTGTCCTGCTACACATAACAAATCTATGGCATTTCTATGGAACTAGCAATGTTTTTCCTGTGTTGACTGTGTGATACCATGTTAGTTTTGGTCTTGAGAAAAAATAGTACTGTTTTTACTTAAAGGTGCTGGGGAAGTATAGGTGAGTAAATCTTGGCTTCTTGTGGTTCACTTCTATAAAGGTCTGAGCAGAATACATTACATACTTCAGAAGATCAGGAGATTATTTTACAGCCTGTGGAAAAAAAGGAATGTTTTTACTATACCACAATAATAATTAGTGTATCATTAAATTTATAGCAAGAAATGAAACAGTGTAGTGAAAATATTGAAAATGCCAGCCATTTTGGATGGTGCTGTGCTAATGACAGAGGTAACCATCTTAAACCTTTCTTATGTGAAACCAATAGATTTACAGGAAATAGGCATATGTTAATTTGTCACCAGCAGCATTTCTTCAGGGTTCAGGTCTAGGGCCAGATTTGTTCAATACTTTTATTGATGATCTGGATGGAGGAGGTGAATGCACCATTAACAATTTTGACGATGATAACAAACTGGGAGGTGCTGTTGGCTCTCTGATGGAACAAGATGCTTTGCAAAGGGATCTAGGTAGATCGGAGTGTTGGGCAATGATTAATGGGATGGAGTTTAAGAACAAATGCCGGATTCTGCACCTGGGATGGAGTAATGCCAGGCACAAGTATAAACTGGGAGAGGAGTAGCTGGAGATGAGCCCTGCAGACAGGGGTGTGGGCACGCTTGTTGGCAGCAGGCTCATTACAAGTCAGCTGTGTGCCCTGGCATCCAGGAGGATAAATTACACCCTGGGGTGTGTCAAACACAGCATCATCAGCCATGCAAAAGAGGTGATAGTCACAATGTATTCAGTGTTGGTGTGGCCTCACCTTGAGTACTGTGTGCAATTCTGGGCACCACAGTTCAGGAAGGATGGGAAGGTATTCAGTTGTGTCCAGAGGTGGACAACAAAACTGGTGTGAGGGCTGGAAGCTGTGTCCTGTAGGAAGCAGCTAAGGACTTTGGGCTTACCTTGTTGTGAGAAAAGGAGAGGCTGAGGAATGACCTGATTGTTCTCTGGGGTTTCCTGAGGAGGAGGGGATGTGGAGACGGAGATGCTAAGCTCTTCTCTCTGGTATCCAGAGACAAGGCATGTTGGAATGGTTCAAAGCTGTACCAGGTAAGGTTTGGACTGGGCATTGGGAAGCATTTCTTTCTGAGAGGGTTATCAAGCATTGGAACAGGCTGCCCAGGGAAGTGGCTGAGTCAGCATGCGTGGAGGTATTTAAAAGATGCGTAGACATGGCACTGAGGGACATGGTTTAGTGTTATACTTGGCATTGTGGAGTTAAAAGTTGGATTTGATGATCCTAAAGGTCTTTTCCAGTCTAAACAGCTCAGTGATTCTATAGCTAGAAAGCAGTCCTTTACCAAGAAATACTGTGTGGCTGGTTGACCCTGGCTGCATGCCAGGTGCTCACCAAAGCCACTCTATTACTCCACTTCTCGGCTGAACATGCTGAAGTTTTGGTCAGCCCTGAGTTGGTCAGGCTGTTGGACTAGATGGTTGTTGTAGGACCCTTCCAACTGAATTACTCCTATTCTATTCTATTCTATTCTATTCTATTCTATTCTATTCTATTCCATTCCATTCCGTTCCGTTCCGTTCCGTTCCGTTCCGTTCCGTTCCATTCCATTCCATTCCATTCCATTCTAAATTTGTTAAGCTTCAAAAGGATAACCAATTGAAAGTGTTTCTACAGAATTTATTTTTAGTGGGGGGAACAGCTCTGATTTGGCCATCTGTATCTCTGCTGTTTGCTTTTTGCAAATAGGTCAAATTGTGTGAATGTTACAGTAAGCCTATTTCTAACCTTACATACATGAATACTTAGATCAGTATTACTTTTATATAAGGAAACAATGTTGTACTAAACACTTCCTTTCAAGAATTGTTGTTAAATCACACAAAACTAAAACCAGTCAATAATTTTTTTAAAACGCAATTTTATATTAGACATTGCATTTAAAAAAAACAGCAGTAAAAGAAAAAGAAACATTGACTCTTAGATGGTTTTAGACAAAATGTGAAGATCTCCCATGAAACAATATGTACATATTCCACTTTCTGCCACCCAGCAAGCCTAAAAATGCAGCCTATTTCTTGGAATTATGTATCCGTGACAGTAGCAGAATAGAGAAATTGCCATCTAGCGCACATACGAGCAGATAATTTTTTCCATGATGTCTACATTAAACATCTCAGTACTAGAAAATCCTGAATGACTTGTGCATAGCTGGAAGTTATACTTTTGTTTTCCATATTGTTACTGCTAAATTTATGTACATGTATTTTTAGTCTATGTTTTTAAACTGCTTTCAGTTAACCTTTAAACTACTTTCAGGGATTTTTCTTTCATTGGCAATAAACATGGAAAATATTCAACAAAAGGAGTAGAGTCTTTGCTCAGATCAAAGGCAGTACATACATATTACAAAAATTTAAAAGTGTATAATTTTGTGAAGAGTTTTGTCATAGAACAAAGTTGAAAGAAGTAGGGATAAAAGGGCAGGCAGAAAGCAGTCTTGATAGTGTACCCTTGACAAAAAGCTAAGCGAGGTGTATGGAAAAGAGCATGTTGCTAATTAGAAAGAATCTGATTCCTTTTGTTTCTTTTTGAATCTTGCTACACTTTGAAAAGTCTGCACATTCTAACTGCACAAAAGGATCCTATGCCTGCTTCAGACTTGAATTAATGTCCATATCAAGATAATACACATGGATAATTACATGGGCCAAAAAAGGAAAGTTCCACAGACAAAGGCTGTGTTAAAAAGATACTAAAATCTCAAAGTTGGGCATTGAAACGGATAAAATTGTAGAATGAAAAGGTACACTTAAGTTAACTTTTATTCTCTTGTGTAGGCATCTGTAGTATGGTATAGTCTTTAACACGGGTATTCAACAGGATAGCTGATTTGGATTCATCATTTTTAGAGTTAATGAAGGCAAAGACTTTCGGCCATTTTCCCATTGTTAGAGAAATAGATGTTTAAATGAGGCCAAGATATGTAGACAATCTCTTCTGGTTTAAGCACTTGAATGCCATCCTCAACAACTGTTTCCCTTCTATGGCACAGAATTTCAAGTGGTCAATGAATTAAGCACAACTTAGACTTGCACTAAATATTCATAAATTCAATGAAATCCATGAGTTCCTTTCTCTGAGCAAATGGTGGTTCGGGGTGATAAACTTTCCCAAATCCATCCCAATTCTGAAGTTGCTTACAGAAATCAAAGGGGTTATTTGGGGGTATTGGTCATTTGTTGTTTTTCTGTCTGTCTTGTTTTTGTATCTCTAAGTCTGGAACAATAATACTTTACCAAAACTGGTGCTTGGAAGAGAAACTCAGTAATGTTAAATTATTTTTGAGGAAATTCTGCCTGAAGGCACTTGCGTTCCATTTCAGTCTCACCTTGTTGTGGTGATCCCTGACTGTGAGGAGCAGGCAAAGGACCCTGTGTGTCCCCTCTCCCTGGTAAGCCACCAGCTACTGCTCTGGAGACCCATTTCCCTCATTGTCTCATCTGCTACTGGGGCAAAAGTATTCTTGGCGACAATTCTAATGCTCTTAAAAATGACTTTCAGCCTTTGCAGGTCCCTTTTGCCCTCTGTTGCCTCTGAAGGCAGTCTTCTTGGCAAACCTGAAAGTCCTATATAGAACCTACCATAAGAGCACTGTCAGGCTTTGCAGATACATGGCCATGGGAACAAAATCATGGGAACAACAGGATAAAAACCGCTGTCCCACAGGCTCTAGCACACGCTGCTACGGCAGCACAGGGCTAAGGGGGGAAACTGTGAGTGGAAAGCAGGATGCAGGGTTACAGGGGAAGACCCCTTGTGGAACCAGAGGCTGCAAAAGTGCTCATGGCCACAAAGGTTGAAATCTGTGCACTGGTTAGCTGAGGGCAGTGTAAAATGCATCAGTCTGTGGGAAACACACACTTCCTGTTGTTTCTTGAGCTATACAGTCTACAGTGAGCAAAAGGACTGCATCTGCCTTTGCACCATTTCTTGGCATATTTCAAAGGAATGTATGCCTTTACATAGGGGGTGTTCACCTTTTTTCCACCCTTGCTTTTTCCCTACCCTTTTTTTTCGTAACAGAGCATATGTTTAATGTACTTATATTTTCCTGATAGCCTCCCTGGCTCCTGAGAACAGATGCATCCTATTTTTATATGAAAACACAGAATAATTTTTCTTCCAAGAGTGTAAGCAAGCTAGGAAGATCTATGTAAGGGCTGACTTCTCCATTATTATGTTTTCTTCAGTTTGTTATTTACATCTGACAGTGTTTCAAAACAGTACCACCAGACAGAAGTCTCACTGCAGGAGGATTGCTTTCTGGCTTTTTACAAATCCATTTGAGGTATTGTCTGCTTCAAAAGGGTTTCAGTCTAGGTAGGGAAGAGAAGCATGGAATAAGGCAAAGAAGAGAAGCAGAGAAAAGATAGCGTGACCTGGGCAGGCAGAAGGCTGAAGTCTGATTCCAAGTGCAATAGATAATCCTACCTTTATTCAATTTTTCTGATGTCTTCTTAAAGCCGGCAAACCACTTTGATGTGTTTTTGTTGGCATCAAATAGTATTCGGGAAAAGGCACATTAAAAGAGACATTTCATTTCAGTGAGAGTGGGTATCAGCCCATTGCTGGTGACTGAAAATTTTGAATGTCTGATGGCTATTCAGTAGCTGGTGGCTTCTGTCCAGCTGCCGTTTAACACCATTGGTGACAGCTTCAGTGTGGGTGAAGAGGTAACAGATTAAAAGAAAGCAGCAGCACTTAGGTCTTCATCATCGTTGTTTTTAATCAAATCAAGAGCATCATGACATGACTGGAATTACTGTACCCTTGGTCCATTAAATTAAGGAAAGATACTGCATTTGGGTGAAGTCTCGTTTACCTTCTGAAATTCCAACTCTAATTTTCAGGACCTGCACTCAACAAAAGTAGCTACTTCCTTTTTTTTTTCAGTTTGAGCACCTTCTCCAAAATTTTTTCCTTCTCACTTTTCCTCCCCTGTGAGCCATCTCCTGTTTCTCTCCAGTTACCACTCGGAATATGTTAGATGCTTGAAATCTTATTTGTAGTAGCAATTCAGGTATTCCTTTACTTTAAATAAATTTACTTTAAATCTGGTGTTTAAAAGAGTTATTTAGGAGTTTGGGTTATTTAGTGTGACAAGTGACTATTTCAAGAATACGTGGGTTGATATGTACCTATTCCAACTGACAAAGGAACATATGTGAGGAAAGGATAGAGTAGGTCATATTACCAAGGACTACGTGAGGGTTTTTTTAAAAATTGTACCTGGGCAAAGAAATTGTGAAACTGCATGTCAGACTAAAGCCTGATCAAAACTGTAGATGTTCTCTAAAGAAAAAAGTGGATATGGAAATAGGATCTTACTGAAGTCTTCCGTAGGTCAGATGCTTGTGCTTTTCTCTGCTAGTTTAAAAAAAAAAAAAAGGAAGTAGAGGTGTTCCTCTGCAATAGGGTATGTTTTCATTTACTCTGATGGTTCATCCTTAGGCTGTTATCCAGGAACAGCCCTCCTTCAACCACCTGACTCAAGAAAGACTTTTGTATCCCAAAGGAAAAATCATGACGTATCATATTGTCTTTGGCAAGGTCACATGTCTTTATTCACACTGTTACAGGTACTCAGCTGACAGATTTTGTAATAAATATGCCGAAGCAAAATTTTCCTGAAGCCAAGAGCACACACCCATGGGAGTGATGGAGTCATCCTGCAGACCCAGGGATTTCCATATGGTTTTTGCTTTGATCTTGGCTTCTTTTTAATTTTTTATTTATGGTGTTTGTCTTTGGTACTAATCACTGAAAAATTAAATTGTATAATTTTATACCCTGTAACAAAAGGAGTTGGTAAGAGATTGAGATTTGGTTATACTGAGTAGTTTAACCCTCTTAAAGGATGAAGAGTTAAATGCTAAATAAAGAAACGTACTCAGAAATTGTACTGTGTTCACACAGATTGATTTGAGATTACTAACCTTTCTAGTTAAGCAAAACATTTCAAAAGAGAGATTTTTATTGAATCTTATGTACATATAGATGCTCTCTTGATTAGGTACTACATGAAATTAGCAGACAGTTTCACAGTTAGCAGCTGAAGTGCAGAGGGAAAAAGCCCCAAGAGGCACTTACCTTCTGAGACTACGGGAAAAAACAAGTACAAGTGGCTTGCAGGGAACTGCATTTTCAAGGCAGTATCCTTTCCTTTGAGATACAAAATATGTGTGCAATATCTGTGTGTCTGCAGCAATTCTCTGCTTGATAGTGCAGATGTAGATGACTTTGGGTTGAGGTGGAAGACCATGTGAGGGGTTTACAGTCCCTGCTGAGCTCTGCACTGCTTGGGTTACACTGTGTGGCTACCACAGGTACCAGTGACTAACAAGGACTCACGTATTGGTGGCTGCTGGGTAGGTGATCTTTTCTGCTGACATCTCTAATCTGTTGATCTGTTGATCAGGTGAAAGTTCTGTGTGGATCTTCCAGGCCTTGTCTTCAGTGGCAGAGGGATGTTCTACTTTTATCTGCTTTACTTCTTGACATAAACTTTAGAAAAGATTGAATATAAAAAGGACAGTTTAGCACCGGTTAAAATGAATGCAGTATTGGTATCTGGGATTTTTTTATCAACCAGTTGCATGCTAAGGTAGAACCTCTAAAGCCTTGTCTTTACTGGGGAATCATACTGAGGGCACTTGCCTAATGTGGTGCTCTGTACACACTCTGTCTTTTGGTGTGAAGACAAAAATGATAAGATGTACACAAGTAGAATACAAAAGCAGAAGGAACAAAAAAGGCAAGATATGCCTTATTTCCTAACTGCTGCACAATCTTATTGAGGCAAAAATATTGTTTTGGAAAGGACAGTGAAAAACTACAGAAGTAATTGAGGCAAGTTCAAATAGTGGTCCCGCGTCACCATTTTCTAGGTAACAGTTGTTGAATATGACCTACACGTTGTGACTTGTGTAAAACGTTTTTTAGCTTAACTTTCCTATTCATAAGTTGTGGTTGCAAAAAAAGCCTGCACTATTCCCTTCCCTTAGTCTCGTTTTTCTTCACACACACTCTTGTGTTTGGCAAACCATTTTTTTAAACACACCGAGTCATCTCTATGTGTTTTATAGAGTACAGAATGCTTGCACATCAACAGGCAATTCTATAGGAGACTATGATTTTAATACAATCTAGTGGTATTGGCAGCTTCTCAGACTGACACTTGATGCTTTAATTCATTTTTTTCTTGCTTTTTTTTCTATTACTTAATAAAAATATGCTATATTATACTTTATTGAAATGCCATCAAAGTACTTTTTATTTGCAGCATTTTCACTAGTTTATTATCATAATATTATTCATAAATATTACCATATTTATTATTCATATTATCGTATGAAAACCTATTTTGCATTTATCTCAGTAGATGCTGGTATCCAGCTTTAGTATTCTATTTTATGGGTTTCCCCAAGTTCATGTGTGTGCCAGGTGCTGGAAGAGCCAGTACAAAGACAGGTCCTTGCCCTGTTACACATCCTCAGCAACAGAGGACAGTAAGGAAAGGAGATCACAGCTAAGCGGTCGCATACATCTGCTGTGAGCAGCCACAATAATTTTGTTATTGTTGCAGCTTTTTAATACATATTTCACCAGTGAGATTTTGAACTGATAAATCTTTTTCATAAGACGATGGGAGGGCGCAGTGTGTTAAGCTGAAGTCTGTAACCCCTGCCATTTTACGAATAAAAATGACAAGAAACCTCTTGCCTCACTCAATAAAATGATCAATCACAATGGTGATTTACCAATTTCATATGCCTTTATCTACATCAAGATTCCCTCTAGGAACATGTGCTGTATCAGTCAGTGAAAAATGCAGTGCAGATATTGGATAGAAATGCAGTTTCCAAAAAAACGCATTCCACCTGGAAATGAATTTTAGGGCAATTTAGTGATCAGGAAAGTAGTATTATTATGAAATATTATAGCTTTTATTCACATATTTGTTGCCATGTTTTCTGGTCGTGAGCAGCTTATGTAAGAATGGTGTAATGATTGTAAATGAAGTTCAGGAAGGGGGTCAGAATCACTGCAGTCTCTTCCTGCTACACAGCACCTAATATCACCTCTATTTGCAAATTCAGTATAATGACTCACAAGCACAGGAAGCCATAAGCAAAAAGGTAAAAAAAGGGGGACCCTCGAATGTACCAGGAAAATATCAGGAATTACCATTTCTATCCTGTTATGGTGTCTGTCTTAAGGATCATATTAATATCAGTAGTAAGAATAATGTAATAACAGTAATAGCAATATATATCTCCAGGTATGCAGAGCATCCAGAAGGATTCATCTTGTGTAGCTTTGGAAGTTTACACTGCAGTGGATGCTTCTAGTACGTGGTTCATCAGGTCAGCTTTAGATGGTTACTTTGGGTTGATACAACTTGTATTACGACAGCAACTTGGTTAAAATAAAGTCTAGAAAACTACTTCAGATGTAGAAGCGAATACAACAGGTATGTATAGATTGGTAAAAGGAATCTCATCTACGGGGCTAATTGCCATCTCTAGAGTTTCCTAATCAACTCTCCCTAGGGAGTTCTTGTAAGCTTTCAAAAATCCTGGTACATGTTTTATGTAGTGGCACCTTTATATTTTGGATACATGTAAGGAGGTGAGCAAACTTCACTTAAATCTCCTGAGGGTCTCAAATCATTAATTTTGCTCTTGATTTTGCATGTTGCAGATAGCCAACATAAGCACAACTATCATAATTTTCCTTTTAGAAAGTGCAGTTGAGGAGAGCATTCAAACTTAGGTAAAGCACTCTGGATACTCTGGTGGTGACAAGTAAGTAATTTTTAGGATTTATAACACCTTGTTTTCTCATCCTAAATAGATACTTATCAACATAACATACATCAATGTGGAAATACATCAATAGTTAAATACGCCATTGCATCTATTTCTCTGGTTCCACTTGGTAGCATTGAGCTTTTGTCTTCAGGACAGAACAACTGCTATAGTAATTCTAAGAAAAACTATTGTTGAAAGTTATGGGGAAGGAGTCATTCTATAAAGAACAGGAACTGGTGCCTAGTGTTACAAGGTGCATTGAAATGTATCTGTAATCTTAAATTTGCTTATAATAATAATATCTATGAGTATCTGCTTAGTTTAAAGAGAAGGCAGAGCACTAGTCCTATTACTCAGCAGTCTTGAGAACTAGGTCTGTGTGAATAGTAGTAGTTTAATGTTAGTTTCTAAATCATGCCATAGATGTTTAGAAGACACCTTTTACAATGTTACAAGTTTGAGATTCCAGAAAGCTCATTTTTAATGTCCTCATCTTGCCTCTTTTCCTAAATTTTTTAGTGATATCGGTAATAAATTTGACTTTAGTCACTGTTGGACAGATCTGTGGGGGTTTTGCTGAATACAGTATGAACATGCATACATATGTATGCATGTGCGTTCTCCTACACATAGTACAATATTTGAATGAGTGCTAATATGTGCAAACCATTTTCCTCTGTATAAAGATATTTTGAAGCCTAGACGAGTGGAATGGTTTTCTATAAATCCAATTAGTGCATCTTGTTGTTTCTATAGTTATGCAAATATATTGCAATTTTACTCTAAACAATGCCTTGCACAAAGTGATGTTGGGATTGGATCACTCATAGCACCTAAGCACTATTAAGTGATCGTCCTTTACCAAGGAGTATAATGTGTTTTATTCATGTGTGTGGTGTGGTAGGTATCCATGTTTCCTCATTATAATGTGTGGGCCGAGGTTTAGCCAGTAAGAACAATGTATTATGTAAAAAGTAAGAAGAGTCTTTAAAAAATGCCTACTGTATTATCCAAAGGAATCAGCATTTGCTAGATTGCCAGTCAGCCAAGGTTTTACAAGAGTTATTGTCATTTTGATTTTCGGATGAGTCATTTGGTACATTGCCCCCAAAGGCACCTCATTATGATTCAGTGCACAGCATATAAAATTGCTTAGGCTTTCGGGGCTCCATGGAAAGCGAGTGGGGGTTGCGGTGGCTCAGCGTTGTGAAGCAGCAGCATTATGCTTAATTGACACCTTTGATGTAGCCCTAAGACAGCACCTGCACCTCCCACTGCCGCTCTGAAGACGTCAGCCTTACGCAGAAAAAGGCTTCTGCTTATGAATCCTGCATCGCATTCAGCTCACTCTGTGAGCAGCCCCAGCTATCCTTAACTAATCCCATTGCTTCTCAGTTTGGCTACAGCTTGGCTTAGTACAGAGCAGGAATTTTGCTGCTTGCTCTTATCAGGTTAAACAGTCAGATTTTGTCCATGTTAGAACTCATAGAAGGTAAGTCAAATGTCTTGTTGATATCCTTAGTATGTAAATATTCTCCTAAGATTCAGAATCTGGGAATCTGGTTGTGTATTCTTTTTATCCTAGCACTTACAAATGTGGACTGTGATAGAACAGTTGCTTGTTTAAGAATATTACATGTGTATGTGATACATGCTTCAGTGTTTCTGTCAGTGCTTCAATGTGAATATTACTGATAGCCTCTCATGTGATTACTTTGTAGTAGAATTCTGTCCTCTGCTGGCATTGTTTGCTAATTTATTGGATAATGTTATATGCATGTGAAGATGCTTCTAAAGAGATAGGCACTGACATATGTGAAGAAACTTGCTTATTTGAGAAAGTGATGCTTTCCTGTAAGTCAGACTGGAGGAGTTATATCCAATTCATTTGCTTTAGGAAAGTCCTTCTGGATTAAGTCTGAGGTGATGTTTGGGTCAGATAGTATTCTAAAAATCTCTTCAAATGATTGAGTGAGGAAAAGCAAGCAGCTGATTCGTTCTTGCAAGCAATACTGTGTTTTATTTTTAGAGAGTAGCACTTCAAGCACTAGTTAAATGGAATGAGAAGGTGTATGTATTATTTCTTTTAAGGTTAACAAAGCACCTTGTTCCCCATTACTTTCAAGTACAGGAACAATATAGTTCAAGAAAACATGATCATGTTCTCTGCCATTGACTAAAGTATTTTCAGGTTTTTTCATTATTTGCTTTCACTCTGTATAAAAAATTGTCTTCATGAGCCAAAACTCTAAGGGAATAATTCTTTTTTGAATTACCATATTTAATGTTTAAAACATTAAGCAAAAGCAAATGAATCTGTTTAACAAATTCTAAAGAAAATTTTGATTTAACTATTTTGGTCCTTTAATGATGCCCGGTATTTATTTTTTTCAATTTCTTATCCTTTTAGTGAATGGAACCCCTGGTAGCCAGCTTTCTACTCCCCGCTCTGGGAAGTCTCCAAGCCCATCTCCCACCAGCCCAGGAAGCCTACGGAAACAGAGGGTAAGGAAATAAGGAAACTGGTTTCTGAGCATGGCTGGGAAGAATCCAGCATAGCCATTATCCAATAGCCTTCTCCCTTCTGATCCCTTGAGTGTGTGTAGAGCCATAGGGTGTAAGAGCCTGGCTACAATCCTTGTGTTTGTAAAACACCCTGAAGTGGAATACAACTGTTCTGTGCCTGTCAAAATGCTAAGTATACTGGGAACTGGTTTATCCTTGAGGGGAAAAACTCAGGGGTTATCTCTCCCATTTTTAAGAAACTTCTCGTTAATTTGTTTTGCTTTCTTTTTCCTAATGTTTCACAACTGAAAGAAAATGTTTGTGTTGTCAAAGGAATCTCTTTTGTTCCTAACTCGCTGTGGCCATATGTCACTTGCACAGCCTACAGACTGCTTTGATTTTGAAGCAAGGTGAAAGAATGCACTGTGGAATTTAGCTGTGATATCAGAGTCTTGTGCAGTGAAGATACTATCAGCAGCAAGGCAACATGAGACTTGTCAGTCACTTTCCTGGACAAGAGTTGATAGTAGCTGTAAGTTCCCCCTAGTTATCCTGTATGGAATCTATGTTCCTTACTGTGGAGGAATCTACAATATTCCTAAGTATCCAGAACTAAGCTAGTGCCTATGTTACTGCTTTAACGCTCTGATAAAATATTACTCGTTCAACCCAACAGCTCCACATCCTGATTTAGTTACTTGTATCTGTTCACAAGCAATAGGACAGATGTCTATGTATTTTCTGCTATTTTCTAAACTATGGTCAGTTTTAAATGAAAGCATCCCTAAGGTAGTACTCTGTATCTCAGACTTGTTTATAAACAGAGTTTGAACACATGCTTTTGCTGCCTTTTCAGTCTTTAAATAAAGACATAATTTCTATCTCTCAAAATAAGGGGATTATGAACGAAATTGGCAGTGCTTGGCTTTAGGGGCTGGTGCGGACCTAATTTCCCAGATACCGAGATCAGGAATAGCTGTAGCATGACACTACTCCCTTCTAGCCTGCAGACCCTTCTTCATGTCTGATGTATGCCAGGGAGCTGAGGAATTGTGCATGCCCAAGTCTTACCTCCGTCTGGGATACAGCTATGGGTTTCTGCTGTGACTTGTTTACAGACACGGGAGCCGACTGTGATCTTGCAGTGTAGGGAGAGCCAGTGAGCAGCAGCTTGGAGCCTCAGGGTAGTGTCATGGTTTTCGTCATCCGATACACAGAGAGTAAAGATGCAAGTTCCAGTGGGTAAACTGGTGCTAAAATCTTCTTGAAAGCCATGTCTTCCCCACCTGTTTGTTCTCTCTCTCTCAAGGCTCATTAATGAATCATTAATAAGTCACTGAAGAGGGAACAAAGAGTCTTCCAAATGAATTATACATTGGTGATGTGAGGGCGTCTGTTTAGATGGATGATACCAGTTTACATTGGATTTGCATTTTCTGTAAGGCTGTCTCTTTTCATTGGTAACTTTCCTAAACTTTCTTTCTCACCACTGATGCTTCGCTCTCCACAGTGAAGAAATGTTTTTCTGCTAACGTTTGTGGATGGGTGAGTGGGAACCATGTGATGAGCACCATTAGACACAAGGGGTTTCTAGGCACAAGATTTCTGACTTTCAAATGTGAAGAGGAGAGCAGATGGGCTTCTTTTTATGTGTAAGTGTAATAGGATCACCAAGTGGCAGTATTATGGATGCAAAGTGCTATGTAGCGGTAACAAAATCAGACTGCTAACTGTAGAGAAAATAAACATTGAAGTAAACTACAGGAGAGATAAGACATTGTGAGGGAGTTGAATTCTCTTCTCCAATATTCTTATGCAGTCCCCGTGACCTCAGTAGGGGTCCTTTCATGCTTGTCTGGCTTTATTTTAGACAGATTTTTTTTTTTTTTTACCTGATGAAACATGGAATATATTCATGTAAAAATAGATTGCAATCATGTAAAATGCATTGCAATAATATTATTTAGGTTACAAAATCACCTTCTCAGAAGTTCAGGGCTGGAAACTTTACACTCAGTCTGAGAATTTATTTCATCTGCTTTCTTGTTTAACTTGTGAATTGAGTGTTAGAAGTTCAGTGTAAGAACATGTGATTGTGTCAGCAAAGGTTCTAATGTACATTCCAATGAGTAAATTAGACATTAAGCAGTGCTTGCAAATCATAATTTCATTGTTAGCAGTATAAATGGTGTTTGTTTTAGTTTTAGTACCATCTTGTGTATCTTGTTTAAAAATTTAAATTTTACTTAGGCAAGGGGTTATTTTATGCACCATATTGTCATAAACCGAATTTGAACCCAAAGCATTTTGTTTTGTCCTCAGTGGCTTCAGCTACAGGGCTGACAAGCCAGCTGCGGGAGGAGGTTTATTCCCTAGAATGTTGTTAAATTGCTGATATCATGCGATAGACATGCAAGGGAGAAGAGATGGATTTAAGTTCCCATCTTGTCCCCAGTGTTGAGAGGTGAGGTGTTCCTAGTGTTGGCTGCTGTAGCCATGATCTGGGGTTGACAGTGATGGCTGAGTTTCTGACTGGTCTGTCTTACTCTCTTTACCTGCAGTTTGAGGGAGCTACTGCTTTAGAACTGAAATAAGATACTGGGTCCTGGGAACACCAGCTCAGATGTGTAATTTGGGGGTTTTGTTCCTCTCTCCATGCCGTTAGAGTTAGAGGAGTTCCTGTTCTCTCACGCCGTCAGGTACATGGGATGCCAGTGGTAGGGACTGGGGCTGGAAGGTGATAGGAACACTTCCTCTAGCCTCACCTGGTTTCCCCTTGACTTACCAATCTTCAGCATCCCCATCCAGTGCTATGAGGGAGTTGTAGGCTTGGGACATTAAAATGCTGCGGGGTCTAGGCAGGCTGCCAGTGTTTTTCCTGGGAAATACAGGTGAGAAGAAGTCAT
>WEIT01033432.1:27517-42770 GCA_013389985.1 Dryoscopus gambensis
TAAGGAAAGCACTTGGCCACACTGCCACTGTGAAACAAAAAGGAAATATATTCTCTTAGAGATTAAATTAGTTTCCAAGTTTCCAAACCATTAGGAGACTCTCCAGAAGAGACAGATATTGTTTGCATAGTGTTGAATAGGAAAGACTCAAAGAAAAAAAAAATTGCCTCTGAGAATACGTTGTAAATTGAAATTTCAGCTTTATTTACTAGCCATCTATTTTTTGCTTAAAAAATAATAATATGACATTAAGACAACAATATGAGGATATAGAATGTGTATTTTGTGTTAAACAATGTCTTCTGGTCCACAGTAACAGAAAGAATATAAGACAATTGCAGTGCACCAAATCAAACACAATAAACAAATCTATACTGCACTTCATCTTACAGGACCTGTATCGCCCACTCTCTTCGGATGATATGGATTCAGTAGGAGACTCAGTGTAAAAGAGAAAATGGAGCAATGTTTATGGTTTGTGATTTGATGAAGGTTTAACATTTTTAAAGAAAATAGCTGCTAATTTACAGTAATAGTGAATCGCACAAAAGAGTTTTGCATATTTAATATTAACAACATGGGGCCAAATTAATTCTAGTGTGTGGGGGTATTTTTTGGCTTTATCGCTGCATTTTAATGCAAGAATTTGTAATGAATGAGCCATTGAATATGTCCATCAAATCCAGAACAGCATTGTGCATACTTAGAGGCACAAAGATTGGATAAGGTGAATATAACGCACAAATCCATAATGGGCACATTTATGAATAGCACTATTTTTATCATCTAAAGTACTGATTATATGTTCTGTTTTTACCATATGTATCTTTATTCATTTTGGTATGAACAGTTAATGAGTACTTTGATTTTACCAACAAATAGGTAAAATGCAGAGAAGAAAAACCTGCCATATTAAACTGCTTGCACCACGCTGTCCGATCCCAACACGCACACTTGGAACTAAGTTTAGTCTTTTTATCTAAATGAAAGGAAAGTGAAGAAATCCTGTGTGATCACAGGACAAAAGTAAGTTCTTTCAAAGCAATGTTCAAATTCTCTTCACTGCGTTGCCATCTGATGACTGTAGACAGGAGGGTGTTCACAGGCATTATGAATGTTTTACCTGGCAAGAGCTGTTAATGCTGATCATCCATGTGTTGCAAGTAAATATGGACAGATTTCTGACTGAGGAAATACGAGGGCCTGCTGGCTAGCAGCGTCATCTGACATACATATGATGACACCTTTTGGAAAAATAATATTTTGCCTGAGAAAGTAATTGATTATTTTCACTTATGTTAAGAACAGGAATATCATTTTTTATTTTCTATAAGAAGACATTTTGTGCATTTTAAAAAGAAAGCCTACAGAAATGGTGATACTGTAAATCATCCTCTCATTGACCTAATTTTTCTGTTTTCTCAGTGTCTAGAGGTGCTCTTTTTGTACAGCATGAATATGCAAAACTCCTTTAGTGTTAAAGTAGGTCGCGCATTATAACCAGTTGCTTAACAAATATCTACTAATTTTTGTTTGTTTTCTGCTGCTTTATTGTGAGAATCTTAGTCTACTTAATTTACGTAATAGCAATATTTCCCATCATATGTTGTATTTAAGCCCACAGTGTAGTGATCACACACTTTTGCAGTCTTATACCTTTCCTTTCATTTTCTCGAATACTAATGATTTAAGAATTAGAAATCAGCATGTTTCTGATTCTCAAAAAAAATCTGTAGAGATTATATTTTTGAGCTACTTGGTGATGATTTAATATATTTTGAAATCAGGAAAATTTACTTAATTGAAGAAAAGGTTTAGCTGCCATATGCCAACTTGTAAGTGTAGTGAAAGAATTCCTTTAGACTGATTTGTCCATAATAAAATTCAGCAGATGGAAAATGTTGGCATGTGTTGTTATGGCTTCACTGTATCAACATAATTTTCTTTACAGATGATATTTGCAAAAAGAAATAAAGGGGCAGCAGAATACAAAACTTACCTTCTCTGTTTCCAATACTTGGTTCCAGTATCACCTGGAGAGAAAGTCACTGATCTGGCAGTCAGGTCATTCCCTTTTGAAATGAATGTTTTGCCATTCCTGCTTCAGACTTCAGTCTAAAAACTGTTTGCAGCCATAAGAACAGTCCATCCCTCACCCCGTATCCTACTCCTAAGGCTGCCCTGTTCTACTGAAAAAGTTCGCAGCTGTGAAGTTGCTTGCATTTTCAGCTGTTATAAGGGAATGTCTTTGCACAATGCATTACTTGATCCTGAGAAATGCATATTATATAAAGTTTCATTGGGATCAGTTTCCAAAAATTCAGGCAACTTGACCAGATTGAACGAAATACTTACTGACGTTTTGAAAATTGTTTTTTTCCCTTAAAGAAAGTAAATTCCGGGAATTTTATTTTTCCTCCCTTCTCCCATATAGTCTACTGCTGCTTTAGGCAGTTTATTAAGAATGTTTGTTCTGCACAGAGAGCACAGATTGCCAGCAAACCTGAATCCCACAGCCTTACTTAGCTGTGGAAAAGAAAAATGGACCTTATATCAGTAATTGTTATCATAGTGAGTTCTCCATCAAGACTGTTTTAAAAAAGAATATGCTAGTCCATAACATTTAATCATTTCAACATATGACTTGTATTAAGGGGCTATTCAAGGGCAAGACATATCATTAATATTTCATTTAAAGAATGAAAGTCCCTTAGAGATTGAAAAGGTACACTGTTTATAGACTTTGAGATCCTTTTTGTGTGGAATGTAATTCCCATTATACATGAACAGAAATGAAACGTTTCTTTTGAGCAAGACCAGAAGGTTTCAGTTTATGGGTGAAACTGAAATTGTGTTCCTTGATGCTGTAGTTCTGCTTGCAACAGCACAGGTTTTAGTTTGTTCCTAGATTTCATCAACTGCATTAAATAATGGAATAGCTTAAGCAACTTTATAGTGTTTGAACCTCTGATAGTTCTCTGTATGCTGCATTATTTGTGCCTACTCTAAGGTGATTATGATGTAGCTAAAGAGTCTTGTATAGATTGTGAAAGCTTTGCTTCCCTTTGAGCTTTATGAATACTTGTGATTATTTCCCTAATGCTTTCTGCAACTTTGTTTTGTTTTGTTTTCTTAAATCTCTTTTCTTCTTTTGTGCAACAAGCAGTTCACATGTGAAGCACAGAACATGTATGTTTATATTTATGCGCACGCACACACGTACATAGATTAATGGCTTTGGAACCCATGCGCTGTTACGTCACATTTGTGACTTTAAACAAATAAGCGGGGAAAATATTTTAACAGGAGGATGCTCATCTGGTGGGATTCACTACAGCTCTGTAAAGTCAGTGGAGCTGCTCCAACCAGTACTTGCTGAGCAACTACCCCAAGGAATTCCGTACAATTTTAAGAGATCACATCTACCAACAAGGGCTAAGTTCAAACTGACCAGAGGTTGGTGGCAAACCCACTATTGACTCCAGGGTGGGAAGGGTAGAACCTTATGCGCAAATATATACACACAGACAAAACATTAATCCTAAATTGAAATTTGAAATTCGAAAATTTGAAATGGTATTCTTTTGACATGCTCGGTCTTATGCCTCCTCTTGAACTCTACTGTTCTGCAGTGCATTAAGTCATGCAAAATTAGAAGTTCTTTTGTTGAAATCAGTAAAATCTTTGACATTCATTATGCAATGTGAAAATTGCTTTCCAATTTGTAAAATAATTCAGTGACAGCACGTTATATTTAGTAATTTTTCTCTTCACAAATCATTTTCACAGGGCATATTTGGCTGAAAGATGAAAATTCTGGGGTATTAATATTGTGGCTATAAAGGTATGTTATAAGAAAGGATGTATATGTTCAACAACCCAGAAGAACAATTGGATTGAGATTGTGTGGAGTAAAAATTGAGACAAATAATAATGTTTTCTTCTGCAGTTTCATAATTCACACTACAGTGTGAGCTTTATATGGTGCATATGTTACAAAAACTGCACTCTGAATGTAAAATGAATTCACAGTAATATAGAAAGAACCTCTGATCAATCTAAGTTTACTGTTTCTGTCAAAAATGTAGAGAAATTAACAGACAGAAAATCTTTATGGTGCTAAATTACCTCATCACTTGATGAATCCATAGATTAATGCTGTCTGTGCTTTTTCTTGTATCCAATTAATGATGTGCAACCAAATAGAAGATTGGTTTTTATTTAACCTTCACTTTCAGTTCTATCTGCTAGTGAAAAGAGCTTGTAACTGTGAGTGATGAAAAGTAACTTTAAGAAGCACAGCCAGCAGTACCTTTACGTGCAGAGCAAAGCAAGCAAGTGGTTGTCACCCTCTTTGGAAATGGGTGTGCTTCCCCCAGGAAAGCCCTTCCATGCAGAAAGCAGGGTCTGCTGAGCAGAGCAGGGGCTACTCTGAGCTGTGCTCGCTGCCATGACAATTTTGTCTGGCTCAGTTTGCCTCTCCCCAGCTGGCGGCTGCTCCCAGGCTGGCTGAGCGCCCCGAGTCCCCGCAGCAGGCAGTGGGTCTGTAGGTGACACCTGTGTTGTGTCCGCACACGTGAGCGCAGGGCTGAACACACACGCGGTGCACACGCGCACGTGCTCGTATGCAGTTTTGTGTCTGTGGTTGCGCATGGTGATTATACTCGAGTTTGCTTAAATTAACCCTCAGCAGTGAAGTATGAAGAAAGCTGTACTATATTTAGCGTGTACTTGTTGTCTGATGTTATATGGGGTAATTAGGTCGTGGTTTGCCCTGCAATACAGTGTTTTGGAATTTGGACTCTAGTGAAAGAGGAGCTAACAATGTTTGTGCTAAGGCCTCTTCATTTTCTTAGTTGCACTATGATATTGTAAATACCGGCACATTTACAACATAAGTTTAAGATTTTACAAAGTTATGCATACAATTATTTTTTTTAATGAAAAGTGCTTGGATATTTGCTTTTAAAATTATACCATTTTTGTATTAATGTGATGCAGGAAACCAAAAAGAAAGCTGTTGATTTATCAACAAAAAATGTAAAACTTGCAAAATAAACACCGATGAATGTTTTATTTCTTATAATCAGCTGAAGAAAATCACCTTCATTTTTGTGCCATTGGTTCATCATACTGTATTGTACTTGTGTTTCATATTTGACCATGTCATCCTGGTTGCAATTTGTTATTTTGCTAGATTTAACATTAATGTAGATTATTGTAAGTGATGTAATAAATATATATAAAAATTACACACTGTTCAGAGAATTTATTTTGGAAACCTGATTAACAGGCTTTAACAAAATACTTGCATTTGGTATTGCTTGTTCATTTTGGATCAGTATTGTCCATCTAACCTTAGTGTAAGCGTATGGGATTCATGCATCCTGATGGGTTCCTTTGAACAGTAGATGCATTCAGTGTCTTTTTTTAGTAATAAACTCTGAGCTTTAGTGTGTAGATACAAAAAATCCTTCAGGGAGGAATTTGGTTTGTAGTGGGTGTTGTGAAGACAGTAAATATAACTGCCCTGAATTGCTTATGGGTAACTTTGTGTGCACATGACGGGATAGATTTGAAGTATAAAGTGGGGAATTAGTAGAATATCCAAAGCAAGGTACCAGCTCCCTACCAACAGCTCAGCCCCAGCAGCACTTGTATTAAGACAAGTATTAGGAAAGTATGCTTGTGAAAAGCTAACAGTAATGAAGCATACCTCGTGTGTTTTAAATAAGTACCTAATTTTCTGATACATCTTTCCACTCTTTAAAAATACATGTCCATAGCCTAGTTTTATTTCTTGTTTGGCAGGGGTGGGGGAAGAGAGATGTTACAATTTCTGACATGTCATCTGCCAGCCTGATTCTTCAGCTGATATTCATACGCTTTCCTGGCAGGAGCTCTGGGCCTGAAAAAAGTTCTAGTTTTGAAATGCTCTTGGTTGCTGGTAAATAGGTCTGCCTAAAAAAGGTATACACACATGGGAAGGAAACAGTGTGATAGAAATTGGGAAGAGTAGAAACAGAATAATGGAGGTTTCTGTCTGTACCAATAAACAGTTAACAATACCAGGAGAGCTTTTAAAATGCAACTAAACAGTTTAAAGTAAAGTGGTTATTTCGCTTAATTAGGTGGAAGAAAAAAGAACCTCCTTTTGGTTGGTGGCTTTTCAATTTTTTTTCTGTAGTTGAGTGGAGAATTTTACCTGTGTATAACTTTAGAAGAGGTAAAAGGAAACCTTCACATTGCATCACTGCACATGTAATTTTTTATGTTAACCACAATAAGGATGGAGAAATGACAGTAATAACATCCAATGCCATGCATGTGATCCTTTTTTTTTTTTAATATCATCAATCTTTTCTGAATGATGCCAAGGGCTGAGTGAGCCTAGGGTTTGGATTATGGCTCAACTTTGGAAGCAGCTGTTAGGAACTAGTGGAGGTTAGATTTAAATTTATTGTTAAATACCATGTAGGAAACTATCTTGGTCTTTGCGAATTGTCTTGTTACACAAATCAAATGAGTGTATAAGCATCCAACGCTGCAGCTTAGTAAGGGGATCTTAATCAAACAGTGCTTCCAGCTTGCAAATTTAACTTCATTCTGTCAGCTCCATTGCCTTGCAAATTCTCCCATTTGTCCCCCTATCCCTCAAAGAAGAAAACCAACCCAAGACCTGATAACACACCAGATAATTGCTTGTGTCGTTTGAACTTATCTCTTCTCCAAGCTGTGTAAATCCTGAATTGCATAAATGAACAACAACAAAAAAATCACTTGCCTCTGTAGGGCCTCTCTTAAGTCAAGTTTCTAGCAAAACAGGGCAGGATGTGGAATTGTGAATAAGTTGGTAAGCAGGTTTGCATTCGTTTTTTTCTGTTCCTTTCCAGATTAAACAGTTTATAAATAAATTTGAATCTGATGTGCCTCTCTAGTGCAGTATCCAAACTGGAAAAGAAAACAGTTTCATCATTTCTCTTTCTATACATTGAACTCCATTAGGTTCCATTCTTTCAGCATGAAGATTGTGGATTTCATGTTTCTTCATTAAGTTATTTTTTTTGCCAACTCTATGTACTGTTTACCTGAAAGCTTTTTCCCCTGTCTCAGCTGGCTGGGAAAAAAAATGTAAGGTTAAACAAAAGAAAATCAAGAACATTTTTCACTGCATATAGTTGGGAGAGGGAATTTCAGTGTAACCCTTTGCTTCTCTCAAAGTTGAATAATAAAGAAAATCCGTTCATCTTCTTAAAAGTTACATCAAAATGTATTACTTCACTGTTTTAAACCAGCTGTCCTCTGCTTTTGTTCTCTGATGATGTACCGTTTTGTTGTTCATTGACACACTTCCTTCTTGCTTAACACTGTTACATTTTACAGGAATTTTTTGATCCCTTCGAAGTCCTTCAAAGCTAATACCTGCACTGGGTGTCTTTATTTTACCATTGTTCATTATCATCTTTAGGCAAAGGAACTGAGTCTGTCAGGAAGTCATGACAGGAAGTCATGACAGCTACCTTGCAAAGGTTTTTTTATAACCAGACTGAACACTAGTATGAGCTCCAAAAGAGGTGAGCGTGGTGGTGTAACTGCTTAGTTTTGGTTTTAATGTTATTTTTCCTTGCTGAGTTAACTTCATCTTACACATATTACTGACATGCTTATCTTTTTGTATATATATATATTTTTTAATTCTATAGAGTTCTTTGGAATAGGGACAATCTTAGGAGGCATAATTTAAAGACATTAATAATTCCCTTCTGCTCTTCCTGAAATTACACTTTGTTTACTGATTGTATTCCTCACTTCATTAAGCCCATTTCTAAAAGAGTAGAACTCTGAGATCCAAACTTGCTGTTACACCTGTGTGCTTTTCTGTTACTCACGTTTCATCCAGATGCTTCCTTCATGCTAGAAAAATACAAAGGAATCTATTGTTGAGAGACTTTGTAGACTCCACATGCGCTAATAAAGGTTTTGAGAGGTTTAGAAAATAGAATGCAGTGTTTGGGGTTTAAAATTCAGGAATCTGAATTACACTAACAAACTTCCTAGTCATACTGGTTTAAGTCTCTTTTCGTAACTGCTGACATTATAGTCCACAAGAGTAATTCCTGCTGTTTAATGGGATTTTAAGATTAATTTAGGACAAAAGTAAGTATCAGGACAGAGGCATTACAGTAATTTTTATTTTGCGCTTTTTTTCATGGATTTAGCACAGTTTCCACTGAGATACAAACTATTTACCAAACAGTTGCTCGATAAATCTCCCAGTGAGACATGGCTGAAACTCTATAGCACTAATGTTTCCATTCACATCAGTACAGTGTGTGGTGTGCTGGCCATCTGTTATATAAACCTGAATATGATCTGAAATCCTTACACCAAAGACCTGATTTTTTTACGCCATCGCTTTTATGAAGGTGTGCCATAAAACTGGCCATGTGCTGGCAACCTGTGCAACCAGACCCTTCTAAATCTGTGTAAAAGTGATGACATTCCAAGCACCTCAGCATCTCTTAAAATTCAAACAGCTAATTGCATTAAAGTCTCTGTGTTGAAGAGATTATATTCTTGCTTAGGGTTTGTTTCTCCCCCCTCCCCATCTGCAAGATCCCTGATGGGGTCCACATCTGTGAGAGCAACAGCGTGCACGACAGACTGCCTCACGATTGGCAAGCCAACTGGAAGGAACGTTGAGACCCACAAGGATTGCGGGACCCGCAGGGCTTTCAGCTTGTGAGAACAGCTAGCTAATTAAAGTCTAAATAAATGAAATGTCCTTCTAGCTAAAGTAAAGATAAATAAATAAATGCCTGCGTGTTGTTGAAGAGGACTGAATAAAGACAAAAATATTTGTGTCATGTTTATCCAGTAACATCTCTTTAATTTTGAAAGGAGGGCCACCAGCAGACTTGATGAATGTATGCAAATGTCCAGTCCTGATTTATTTTCAATGTGATGTTTTAATTGGAGGGGTTCAGCAAAGGTAATGAAAAGTATGTCTTTATATGATTTTCAATAATTACTTAAAGTTAAAAAGTCTCAGTGTGTATTTTTAGCACATCTTCCTAGCTACTGCTTCCTTGTCACTGGCAAGTTCTGCCTCTGCCTCCATGCCAGTGCTTCACAGGCAGATGTCACCAAAGGGGCTGTATGCTTTGTTTGCAGACCAGTGGTATGGTATATGCTACTAATGCATCATTTCTGTTCTTCTTCAGTTAACAAATATCATCTTTAACCTTCCCATCTTTATATGGTGTCAATAAGAAAAGAAATAGAGCCACTTAAAACATCAGTATGAGATCAGTTTTTTCCTTGAAATTTTCTACAGGCCACTTTTTTTTTTCAGTATCAGACTAAACCTAGGTTAAATACATATTTAAGGAGTTTGCTTAAGACATATCTAGGAGTCAATTTAATTTCAGTCATGTGTAGACCATTAAGATTATTTGTCTTTAAACTGAAGCACTTGCTAAAGTGCTTCGTTGAAATGGGCCTTTGAAGATGTCTAATTTTGGAAGGACTGAGCAATTTCTTAGCTAAGCCTTATTTTAAGGTCCTTGAAAAATTAGATCCTCAAATAGAAATTTGAGTGTCTCTAGGCACCCATTCTGAGAAGATGTGGCTGCTGAGTTAGGTCTCGATTTTCACATCTCCCATTCTCACAGATGAGAGCAATGACTGCAAGACTGTAAAGAAACCATCAGGGTTCTAAAGAAAGCTACAGTGCTGTGCAGTCAGCAGCCTTGACCTAACATCTACTTAAAAGTGTAATCTCACTATTTAAAGTGCAAAAAATGAAAAAAAAAGTAGCTGTTTAATAATCTCTTGAAAATCTAGCACTAGTCTTTTTGCATTTGTACCCCTTAAATGTAATGATTCATTCCTCATTGTAGAAGTAACAAATATTAAACATATTTAAATTGTAATTCCTTTCAGAAAATACTGTGGAGTGAGAAAATAAGCATGAAATTGGATGCCCGTTCTAGAAAAACAAACAAACACAGCAGAATGAGTAGAGAGAACATGTTTTTCTGCTTATTTTACAAGCAGGACTGTAAAGGAAACAATTCTCTCGTTACATGTGTATAAAAATAGGCTTTGAGACTGACTTCTCCAGGCATGAGAACTCCTAGCATTTCCCCGTTACCTTGATCCACATCTGCTCATTTGTTCAAAAATGAACCAGAGGTAAGTTTTTACTGAGATGTCACGCAGAGTTTAGCACAGGAATAGCACATATATAAACATGTCCTGACCATGAAACAAGGGCAGCCATATCTTAGCAAACTGCATAAAATCACTCAGTGCTAACTTCTGTTGTCAAGAGGCAACAAAAACTGTCCAAAAACTGATTAATGCATTCTTCAATTCTGGTCAAACCTCAGAAGAAATACTTGGCTGGATGAAAAGAGGGAGCGGGGGTTGATTAAAGGAAACAAGGGAAAAGAATCTCATGGTAGATGGGATGTACAAGCTCTCAGGATTATTTAGTGAAAAATAGGCCAAGTTCAGACTTTGTCTAAGTCATCTGACCTTAGTCTGTTGTGGGAGAAATTAAAAGTTAGTCTGTTCAAATGAACTCAGCATACTGGCCAGCTTTTTAAATCTGCTGACTGCCTTTTCCCTGGCTTGGAACTCAGCAAATATCCAAACTGCTGCAACTTCAGTTACTCTTGCTCCAGTCATCAGCTGTGTTCTGCAGTGTCACGAGAGAGATAATTCCAAAGTATCTGTGTTTAATCCTAAAGCAGATTGGCACCATGATTGTGGGCATCTAAAAACCTTGCAAACACTAATAAGGAAGTGATAGTGTTAGTTACATGAAGTACAGCCTGCAATCTATGTAATATATAGACTGACGAAGATAATGAAATACATCAGCATGTGAATGATGTGAATCCAAGAAAGTTTTAGTTTTGAAAATCCTCTATTTTTCACTTAAGTTGCAGTACAAGGACGGGAGGAAATGCTCAATTTGGCTTTAAGTTTGAAGGGCCACCATAACATTTGTAGCTTCTGATTTGCTCTGAAGATAGGAGAATCCTGAAGACATGTTTGCGTAATCATTATGCACCACCGGATAAAAGTTGCTGGTGAAATCCAGTCCATCTCAAATGTCTGTGTAGTTTCATCCATCCAGATGCTTGATGAAGCAGTTTTCCTAAAGTGCATGCCTAAAGTCCATAGGTAACTGATAGGCACTGATAGGTGCATTGGAAGGCTTCCCTGGTGAGATCCTGCCTCCTACACTTCTGACATCCAAGGTGGGTGGCTATGAGTTTCCTTCTAGGGGCCGTAGAGACACCGTCCCCCCCTCATTAGCTGTGCAGACAAGCTCAGACAATTGCAGGACAAATACTTGAAACAGAGTACAAGTACAGAGTCACTGCCTCAAGTGAGCTACCCCCAGTCAAACCCCTTTATGAAACAGCAACCATTATTCACCCTGACATTTCCTTTAGTCCATACATTGTCATAATGATTTCTCCTTCTAGAACAAAACTGGAGAGGATTTCAACAGAGGGAGGTTTGTAAAAGTGAGGAATTCTGCCCGTAACAGCCAGCTACAGACGTACGTTCCTCCAGTGCCTGTTGGGTTAATAGGGTCTCTGAGAACATGGTCTCCTGCCTGCAGAGGGCGTACGGCTCCTCCGTTTCCCTGTCAAAATGTGTGTGGAATAGGGAGAAACTAATGGAGCATACATCAAAGTATTCTTGCATGCACACTGCTGCACTTGATGGATCAAGAATCTCTCCAGTAACGTGAGGTTACCAAAAGTGTAATTTCAGTGGAAAAATCTGGACTCTTCCCAAGCATCCACATATCCCTCCACTGAAGTAAATTGATACTTTATACTGGGAACACTGAAGCCTCTCTGGGACATGTGTCCGGGAGGAATGTGCTGTGAGTACTTGTGCTTCTTAAAAATCATCTGTTTTCATTTGTGTCTCCATTTCCAGAGTTCCCAACACAGTGGCTCCTCTACCTCATTAGCATCCACCAAAGTTTGCAGCTCTATGGATGAAAATGATGGCCCTGCAGAAGGTAACATTAGGAGGCTGACATTTCAAAGCAGTCAGTGTAGTGATAACAGCAGCTGTGTAGGAAATGAGTCATACTTCCTGCCAGAGAAGGTGGGAGCATTGCAGCTGGATGATTTTCCGTGAGGAAGCTCCTCAGCCTTAGCAAACCAGTTAGGTTCACTCTGGATCAGATTTGATCTGGACATCACTCTTCAGAGGTGTTTTTATTGCAGAATACTTGAGGTATTATTTCTGCAAGCAACACAGTGCTGACTGGCTTATTTCAGTATTTTTGCCTCATCTGTCATGGTTCTAAAGAACACACTGAAGTCCTGGGTCTTTAGAAAGTCTTACTCCATGCTGAGGCTTTGAGCAAGTTGGCTAAGGGACAAGGTCTGCTCGAACACTGTTGGCTCACATGCAAATCTACGTTCGTGTGTATCTGTGCTCCTGTTGGAGAATAACTCTTCATGCTCTCTGTGAATTCAGACAAACCTCAGCCTCCTTGTGTCCTAACATTCACTTTTAAAACTCAACTGGAACAAAGGACAGAGAAATACACAGTTAAATGCACTGTCTTAAAGAGTGTAAACACAAATCACATTTCTGAGAGGCTTTTTTTTTTACACTACAATATTTGTATAGCAGTTTGTATCAGCTGCAGTTTACAGGCAGCTTTTAGAGGCATGTTAGGTATTTGTAACACTATTTCAAATACATTTAAAAATAATGGTACAGGAATGAGCACTAAAACACATTAAACTACAAGCTTTTCGTATGCTTAGACACTGTGTAATGCAATTTTACCTAAACATCTGGTACCCAGGTTGCATGCAAGGTAGTATTATTGAGAACATTTGTTTAAAAACTAAATATTTAATATTGGGGGATGGGGAGAACTAGCACTTAGCACGTGAGGAGTTTTATGGATGTCTCAGTTTACAGGATGTAATAAAATAAGTGCTTGAGTGTTGGACTTCTTTGGTACATATATTTAATCATGCTGTGTCAAGGAGTTCCAGCCCTTTTTGGAGGCTGGTCTGCGCTTGTGCAGATCACAGCGGCCTTTTCGTAATTAAAAAAATACAGTTTTGGTTTTGTCTTGGGGGCATATTGCAATGGCAGTGGTAAACTATGTAACTCTCAAATGGTGGTATGTTTGAGCCCCCAGAAGTCTTATTTTTCACTATTGTATCTGCATGAAACCTGTTGAGTATATACAGTGTCAGCAGCATGGTTTCGCTGTACAGTAAGTGAGATACTGACTGAATGGTTTCCAGGCTCCTAAGCCATGGACTTAAAATACACGCTATGTGCAACATCTGTGTTTCCTTCACTAACAATAAAAAATGTACTAATGATTCTTTCAGAAGTGTTGGAGGAAGGTTTCCAGGTTCCAGCATCGATAGCAGAGCGATATAAAGTTGGAAGGACTATAGGAGATGGAAATTTTGCTATTGTGAAGGAGTGTATAGAAAGGTGAGGAGGATAATATGCTTATTACTGTAAAAAAATAATCATTAATGTCATGCTTTTTCCAGATCATATCTTTATTTGTAGAATACAGAAATGTAATAAGGCAATATCTCAATGCCAGATGGAAAAACTAGTGTCCTGTCAAATGAAAAAAAAAAGTGAGTTCAAGGGGCAATTTATGAATTTAATTCTTTGTGGGGTTTGTATGGGTTTTTCTCTAATGCACTCTGCATGATTTTACCAGTTCTGTGTGTTAAATTTTTCTTGTTGCACTCAAATAATATCTATTCTTGCAGTATGTTCTTACAATTCTCCTTTTACATTAGACCAGTGGAACATTTCACATGTAGGAGCACTCTCTAAAGATATCAGGAGGTTCTGTATTTGTGGTGGAGTGGCAATGGTCAGTACAAAGAGCTAACTTCGGATCCATCTATTCTGCTGTCTGACACTGAGAAGTAGTCTCTTCCATGTTTATTTTTAATTAAATGGACATCGAACTTCTGCTTTCCTGCTTTGTGCCATTATATTTGCTGCTTCCAACTTTATGAGCCTCACTGCAGACACCAATATCTAACTTTTTAAGTGACCTTTACTGTTAAGAGGTGAAAACAGTCATTGATTTTAGACATCTACTGGAGATTAGAGAAGTCACAAGTCAGCTCAAATGCCACTGTTGATGAAAATGTCCAGGTTGACTAGTTCATGTCTGTTGTTAAATCTGGTAAGGTTTGAACTGGCTCTACCCAACCTTAAGAGTGTAAAAATCGGGGAACCAAACAGAAATGCTCTAAGCAGAACTGTGATTGGCTTTTAGTGGTATTGTTAAAAATAGGAGACCATGGGATAAAAAGACAGCAGGTATTTCACCTGTACGTGAAATGACTGTAAGATTGCTCATGTCGGATAGTAGCAGCGCAGACAAAGCAAAAAGCTGCCAGAGCTGGAGATGTCCAAAAGAGAGAACAATAGAGATGTCAAGGTTTGAGAATGAAATTTCATGAGTTAAGTTTTATATCCCCTATTACCATATCCTGGGGAGGAGACTTTTACAGAAGACTATAACCTCACCTTTGGGCTCAAAGGAAAAACTGCTCTATAGCCTGTAAGAATATAATATAAATCCTGGAGAGTGGTATTAAATCTCATGACAGACAATGATAAATAGCTTGGCTGGTTTTAAACTAGTCTCCTTGGAAAAATACAGGTCCACCTCTGCATCCAAAAGTGCAACTTGGAGATCATGAAGACAGCTGTTGGGGGAAAGGGTAAGAGTGGATTTCATATCAGCTGACAGTGTGCTTGTGGGACTTGGCTAAAGCTCTAAAGAAGTGTTCAGCGCTCTGCCAGAGTGAGTTCATGGTGGAGCTGCTCATCCAGAGGGCGATAGCTGTTCAGATCAAACCTCAGGGTCTGAACACTAAACTGTATGGAAACCTAAAGGAAGCAAAGCAAAGCAGTGTGAAAGAAAGCAAGCACTGTAAAACCCTATGAAGGGGCATGACTGATTAAAAAGATAGGTGAAAATACATAACTAAGAAAAGAGTAAAAGACAGCTACAGGTAAAGTGAATAGTGACTGGGAAAAGCAGATTAAAAGCAAAAATAAAGAAAGGTTGTGGTTTTAATAACCTCATTCAGCTGAAAATGCCATTTGTGCTGAGAGACAGTACAAATGTGCTAGTGCGCATGCCACAATTCTTTCCTGAGCTGAGAGAAAATACATGAACGAAATTAAATATCGG
>WEIT01033433.1:9429-52385 GCA_013389985.1 Dryoscopus gambensis
TCAGACATATTATTTTTTGCATCGAGGATGTATCCACTGTATCAACAGTTAAGCAACAATCTCAGTTTTTACCAGTTAAGTGTGTGTGCTGGAAAGCTGCATTTAAAACAATCGTTACTGGAAATCAGTAATTCATTTGTTCCAGCAGTTTTTAGCAAGTACTTAATAGGTTGAATGCTCCTATTCTTTGATAATTATTAGTCTGTAGATGTTCATTTGGGAAAATTTGCAAGGAACTGAAGAATGTATTTGTGAAGAACTTACTTATGCTGTCTAAATGGCATTTGATAGGTAGTTGCACTGTTTATCATAATGTATTTCGCCTCTATAAAGAGCTTGTAAAGAATTTTTTTTAAGCAGGACAAACTGAGTCTGACCAGCAGAAGGAATTTTCATATGCAACTTTAAAAGAGGCTTAGGCTTTATGTTCACCCCTTCTTACACTTCCAGCAGTGCCCTCTGCCTACTTGAATGCTAGGTAACTGTTCAGCCCTCAAGGGAGGATCTTTCTAGGAGACTTTTTTTTTTTTTGGACAATATTTACCAATAAACTATATGGATCAGCTAAGATGGACTGTGAAGAGGTTCTTGGTACTTCAGGACATATGGTATGTTTACTAATTTCTACTGATATTTTCTTTCTTCTGTAGGTATTTACACGTGAGTGCATGAGCCACTATCTAAGAGTATTTAATTTCCTTTGGAGAGCAAAGAGAATGGAGTATATCCTTACTGATATATGGAAAGGACACATGTGCAATGCAAAGCTTCTGAAAAGTATGCCAGGTGAGAGGTGTCCAGATGGAAGACGTGCTTGTAAAATGGGTTTAGATGACTGCATCTTATTTTAAACTGTGTGTTAAGAGGGGAAAAAATGTCTGATATATGATGTAGAGATTAATTTTGTATTTTGTTGCTCCTCTTGACTGGCTGTTTAGTGGTAGGTAATGGTGATGATGAAGGTAAAATAACATGATTGTAAATGGAAGTTTCCTGTTTGTTGTTTTACTTAATCCTTGGTCCCTTTCTTGAAAAGTTGCACTAATATAAGTGTCTTTATGCTGGCCCAGTTGTGAGACTAACTCTTCCATCCCTTTGTATTCGTCTTCCTTGATGCCTTCCTGTTTGTACCCCATGTCTCCCTGTTTCTTGTGCTGTCTCTTAACTATTAAGTCTCATACATGCACCGTTCTGAATTTACTAGTTTTACCTTCACTTATTCCCTTTGCTTTTGTTTAGCTAAGAACAGAAGAGGGTAAAAAGAGAAAGATATTTCAGAAGAAATAGGAAAGCTCTGAAATGTAGTGGCTCTGTATATTTCATGGACTGGGACTTTTTGATCCTATTTCTCAGCTAGAGAATATAGTCATATTTGTGAGCATCTGTACTGGCTCACTCTTGAAATTTTTTTAAATCTATCTACATTTCTTTCAGTTAAAAATAACTATTGAGAGTTACACTTCTTTATGTCATAGTAATACTTACAAGTTGATTGTTTTGTAATTAAGAACTTTTGGTGGGTGGGAGAGGACACCTGGCCTCAGAAGGTCACTGCTGCTACCATCTAAGATTAGTGGCTGTGTTATGAAGAATTCAATTTGGTGAAAAAAATTTACCAAGCTGATTTGTTGGCTGTGCTTGTCATTGCAGTCTTTAACATGCCATCTCTTTGGATTTTTTACAGAGCTTTCTGGGGTGCTGCATCAGTGTCACGTTCTGGCATCAGAAATGGTCCATTTCATTCATCAAATGCAGTATTACATTACATTTGAGGTATACTCTACCCACCCAAGTAGTTACTTAGAAAATGAAGCACTTTTAATATTCTGTATGTGTTGTATGTCTTAAATATCAGAGATTGTCATCTAGCAAGTCAAAATGGCTCAATCCCATATCATTGCTCCAGGTGCTTGAATGTTCATGGGATGAACTCTGGAACAAAGTCCAGCATGCACAGGACTTGGATCACATCATTGCAGCTCATGAAGTTTTTCTGGACACAATCATAGCTCGGTGCTTGCTGGATAGTGATTCCAGGGTAAGTCTTCTCCTTTGCATGAAGTTGTAACTTTATGAGCTTGGCACATGTTAGGAACCACCTTCTTTAACATTGTAGGAGCAATCGGAAAAGTCATTTTTATTCCTCTGATATGAGATTGCTACTGCCCAGACATAGTGACACATGCTGATAATAAAACTTGTAGTGTGGGCCAGTTATTTTTCATCCTAAGAAACTGTGTGATCATGCAACAACTGACTTAGGGCTTTGCAAAACAGTCTCTCCAGCTGTGTAAAAAAACCTTTTTTAAAAAAATTTACTGTTCTGGAGAAGGGTAGTAACTTAAAACTCTTGTGCTGTGCAACTGTTTAATTATTTTGTTGACTGTCTTCAAGGTACTTCTCAACCAGCTTCGAGCAGTTTTTGACCAGATCATTGAGCTCCAGAATGCCCAAGATGCAATGTACAGAGCTGCTCTGGAGGAGCTGCAGCTGAGGTTGCAATTTGAAGAGAGAAAAAAACAGCGTGAACTTGAGGTGCAATAAAAATATTACTAGAATGTGAAAATGAGTTGAGGCTTTTGATATATGGGGGATTTTAGATGCCATGTAGAGGTACAGCAAAAATGAAAAATGCAGCTGGGACAGTTGTAAAAGTCATCAGCAGTTGCTAGTGACTTCAAGCAAAACTGCCGAGTGGTGTTTCTGATTTCTGTCTTGCCCAAAATCTGAGTTGATTTCTCTAGCGGAGTTTGGAGGATGAGAAATTTAGGGCTCTTTTAGATGAAGTAAATGGAACCCTTTTGCAAAAAATGCCACAGCTCCATGTCTGCCTCCCTGCTGCAAGACTGTGACATGCAGTGTTGGTGTGAGACTTGCCTCTTTGCTAATGTCTTATTTCTTTCATGTGCTATACAACCACCAAGGAGGGTCTGATAGTTTCCATATTGGAGGCTCTGTGTTTGTCTTTCTATGGCAATGGTTGGTTTTTAGAAACCTGATATTTCTAACTGGGCAGAGGGTGGCCCAGTTAGCAACTTGAATCATGTGATGCTTCACCTCTGAACTTGTTTGGTTTCCATGTAGGGCAAGTGGGGTGTAACGGCATCAGAAGAGGAAGAAGAGAACAAGAGGATGAAAGAATTTCAAGACTCAATACCTAAAATGTGCTCACAGCTGCGAATACTCACTCACTTTTACCAGGTGCCTCTTAAATGATGTTTTTCTAAAATACACTGAGCTTTGTGTAGAAATGAATTTCAAATATTGAATGGATGTGAGTTCTGTATTCATGTGTGTGCAGTTCATGGATCTAGGTCTTTGTTTTTTCCTTCTCTACTTCTAAGCCTGTAGTCACTGTTCCTTAGTAGGCAAAGGTTTTCTGATAGTTTATGTTCCCCAACAAAGGATAAGAGTCATTTCATGAAAGTTGTCTTCTTCCTCCAGTAGTGAAAGTAATCGCTATCTTTTGGTGTAGTCTGAGGGGGGGAAAAGATAGAATTCCTTCTGTGTTCCATTTTTTTCCTCAGTCTTTGCAAGTTATTGCTATTAAAGACTGTAGAAAGTTTCTTCTTAAGGGCCTAACACTTCATTTTAAGCTCATTGAGGTGGGCAGAGGATAAGATGCTTGGGGGAACATGTGCAGGATATCTTCTATAAGTAATTTATTCTGGCTTTGTCTTAATTTGTTATATCTGATGCTAAAGCCACCATTCCCCAGAAAAATGAGCCTAAGTTTTTAAGTGTAGGTTGTAAATAAACTGTGGTTTATGTGCTCTACAAGATTGCTACAAGTTGGCAATGTAAGTTTTGCCTGATTGGACTGTATTCATGCTGACCCCTACTATGGATTTTCCATGCAGGATTTCCCTGGCCAGCCTCGGTCATCTTTGGAAGTAATGGAATGCTCTGGTTATGGGCATGTTCATGTTTAGTGGAGATTAGGAATGAGCTCTTCAAGTGAGTCTTCCCATCCTCCCAAAGTCCTCTCTTTTCTTTTATGCTGCGGGGCTCCTGCAGTGGCGTGGCTAGAACCGAATGGGAAGATGGGACGCAGAAATGTGCCTCCCACAAATCCCCCATCAAATCACTCCAAATGCACAGTCTAGTTGGGTCTGCAGCACTGACTGCCCTCCTGGGCACATGCTTTGCTGTTCTGGGGTGTACGTCCTGCTGTACAATAGGTTTGAAGCAAGCAGTGCTCTAATGCCGGCCTGGATGGCACTGGACCTGCAACATGGACTCAAGGAGAGGTCTCCTGTTGGCACAGGCTGGATCCTGAATGCTGTCCCGAGGCAGTGGCACACAGAGGCAGCTGCTCTGCAGCCTGGGAGCCTTCAGACAGATGGAGTGTGACAACAGGGCACAGGGAGTAGGGAGCACGCTTTGAAAGACCAAGCTGTTTGCACTGGAGACTCTGACATGCATGGCAGATGTTTGGAAAATAAAAATGAAACTCTGGGTTTTTGCAGAAAGAACGAATCCAGCATAACTGATTATTTTAAACTGTTGGATATGAACCCTTGTGCTTGCCTTTCCCCAGGTTCTCTGACTCTTTACCAGGTCTGTGCACCACTTGATGTTCCTGTGCAAAACACACCAGGAATGTTTTCTTAGCTGTCTCTTGTGTTTTTCTTTCCCCTTCAGGGAATCGTCCAGCAGTTCTTGGTGCTGCTGACAACCAGCTCTGACGAGAGCCTTCGGTTCCTGAGCTTTAGACTGGACTTCAACGAGCACTACAAGGCCAGAGAGCCGCGGCTGCGTGTGTCGCTGGGCACGCGAGGCAGGCGCAGCTCTCACGTGTGACGCAGCTGCTGAGGGCGGCACCGCAGGGTGTGGGACCTCCCGCTGGACACGCGCAGCTGTCAGCGGTGACAACGCAACCGCACCGTGTGAGCGGCGTCAGCCGCTGCTGCAGGCAACATGTTTTCAGTCATGTGGTTGTGTGACACTGTATAGCAGAAAGCAAAAAAGGCAGGGTTTTTTACGCTGATGTTTCTAGAATTACTGGACTGTATGGGCCGATTGAACCTCATGCAATCACCCTTGTTAAATCATCCTTTTAAACAAATTCTGATTTTATTTGAAGCTTTCTGAGCTCTCTGCACTGTAACTTGGGTGTGTGTCCAGAAAAATCACATGTTCTTTTGTTTATAAAAGCACCATTTCCTTTTTTAACAAGAAAATAAGAAGGTTATTTTTTCTATATGTACTTGTTCTATTTGAAGAGAGCTTTTGTTAAAGCCAACAGATCAGGACCCAGACCTCTTGTCCTTGTTAAGAAGCTATACAGCATTTAATTATGCTGATTTTCAGTGTTGTGATGTGTTTGACTGTGTGAGAAACTTTGTATCAGGAGACATAAACTTATATTTAATTTTTTTGTTGTTTTCAAAGTCAAAAACCTGGAATAAAAATTTAGTGGGGAAATTCTATGGTTACTGTACAGGAGCAAACTGTAGAAGCAGAGTCAGGAGTGTATCTGTTGCACATAAGATCTAAAAATGAGGTTAAGCCTCAGTACTGAAGAGAAGTGTTGCTTAAGCGTGCATACTTAATGTTCAAAATCAGATATGTAGAAACAAACTGACTCGGCTAATGTTGACTTCATTCTCTTCTTTCCTATTTTTTTCATTGTAAATATTTATATATTGCTGTCCAGATGTTGGGGAGAGGGGAGTTCTTCTTATGCAAAGTTGTCATTATATCAGGTCATTTATTATGTTCCACAAGTGCGAACTTAGAAAAATAAAAACACAATTATCTTTCAAACAAGTGTGTTGCTTTTTGTAATTGAAAGTTTATGATTTTTTTCACAGGTTAAGAAAGGAGAAGCTTCCAGTTAGAAGCAAATTGATATACAGATCCCTTCCCATTGCAGGATTTTGGTACTAGTCCTACCTGCACCGAGAGTTGTGTGCCGTTCATTTATTAACAATTACCCTCAGATCAACCAGGTCTGTGGCCTTTTTTGCCTTTTGCCCTTACTCTGCTTGAACCCTTGGGAGACAGAGGCACCTGCCGGGCCATGCAGGTAAGGCTGCTGTAAGTCATCATGGCAGTGAGCTATGATGGGGACCATGCTGCTGACTTGCAGCCCTGGACTAGCTGGATTGCTCTCTGGACACCAGGATTCCTGTTGTGCAGGCATCGGAATCCTTGCTTTTGTTAAAACATGTAAGGCTTTTAACTCTGCCCTGCTGGTGCAGGTACTGTCACAGGGTGTTGTGTGCAGGCAGCATTTCAGCTGTGAGCAAGGATGGACTCTGAGGCCAGTGGTACTTGATGAGCCAAGGGAGCTGAAGGATGCTGAGCTTTGGCATCATAAGGTCATGGATCATTTGACAGGCAGGAGTAACTCAATTTTTGGCAGTGTGGTGGGAGCATATTGTTGTAAAGTCTGGAAGAACAGCAAAGATTATTTAATTGTGTTTTGACCAAAACTTAGAAAAAAAATTAGCTGCACAGGCACTCTTTTGGTCGTTGGGTTGAGCAATGTGTTGCATGATCATCTCATTAGACAAGTCAGAGGCTAGAGCGGCAGCACCAATGTTTGGAACTAGAGGACATGTTCCAGAGGAAGGTTAAATTCTTTGCTCGTAAAATGAATCCAGCAGTACCCAGGAAACCCACAGTAGTGGCCATGCCGGGAAAGTCTTCACTGCTCCGGGGGTTGCTCTGACTGCCAGGCTGAGGGGACCAGTGGGGACCTGCCATTGTCTTCATGCTCCTTTGTGGGTGGACAAAGTCTCTTATCCTCTAACCTGGCAGCTGTTATATTTATTTCAGTCTATATGGGTTTTCTTGTGACAACCTCAGCTCTGTTGGACTAATGGATCCAAGAGTTCCTAACAAAAGTGGGAGAGAAATGATCTTATATTTCATTTGTGCCCAAAGACCAATATTGAATTCTACATAAACGCATAGTGACAAGCTCCTGCTGCTCTGACTGCAAAAGTGGCTTTCCTTGTAGTGGGTGGCAGCGGCACCATTAAGGTACATTTCTGAGGAGAAACATGAGATTTTCACCTCTTACTTTTCAACACTGAAGTTACATACTACAGTCAATGTTAAAGAACAATTCTTAGCAACACATTTACTATACAAAGCTGTTCTTCATATTTAATGCACACTTCTGGCTGGTAATTTCAGTGTTTTTCTCTTAGAGTTACAGCATCTGAAACTGCAGCTAGAGCTGTGGGTCTGTGTCTCCAGCCATGTTTCCAGGCTGGAACAAGCCCAACTCCTCCTCACTGTATCCTGTCCCAGGTCCATTGCTAACAGCCTTCACACTCAGCTCCTTCCTTTTTGGCTTTGCCAAGGCCTAAAGAAATTTTGGAGAAACTGTGGTAAAAGTAGAAATGCAGAAACTGAGAATAAAACTGTCACCCAACTTAGGATGTCATACAATATGCAACACTCTTCTGGGTGAAGGGCTGTCCATGTGGTGCTACCTGTATCACAAATACTTTAAAAGGAAAAGAGCTGGAAAATATTTATTCTTTTAAACTACAAGGGATATTGCTCTGGTAACTGAAGGGAGATAATATCTTAACCAATATGAACTCTGATGAAGAAAAAGTTAAAAAACAAGCCCTGAAAGTTTTATCTCCCTCTGTAAATTCCAACAGCTCAACTGCACCAGGGTCTGGTATTGATGCAGTTTAGTATTTTAGAAGCATCTACTAGAGCATGCAGAAGCTCATGATATAATGTATTTTCCAGTGAATTCGTTATAAGCTTAGGGTAGGAGATCAAGGACAGAATTTAATCATAATCCAGTTTTATTTAAGTGATTCTATTTGGTCAAGGCCCTGTGTATTTTCTCCTCTTATACCAGATGCAGTGACTAAATGCCAAGGTCTCTTGGCCTTACACAGGAGCGTACGATTTGTTTTAAAAGCCTGAATCTACAAGATTTGTTTTGTTAAAATTAGTTGTGGAAGGATTTATCTTCCTCCTGTCACATATGTAAGGTGTTCATGTTTTGGACAAGAACTTTTCCAACCTTTAAAAATAGCATTCCTATCAAGAATGGCCAATTATCTTTGGTCAAAGTGAAGCTATAACTTCCAGCGTGCTACATCTAACAATGACTTTCAGTATTGAGGACACTCTTTTAGTGCATATGTTTTTTAAACATACTAAAAGTTGAAAGGTAATGAATGATTGAAAAAAGGGAAGTATTTGGACAGAAAATTGAAGCTTTATTCAAAACTTCTAGACTTAAAGATTGGAGTTGTCTGCGATCTTGCATGAATGTTTCCTTGTGCTGACCTTAGAAACAAGCTGTGATTGTGCACATTTGTACTCAGTTTGATTTTTACCTGAATGAGCAGCCTCAGAGATGACAGAATGTATGTCACACTCACATAAGGGTGCTCAGGGACTTCTCCAAAGTGCCCCATTAATTTTGAAAATCATCTTTTGATTACTTGAAACCTAAAATGCCACTTTAGCCTCTCTGCTAACTGGAGAGAGGAAAAAGAGTTGGGAGAGTACAAGAGATGTGCAAATATGGGCAAGTAGAGCAGGGACAGATACAAGAACCTGCTGGTTCTGAAGCCAGAGGAAATAATTCTGTCCAGTTTCTACAAGGGCATTGTAACCATTGCCTGCTCTACCCTATTTAACAAAACAAAATTACTTACAATACCAAGGATAACAATAAACAATTACAAGTAAAATACTCTCTTTCTTAATCTGCAGTTGTTCAGAGTGAAGAGTTTCTGCTGCCATTGATTTAACAAGTCATATGTCGTTCTGAGGCCTTGCTGAACCACAATTTTAAAATAAATGAAAACATGTTATTTTTATGACAAGGAGTACTATGAATTTGAGGTATGAACCACTCAGACTCCCTAAAGTAACAGGCTCCCCGATGTAGTGTTTTAACTATTTTTGTTAGCTTGGTCTTTAAGGCATGAGAATCACTCATAGGGACTATGTGGGAAATACAAAAGGTGGGAAGGCTCTCAGGTGGTATGAGAAAAACAGGTTTCAGAAATAAAGCAAAGAATTTAGGTTCAGCTGTGACTGCAAAAACGTGAAGATAGAAGAAGATACAATTATATAGTAAGTAAGGACATTAAAACAATGGTTGGAGTTTCTAGGCTTGGCTCAGATAGATCTTGAGGCTGCAGAAAACATGCTTAGCAAGATAGTTAAGTTTTAAGCTTAATAATGGAATATTGTGCATTATTACGAGGCATACCAGTGAGCATTGTTTGTAGCAGATGTATGTGTACTTTTAATGATTGGTTAGAACAGTTGTCTATAAACTTTAGGAGCATGCTATTGGCTAAAAAACTTTTAAGAATGCTCTGTAACAAAGAGATCCTTGGTTGCCTGCACAGGCGTGAGACATGTACCATCTCTTTTGTCTCATCTCTGGAAATGAGACCGATCCCTGAATAAAATAATAAAAAGGCTCCTGGAATGTCTGCCTGGGCACCCCGTCCCGTTTGGTTTATATGCCGACAGGACTAACTTGGTGCTTACTCTCTTTCACCTGAAGAGCAGCAAAGGTACCTCAGTCAGTATTTATTTTCTTTCTTTTTGTCCAAAAGTTAGCTTTTTTGCTAATACACTTTGACTACCCAATATTGTACGTTCTTTCGTAACATCACTGGACTAAATCCTGAGTGCTGCTTGAGTGGAAATAGAAACTCAAGGGCAGGTGAAAAGCCAAAGCTGACCAAAGGTGTATAGGGTCAGAAAGAATGCAGAGATCAGGAGAGTTAAAGAAACCAAAGTTGATGGATGCTCATTCGCGAAAGGAGAGAGGCAGAGAAGAGAGCAGGAATCATGAAAGGCATCAAATGGTGGCCAAAGAGATGCTCAGGGAATAGTAGAGAAAAAAAACCATACCAAGAAAAAGCTGAGGAGTGTAGGAGGTGAAATTGCTATCACTACACAGTTAACTTACTTTAGCTCTTTGTGGAGCAAATTATGTTAAATATTTTCCTTCAGAAGTTATCAGAATAGCAATTAAATTAGCTAAACATTTGGGTATAGAAAATGCAATTGGAGTGATTATTACCATCAGTCTGAATATTAAAAGATATGATAGGAAAAAGCTGTCACAAGGTGATTACCCCGTGTATGAATTCTTTCTGCTGCAGAAAATGAAAATGAATTATTTGCATTTGAGTTACCTGCCACAAAAACAAGGTAGTTAGACATCTAGGATGCTTCTTACTTCTATAATGGGAACATTCCCAAAGCCACTCAAGGCCACTTCATCACCCTTTAAAGTTTTTCCAAAATTACCAAGAGGGAGGCAAAGAAGCCTTGCTTTCTAACAAGGCACTGCATTCTCTCCTTAAAAGAGGGTATTTGTACTGAATTTTATCTCTTGTTTTTGTTGAACCGTGCTGAAGAGCATAAAGAAACAGAGGGGAATTACCGACAGGCTTGCAACAGTAATTAAAAAGGCAAATGGGAGCTTTCCTTTAACAAACTGGTGGGTAAAAATAAGACTTGGAGCATATTATGATGGGAGAAAAGGAAGAAACTAAAATTCTCCGGAAAACAAGCAATTGAACCATCAGATGGAGAAAAGTGAAATTGCACCATTTAGTGGTGAACAGAGAGCATAAAGAGAACATAAAATATGGGGTGAAAATGGTATTTGATAAATGAGAAAAGCATAATTTCCACTCATTGCAACTTTATTAACACAACTAAAGTTTAAGACAAAACCAGAATCAGATCCAGACTTATCCCAGAGTTAGAATGTGTGCACAAGTTTCAGTATTTCACAGGCAAAATATTCTGGAACTCTAAAGAAAGCTCCTTCAAATGAAAAGATCAAAACAGACATTAATAACAGAATAGGAAATAATTACAAAATAAAAAAGAGTAATTGGATGGTAGCCAGGAAGCAAAATAAAATAATAAATGTTACCACTTCCTTGAGTCATTGTAAGTGACTCAGAAGAAATAGCTGTGTAGCAGAAGTGTCCAGCTGCTTGTGGCTTAAACTAGAGGGTTTCTTAATGGGCAATTGTAAAACTGCAGGCTTATTTTAAGCTTGTCCTTTCTCGTTTATTTATAAAGAGCTCCTCAAAATCACCTTTAAAGGGGTAGCAAGGTAACAAAATCAAAATTTTTGGTTCAGTTTTGGCAAGCTGATTTGGATGCACATTATTACTTGTAGCAGGCACCTGGCCATGCTGAGGGACTTCCAAACCTCACCAGCAGAATTAACTGCATCAGGATGCAGAAGAATAGAAATCCTGCTTGATCCCATACCTTGCCAGAGTCAGTGATGCTGACAGTGCAGCGCATGTCACAGATGTGGTCATTCTGTGTCCCAGGTCAGACCAATTTTTTACAGTGACTTGCGGAGCTCCAGCGGAAGCTCTTCATAAACATCTCACATTTCTTGGACCTGCTGACTTGTGCTCTAGTACATGGATACAGAGAAGCACTTTGCTTTTCAAACTCAGAGACTGAAATTCCTGAAGCAGCCTTTAGAGGACAGCGGAGAATTGCAAATGATGCATTTTCAGCTGTGGCTTCATAATCCGGGATACTTTGGTTTTTGTATGAGTTATGAATTTCGATTCAAAGTACAGACAAAGTAATAATGTGTGCTGTTCGTAGGCTATGTTTTTTCAAGACAAGGTTGTGACTTGTATCAGCCATGTATTTTTAACTATACTGTAGTTTTTTCTATCATTATGAATTCCACTTTCCATCTGACTAAGCTATGGCCTCACTGAATGAACAGCTGCATTGTCACAACGAGCTCACTGCTTCATATTGACATCTAATGGAAAAGGTAACAGTGTCCTCCAATAAAAAACCTTTCTGGAGGCTGTGGTGATCCTAGCCTTTGGCCTGGGGATTTTAAATCTGTAAGAAATTTTCTGGCTGGGTCAAAATGTTGCACATCTCCCTCCCTGGGAAATCTTGGATCAAAATTTAGGACAGCTTCTAGCAATAATTAGCCTGTAGTTAGGTTTTGATTGAAATGGCTGGAAGCTGGCTGGGGCAGATGGGCAGTCTCTGCTGTTCTGGAGTGCTACGTGCTGCTTGCACAACCCACACCAAATGGGTGTTTGTGAAGCTCGCAGTGCTCCAAATGCTGGCCTGAATGGCATTGGACCTGCAACATGGACTCAAGGAGAGGTCTCCTGTTGGCACAGGCTGGATCCTGAATGCTGTCCCGAGGCAGTGGCAAAGGGGAACACGCTTCAAAAGATCAAGCTGCTTGCACCAGAGACTGATGTTCATGGCAGGCATTGGAAGATCCAAACGCTGACAACCAGCTCTGACGAGAGCCTTCGGTTCCTGAGCTTTAGACTGGACTTCAACGAGCACTACAAGGCCAGAGAGCCGCGGCTGCGTGTGTCGCTGGGCACGCGAGGCAGGCGCAGCTCTCACGTGTGACGCAGCTGCTGAGGGCGGCACCGCAGGGTGTGGGACCTCCCGCTGGACACGCGCAGCTGTCAGCGGTGACAACGCAACCGCACCGTGTGAGCGGCGTCAGCCGCTGCTGCAGGCAACATGTTTTCAGTCATGTGGTTGTGTGACACTGTATAGCAGAAAGCAAAAAAGGCAGGGTTTTTTACGCTGATGTTTCTAGAATTACTGGACTGTATGGGCCGATTGAACCTCATGCAATCACCCTTGTTAAATCATCCTTTTAAACAAATTCTGATTTTATTTGAAGCTTTCTGAGCTCTCTGCACTGTAACTTGGGTGTGTGTCCAGAAAAATCACATGTTCTTTTGTTTATAAAAGCACCATTTCCTTTTTTTAACAAGAAAATATAAATAATTTTTAATACATACTTTTTCTAATTTAAATCACTTTGGTTACAGCCAAGAGTTTTGGACTCACACCGAATGTTCTTGTTAAGAAGTTATATAAAGCATTTTGTTATGCTGATTTTCAATCCTGTGATATAACAAACTTACATACTTTGAATTTTTTCTGTGGTTTTTTTTTCAAGGTTAGTAGTACAAATAGTAGTCATTTAGTAGGGAAATTCTGTGGTTACTGTACAGGAGTGAGCTGTAGAAGCAGATCAGGAATGACCTTACTGCTTATGAAATAACCTAAGACCTAAAGTTAAAAGCCCAGTGGTGTCAAAGGAAAGTATTTTTTCTTTTCAAAACTCATGTTAGAAAATACCTTGAGTAATCAAGATTTACTTTATTTCTCTTTCCTTGTTTATTTTCCTGCTATATGTTTCTATATTTCTATCCAGATACTGGAGGAGGGAAAGTTTCTGAGTTTGTTTGCAAGAAAGCCATTATGTCAGATAATTGAAGCATCTGTATATTACGTTTTACAAGCACAAATTTAGAAAAAACAGTTACCTTTCAAAAAATTGTTTTGCTTTTTGCAATAGAAAGGCATTAATTTTTGAGCAGGGCAAGCAAGGAGAAAGCTCCAGTACAGAGTGCAGGTGGTTTGCAGATCTCTCTAGCAAACAAACCCATTACAAGGCTTTGGTGCTAGTATTAACTGTAGTTACAGTCATGTGGAATTCGTTAATTAAATTTGCTCTCAAATGAACCACGTCTGTGACTTTTTTTTGCCCTTTGCCCTTACTTTGTTTGAACCCCTGGGACGCAGAGGCACGTCCCAGGCCATGCAGGTGAAGCTGCTCTGATTCATGAGGATGATGCTTCAAACCTGCAAGTCCAGACTAAGAGGTTTGTCCTCTGGCCATCTGAGTGCTGACAGTGGAAGCAGTGCTTCCCCATGGGTTATCCTGCAGGGTAACCTGCCTTTCCCAGGTGGGATGGACACAGACCTTTCAATTGTGCTTCGTGGTCTAAGAGGAATGGAACTGTAGAGAAGAGGTAATGTTCAGGTAGAGGGACAGTCCTGGGAGGAGGTTGGACACACGGCAAGGGAGGTGGGGATTCAGTCATAATGTCATTTTCCTTCCAGACAATTAGACATATCACTCTCAAGAGGAAGCCTTTTAAATTGAAATCAAAAGGGGTAGATTAACTTCTTAGCGGGCTGCCAATCCCTTGAAACAAATCTGCTGACAAGACTTCACAAATTCTGTAGTCGAGGCAAAGACACTCTTTGGCCTCCTCCCAGTTCCAATGCAATGTGCCCGGTATTTTTCACCAGAAGAATCTGGGTTACAGAACCTGCAACTTACACTGCTGATCTCTTTGACAGTACTAAAGTTTGTTTGAGTGTACTGCATGTTTGGCTGTACTAAACTAGTATCATGACCAGTAAATGACCAACTCCACTGTTGTGAGGCAGGCACAGTGATTCTTCTAAGTTTTCATTTCTGAACAGCAGCTGTGGATAACAGGTATTTGTGATAGTTCCTTATGATTTTGGGGTACAGTAGAACTACAGAATTTCTGGTGTTATCATTTGCTTTTGGTCTTGAGTTACTGTAGGATGTCTCATGATCAGGCTGCTCATCTGAAGCCACTGAATCCCTACCATTGCCCTAGGATTTCTCTTCTAGAAGTCATGGATAGTTGACTGCAGCTGTTGTTAAGATTTGTATTTTGTATGGCAATCACATCTTCTTTTTGCTTATATTTCTGAGTTTTGTCTGTATTCTTCTGATTTTGATTCCTTTCTTTTACAGACAGTACCAGTATTAGTTAACATTCTGCCTCTATAACAGTAAAAATGTTTCAGAAAAGGACAACAGTTGGACCCAGTGGTCTGAGAGGCCTTTTCCATCCTTTTCAATTCTCAGTGATATGAGTTAAGAGGCCAATTAAAATAAAATTACATCACAGATCTCAGTATTATTACCAGCTAGTGCCATACTCCAAAGTTTGGTGGTGAATCCTGTGACTGCAAACACTTAATTGCTAATATCAACCATCTAATAAAGAATTATGTGTGGGCGGGAGGCCATCAGTGATTTTCTCCATCACTGAAGTAACTACTGAAGCCAACACTGCCCCAACCAATATGAAATCGGAGACTGTCACAGAGACTGTTATATGGTGTTTTCATACCTATCTGCAGCCTCTGTGCTCCTCCTGTCTGGAGGGAATCATGCAATCCATATGTTAGAGGGGAAGATCCTGCATTGCTGGTAATCCCATGGAGTGTTTGACATTGTTGTATAGTCTTGGATAATCTGGCTTGACATTGACAGGAAATTTTCTTTTTCACTTTGTTAGTGTCTCTGAATGAGTGAAAATCCTGAAACAGCAACATCTTCTTGATTTCAGTAGCAACAAAGGGAACTTCCAAGTCATTGCAAATTAATATGCTGTGGAGTATCTCTGTAGACTCTCTCTAGAATCGCTTTTATATCTGTGGCAGTTTTGATTGTTTTAATTATCTGATTCAGAGAGATGCAGCCACATTCCTTCTTGTCCTTACAGCCTACCCACAGTTACAGAGAGGATCAAACCAGAGGGAGATCCGTGCTGTCTTCCTACATACCTCTTTCACATGTCAGATGCTCAGAGCTTTCCTGCTACACAGCGTGGAACTGGGCCTTTAATAGGAACCGATTTGGAGAGCTGTAATTTCAACATTCAAGGAATACTCGCCAACCTTTGCTAGTGATTTAAATTTGTGGTTGTATTTAACATTCTTTTTAATCTCTGCACGTGCAGTCTGGGCTCTGGAGCACAGGTCTGGGCTCAAAGCTGCTATCCCAAAGAGGACCTTATCATCTGGACTTGGAGGCTGTTGGAAGACATGCCTTGAAAGAGATTGTTGGTGCATCCATCCTGTTGACATTGTTGTGTTAAGGGATTGTCTTCCCTCAGTGGACTCATAATTCAAAGAGTATCCAGAGGATGCTTTAGACATATTTTAGTTTTAGGTAGTCCTGTGAGGAGTAGAGAGTTGGACTTGATGATCCTTATGGGTCCCTTCCAACTTGAGATATTCTATGATCCTGTGATCTTGACCCTCAGAGCAGTGAATGCTGTCTCTTCCCACTGATCTCGCTAGAAGACCCATCTGCCCTTGAATTGCTTTTATGGTGTCAGAGACTGAAAATAATTCATGCCTCAAACATTGATATAAAGTTTTAAAGCAGCTACAACCACAGAAACCTCCTTGAAGAACTTTGGACTCTAAGTCAAACTGCTGATTAGATAAAAGGAAACCTATTGTTCAGTCACCTCAGGCTGAGGGAAAGGTATGCATCCACAAAAGGCCAAAGCCTCCAGCTGCCATCCCACCTAAGTTTGGGGTCAGGGTGGGGTGGGGGGGGAGAGCACAGCTCACAGAAGCCAGGTTTACACAGACTCCCCCAGTCGAGGTGGGGAGGAGGTCTTGGGCGCATGGCGTTACCTCTGGTGAGAGGCAATAAACACCCATCCTCCCAGTACAGAAACTGGCCCAGCTGTAGAACTCCCAACCCCACGGGGCACATCCATGGGACATTCACATGAGAGGCTTGGCCCCACAGGACTGCAGGAGATGCAGCAGATGCAGTCTCCTGTAAGAGACTGCCCCCCTCCCCCAGGAGGACATGCCTGGACATGCCTACCTAGCTTGAGCATATAAACCCATCGGATTCCATGCTTCCCGGGGTGACCTTCACCACCAAGACCAGCTGGAGAGGATCAACAGAACATCGCTGGGATCCGTGGATGGTGATATTTTCCTTATTCTGTCCCTGTCACTCTCTTTCTGTCCCCCCCACCTATTTTCTACTTTCTTTCTTTCTCTCTCTCTCTCATATCTACCTTCAAATAAAACCCATATTATTGTCACTGGCATATGGTCTTGTTTGCACCTTAATTCTGGCAGAAGAATTTCCAAATAACCTTAATAATAGTAATAATTGGATTATAACACATCGTTACACATCACAATTGTTAAAAAACTTCTTCCACGAGGCAGTCTACGCATACGCGTTCCAATGCCAAAAGGATATGTTTCTTTTCTTCCCTCCTTTTCTTTACACAGGACCACACAAAGCCATGGTTACCCTTGGCTGGCATTTGGCCCTTAAGCATTTTTAGACAGTTTTAAACAAGAAAGTCTCTCTCTTTTTCTACTTAGTTTGGCAGAACTTCCATTCCTTTAACGTAACCCCACTCTTGCTTTGCAAATGCAGAGACTACAGTAAGAAGTTCCCTCCTTTCCACTTTTGTGTCAATTCATTCTTCTTTCCATATCTGTCCTTTCTTGTTCTTTTCTATGCCCTCTGTTATTTTGATATTGCCTTCTCTCCCCTTTTCAACACCTTTTAAAAATGAAAGAAGTGAGAGACACCTTATACTCCTCCTTTTCTTGGATTGGTGTGTTTCTCAAAGAGTGATTACTATCCTTAAGAGTTTGCTACAACACAGACCTAAAACACTCACTTTGCTGCAGAGCCTTCCATGAGGAATTAGGCATACTCCGAAATAATCCCTGCGTATGGAAGTCGAAACACTAACACTGTGTCACAAAAAGTATTTTAGGTGTGTCTTAGGTTTGTTCAACAGCAACAGCTGTAGATGGTGGGATAGCCACAGTGAACAATGAAACTCCCTCCCAGACACTCACTCACACACACGCTCACTGGGCTGGGGGTGGGGAGAAAATAGGAAGAACAAAAAGAAGAAAGCTCATGGAATAAGATAAATCAGATCACTTACCAATTACTGCTGAAGCAAAACTGACTTAACTTGGCTAAAATTAGTCCATTTCCAATTAAAATAAATATTTACTTACTGAATCAGGTAGTGAGAAACAAAAAAAAATTGTTAAACCAACAACTGTCTTTCCCCCATGCTCAAGTTCACTCTTTCATTTCAGACTCGTCTCCTCCTGCCCTTGTTACCACTGTAGATACTCAGTCCCTTCAGTGAGAAAATGAAGGACTTGAGCAGGGTGTTTGTGATCAGTACATAGTGGTTTCTCTCTGCCACCCCTTTTCTTCCACATCTTTCTTCTGCTCCAGTGTGGGCCTCCAGGGGCTGCAGCTTCCTTCAGCAATACCCAGCTGGTCTGGTGTGGGGTCCTCCCTCCATCAGCTGCAGTGTGTACATCTGCTCCAGTGCCTGGAGCACCTCCTCTCCTTCTCTGACCTTGGTGTTTCCATTGCTGTTTCCCACCTTTTTTTACTTTCTGCCCATTCAGGGTTTTTTTCCCTTCCTTCCAAATACTGCCACCGAGGCCCCACCAGCCTCACAGCTGGGCGCAGCTGTGGCCAGGGGTGTATCCACTAGAGCCCTATGGCAACGGCTGTGTCTGGCATGGGGCAGCCCCCTCACAAGTGCCACCCCTGCAGCCCCCCTGCTGCCAGCCTCCTCCATTGATACTCAACACAACATACTCCTTTTGCATCCAAAAATCAGCTTCAAACTGCATCTCTGTGAATAAAAGGAAGGAATATTAAAAAAGATATCTCAGTGAAGTAGAGGGAGACTTCCGAGATAAGCAGCCTTCCACTGGGCTCCTCATCCCTCTGTCCAATAAATAATATTTCTGCCCATCTCTCCATAGAGAGAGAGTCCTTTTCTACCTACAAACTTAAAATTGTAGGCTTCCTACTGAAGATGTTCTACATGAGGGGATTATGTATTTTCTGCTTTTACTGCAGCATAATAATAATAACAGCAATGATAATAGCATTACTGCACTTACTTTTCCTTGTTCTGTGGAATACATTTCAGCTGAAAAATATTGCTCAGCTAGACCCATCAGAGAGCTTTAATTTGTAAAGTGTTTTCTTAGGGTCTTTTTGATGAATTCTCAAACCGGGTTTGCACAGCTGGATTTCAAAATTAATGCAGCAAACAGACCATCGGTTTTGTGCAGTGTCTCACTCCGAATTCTCATGTCTGGCCTTACCAGACTCTTTTCCTTCTATTCTAAATGACTCAATAACCACAACAGTATCAGCAGTACCTCTGCAGCTGAGGTCATACAGCACTACAAAAATGTTTGCTCTTTTTCAGGTGAATAAGACCCAACCCTAATCCCCAAAGCAAGGGTTCAAAACCAGCACCAGGATAGCTATATTTTACTAAATTAAGAAATAACAGGACCGTTTTGGTATCACCAAAATGATACCCCTTGCTAGCAGACAAGTAGTCTTGACTTGACCTTATGAAATACTCTGCCCAGTGAAATGGAGGGAATATTTCAAGCAGAAGGAACTTGAAAACAGAAGTAAGATGAATAACTTTAGTATTTCAGTTGGGGTGAATTGCACTTGGAGGTGACTACATTCCACATTTACTGAATGGTGTCTCTGGTGAACACTTACCTTGGATAATACTTCTGAAAGCCTGAAATGAGTTGTGATACCACAGTGGGCAGGAGGCGGTGATGGGAAGGAGATTCCAATAATTATGCCAGGGCTCCAGAGTTGCTAGGTTGCTGTACTGGAACTGACAATCATAAATTAACCTTTTTCTTGTATGTGTTTGAGTGCTATTGCTACTTGCATTAAGCGATCTAAGTGATTGCCTTTATTTAGGACTATGCAGAGCTAATAGCAGCTCCTGGCAGATCATTTCTTCCCCCCGAGCCATAGGAAGGTAGATGCTGCTGGTGGGCAACAGAAAGAATTTTTCCAGTTCAAAATGCCTGGAGAACCAGTGGGCAGATCTCTTGTCTCAGGCCTGTCAGTGGGGAATGAAACAGAAAGGGTAGACTGCCCTAGTTTTTTTCTCCTCCTTTTTAGATCAGACCAGTGCACCATCAGGCATCACATGCCCATGTACATCTTCCTGCCATTTTCTTGGCCAGGCAGATTAATTTGGAAATATTTTATCTGCACAAATTTACCTGACACCAGGGCAGAGAGTGCTTTCAGAATGTAAATCACAACTTTCCTTTATGCAATGATGATTTAAAACATGAATCAAAAGACCAAAAATCACTAGTGCAAAAGATGCTGCTTCTGCAAGTACCCTTTTAAACACGTGTGTAGTATTCCGACTGCTCAGAAAACACAATTTGCTCTTAAATCCAGCACAGAATGGCATAAATAACACAAGTCCATACAGTTGCAGTAGATCACAAATGATGCTTCAAGACTGAACTAAACTTTGCCTTCAAATGGACATTAACAAACCATCCCCAAGGGGACTCTAGCCACCACCTGTGCCACAAAGAGTGATGTCAAAGAGTGACATCTCTCCTCCAGATGCCGACGAGTGAGAGAGGTCATCTCTCTGCCGCTAAGAGCCAATGTTTTATAGGTCTGGATTGGGAATTGATTTTAACAGATTTCTTCAGATGTGACCAAAAAAAGACCATTGACAAATCTTGATATGAATGGCTGACTTGCATCAGTACATCTTGAAATAAAGAAATAGTTGAAACTAATGGAAAATTTCTTCATGCTTATCATTTTAACTTTGGTCTTTAGAAGCCGTGATGGAAAAATGTGTCCTGTTGGCAACAGGTTTCAGTAGTCAAGAACTGCATAATCCCATGCTCACTAAAACTTTCCAGCTTGTCAACAAGGATTTTTTAGGAGATGCTGTCAAATGCCTTGCTAAAATCAAGGTAGTGTTTTCTCCACAGATCTCCCCTCATCTGTCAAGCAAGTTGTTTCATCATAGAAGGCTATCATCCAATATGCTTTTTTCAGTCACCTTCTTGACCTTAATTTTGCTTGTGCCTTCCATGAGGGCTCAAGACACAGCTTTCCCAGGGAAAAATGTGAGCCTGACTGATGTACAGTTTCCCAAGTCTTTCTTTGGTAGATGATCATAAATTAGACTTTTCCTACTTGTCTGGGACGGTGACCAGCATGATCTTTTGAAGATGATAGAAAGCCGTTTTACATGGAGGTTAACCAGCTTTTCAGCTCCTTCAGCTGCATCTTATCAGGTTCCATAACCTTGTAAATACTGGGTTGGTACAGATGGTCCCCAGCTCAGCTCTCCTCCACTTCTGGTAAGAATTGTATATGTACATTTCCTGTTCTTCTAAACCTCCTGATATACTGCACTTTGTTAAAATGAACATTTCCTGTCATTGAATTCCTTTATAAAAATGTAGGTTTTAATTTTAACCTTCATTTTTTCTGATTATGATTATCTTGTTAAAGAGAGAAGACTTTTATGCCACTTGACACAATACAGCTGCAAATAAAAATACTTCTTTATTTTTTTCACATAGGAGTCATTAAAATAGTTTTTGTGGACAAGTGAATCCAGGTTCCGCACCAAGAGCTTGTGATACCTGGATAAGAACTGCTAAAAAAACCCCACAGAAGAAACACTAAATAACTGTGTGAAAGTGATAGAAAAGGTAAGTGGCCTTTATTTTCTGAAGCACGGTTTCTCACCCGAGGCTGAAATTCAATAGCAAAAACAAAGCAGGAGACTCTGCCCCGGGTGAGTGTGAAGTTTGGATGTTCTGGGCTGATGAGGAGGGTACAGTGCCATGGTCAGCAAGGCAGAGGCTGGCACAGGCAGTGCTGATAGCTGCAGAGATGTGCTGCGTGCTGGAAAGGCAGGACCAGCTCTGGGGCTGACACTCTCCCAAGGAGACTAGAGAAAAGTTTTTCAGACTTTAGGAACTCACACTGAGGCAAAATACAACCCAGCAAAAGAAGAAGGACAGGTAAAAGCACAGGCACTGATATGACCACGTAGCCTGTGTAGTTTGCAAAGTGAGGGTGAGGAAAGCAGAGGACTTCAGCTTGCAGACTTGTTCCCAGGGAAAACTTCCCACGATTTCACTGCCAGCTCTGCCAATATGAAAACCAGGACTGGTCCCACGTGAGGCTGGCACAACCACCTCACCGCACCAGTGCAGAACCACACATTATATTCAGGAAGGGTATGCAAGCTCTCCGCTAAACCCACAACAAAGCTGATTTTGAAACGGTTTTAATGATAGACAATCTGCATACCAATTGACTCATTTGCGTATACAATAGCCTGGAACAATACCAGAGAAATATGTAAAAAGTCTGCAATGCTGTATGACAATAGCTTCCAAGTATGCTGACCTTCGGCAAATGAAACAAATGAAAAGTACAGTACTCTTTTGATGAGGCATTAATGAAGGATTAAGAGCGGATACAGCTGCATCACACGAGCACTTTGTTAGGCACACTGTTGTCACTCCACGCCTTTTCCGTAATTATAGCAGAAACACTGTGTGAGGCAGGCAGCGAGCCCATGCAGTAACACACCCGTATTTTACAACACCCAGGGTCAGCGAGCAGCGTGGTGTGGCCTGACCCACCCCATCTCCACATCGACTGTGCTGTACCTAAGTGCTCCCGGCTGGCTGCTCCCAGCACATCCCTTGGCAGCGACCACTGGGAAGCTGGGATGGCGAGGGGCCTCTGCAGAAAGGACTCCTGAAATGCATCCCTGCCAGCCGTGCCACCACAACGCAGGAGGTTAAGCAGAAGGCAAGAATATGAAGCCTAGAGAAACACGTTATTAATAAGTGAACAGAAAGGACATGAACGCTTGTGCAACTGCTTTGTCACCAGGGCTCTGACACTGCGTATAACAGCTGCAGAGAACAGGGCTCACGGAAGAGTTTGCATGCTGGACCACAGCCTTTCTCCTTGCAAGGCAATCTTCTAGTGTGCAACCGCCCCCATTCATTTCAGGAGATTCTAGCTGTTTGAAGTGGTGCTCAAGCCCTCAGTGGCTGAATAGTGACTACTTATGGTTTTGCTCTTACCCTGCTGTCTTTCCTTGGTATCTGCCTCCGGAGTAGGGAGGCATACCATATATCTATGAAACATAAAGTATATATACATATCATTCCTTTTTTAGATCATTGTACCAAAGCTTATTGGTATAGAATGAGTTGAATAAAACTGAAGTTACCAACATGCCAGGACACTTTCTCTTTTAATGAATTGACTTTGAGCGGTTCAGTTCAGACACAGCCTGCATCTGCTTCCTGATTCTTCCCGTTGACACATACCCAGGGAAACTCCCGTGGAGCAACTGTTTCAGGCAAAACGTTGCTCCTTCTCTTTTTTTTTTTTTTTTTTTTTTTTTCTGCAGAGGCATATGCTCTGGTTGGGTCCCAAGTATGCCTCTAGGATATGCCTTTCAGATGAATGATTACTTCTACTTTTCAATTCAGATAGTATTTGGTCCTTCTGATCCCATGCCTAGACGTCATTGTTTTTCAAAGATTATTAGGTGTCCAGCTTGGGAGCATTATTTTCACTGGCATTTCTATTCCCCCAGTAGCAAGTGTGGATGGTGCTTGCTCCAGCTTCAAGTGCAAACTTGGGTAGCTTTGTTGTTCTTCTATATTTGTGATTCTTCTATATTTGTTGTGAAGCAAGGGTTCTTGCCATTCCTTCCAGAGAGCCCTGATAAAGATCACTGGGGTGGTATGTTTTCATTCATTTTTATTTTCAATGCAGGTCATTTCAGTCATCTGCCTTGGAGCTTTTCCAGGTGCCAGCTATACTGGCATAAGTGCAAGTGAGTGCAGCAAAGAGGCAAGAACAAAAAGATTACATCTTAAAGGTGTATTTCTTAATTTTTAGGTAGAAGAAAACTTTAGCAGCAACATCAGGAACCATTGGAGCCACAATCACAATATGCTTTGAACAGGTCCCAAATACCAGTGCTTGAGACAGCAGTGTTTTACTATACCAGTGTGGGAAATTATTTCCTGTAGGATACAGACTTGCCCTGAGCGAGCAGTTTAACCTTTCCACTGCTATTATTTAACAACTTCGCAGTGATTTTTTTCCTGTGGCAGGTGTTCACGCACATCTTGTCTATGTCACTGACTACTAATTAGTTCAAATCAAAAGACACTAGAATTTGCTGAAAATGGTCAGGACAACTAAGTGCTTCATATGGCTACATAAAGCTATACAGACAGATACACATCACAGCCTTTCCTGTGCTCAAATCACACACAGCTTTTTCGAACTGTCCAGTTATCATATTCACAGCCATTATTCATGTAGTCATAGAATAATAGTATCATAGAATATCCTGAATTGTAAGGGACCCACAAGGACCATTGAAGTCCAACTCCTAACCCTGCATAGGACACCATAAGGGTCACACCATCTGCCTGAGGGCATTTTCCAAATACTTCTTGAACTCTGTCAGGCTTGGTGCTGTGACCACTTCCCCGGGGAGCCTGTTACAGTGCCCAACCACTCTCTGGGTGAGGAACCTTTTCCTGATATCCAACCTAAACCTCCCCCCACTCAACTTCAGGCCTCAGGTCCTGTCACTGGTCACCAGAGTGAAGAGATCAGTTCCTGCCCTTTGGCTTCCCCTTGTGAGAAAGCTGTAGACTGGGATGAGGTCACCCCTCAGTCTCCTCTACATCAACTGCCTTGATATTGAAAGACAGCATATGAATATAAAATTTTCATGAGATGAAATTTGGGGCAGTCTGTCAAGCACTTTGGAGGATAGATTCATAACTCGGAATGATTTTGGTAAACTGAAGAAATGACCGATGTTGAAAAAAAGAAAAAAAATTGAATGCACAGTGTGTGTATAAAGCATGTAGGAAGAAGAAATCGATGCACAAATGTGGAGAATTTTTCTTTCTAAGTGCCAGTATCACAGGTTCCCAGGATTAGTAGCCTAATCTGAACCAGTGCCATGATCCTCTTTCAAAAGTATCTTAGAAGAAACATCAAATGTAAGACTTGGGACGACACTGGTGAAGCTTGCAGTAGAATCCTGTGACTGGCTTTGCACACTGGACTTCAAGAAAGAGGAAAGCAAGGAAGACTGCCATGACGGTGGTCTTGCAGTACCTATGGATTATCCTGTCCTGGCCTGTGGAAGTTGTCAAGCAGCTTAATTTTCCATAAAAATTTTGCAGCCTAGTTGCAAAGCCAAAATTCCTAAAATAATTTAGCCAAGTTAATTTTCTGAGACTAGCCTGGCAAACTGTGGCCTGATGGTGATGGCAGCTGAGTTGAACTCTAGAGTGGTATAGGTCACTTGGTCTCAAATTCCTGCCTGCTGTCACTTCACTGGTATATGCTATGGCCATGCCTGAGCAATTTCCACCTGGAAGTCCAGTCTTGATCTGACAGCAGCTCATGGCAAATGGACTAAATAACTTTTTGAGGAACCTTCCAGCCTGACACTGCTATTCCATAAATGTCCTTTTCCCAGCCCTCAGTTACTGCACTAAGTCAGATGTCCTTGCATTGGTTTATGGTCTGTGCTTATCCTGAGAAATACTAAGGTAGTTGCAGGCAATGTAAGTTCATCCAGAACCTTTGAGACTAATGTGAAACTTAAAACAATTCTCAGCTGAGCAGGTAGCAAAGAGCGAACAAAATTTCTGTTTTCATTGGATCCTCTAGATACAAATGTCTCATCTTTGTATCCATCACTGTTAATAATAACAACAGTAAAAGACCCAATCTACTAATCTAGAGCACCTACAAGTTTGTGGCAGATGAGCTTTCTGGTAGAGTCAGCTCTCAGTTACCTACGGTTGTTACTCTTGAGATGTGTGCTGGCTGTGAGGTTACACCAGGCAACTCTGTTCAGGCCTTCTACTTTTTCAGTCGGGGTTTTTTGTCTTCAATTTGTTTTACCTGCTTTTCAATTCTACCACCACATCTGTACAGACCCATAGTTCTGCACAAGAGAACAAGAATGCAACATAAGAGTGGGGGAAAACTAGCTAATCTGTCTCCTTTAATAGCTATCCTCATTCCTGTAGAGGTTGTAGAAGTGGACTAGAACCAGGTTCAATTCCTTTTTCCATGCCACCAAAGTTTGCTAAATTCACTTGTGTACCCGCCAACTTTACATTTACTCTTTTCCTTTTTTCTTCCCCTCTCCCCTCCAGCTTTATCTCCAAGGGAACTTACTCCTAGAATACTTTTTAGCACACTAAGAGCTCTTTGGTAAGACAGGTGTAGGGTGCTATCAGAATCATATCGGATAATCCACCCCACGAGGGTGTTTAGGAAAGACAATCACTAGAAACAGTAGTGATATAATTTCTGGTTATGGCTCAGTCATAGGAGCAGTTTAAAAATACCTTCTTGTGAAATCCACGGGCATATTAGTGGGCAGATTGACAATAAAGATCATGCAAATTGTAACCTTCTAGGAAACAAAAAAGTGAAGGGAAAAATTTTAACCAATTTGAACTTTCTCGGTAGGAAACAAAGCTGTATCAGTTATGAAGATTGGTCCAAAATTTCCTTGGTCTGTCTTAGGGAATAGCCAGTACCTGATGGTTTAGAAGACCATGGAAAAAATCTTAAAATACAGTCTTCCCTCCATGATGGTAAATAAATCATAACCATAATTTTATATGCCTCAACAGCTGGAATACAAAATTAAGAAGACAAGAAAAAGTAGTTTTCTGAAAAGTAGACTAATGTCCTAGGTTTTTTCTTAACAGATACATCTATCTAGACTACCATTTCTGAATGAGTATCACCTCTGTTCAAACTTCATGCTTTAAAAAGACTGGGCTGATTTTCCTCCTCGCTTTGAAAACCCTCTGAAGCACAATTACCATACTGGCTCAGCCCCAGGCTTTATTTACCACAGAGCTTTGCCCTCTAAAGGAATCATGCAAATGCAGCAGGTGATGGAGAATACCCAAACTGCTCCTGAGAAAGTTTTGTTCGTCCTGTCCTTTAAGAGCTTCAGCAGTAAAAATGTTACAGAGCACTGCATTGAACTTTTCCAGTGTTCTTCCACTGGGTTGGAGAGTTTGTTTACTCACTTGAATCTCCAGCGCTTCTCTTCTCTTGCCTCATTTGGAGGATTTTCAAACCAACCAGGGATTTCTAAGTAATTCAAGCAAGAAGGCAGGCCTGAAGGTCAGTAAATTACAGTGGTTGAACGTCCAAGCAAGAAGAGATAGTGAACTGCATAGCTGGAGGTGCATGGAACATAGAAAGGGATGAAAGTGATTGATTAGAGATGGTGAACTGAGATTGTTGTGACTAAAACCAGAGGTTTTGCCCTTCTATGTTTCTTTTCAAGACACCTACCCTTGTTTCAAGTCAACTGAACAGAAGCCAAAGAAAGCTGTATGGATGTGGATGTGTGTCACGGTGACCCGTGCCTTGCGTTCAACCCCGGCTAGCTCCGCACGGGCCACGCGGCATATAGGGGCCGCCCCTATGTCTCTGTGCCAGAGACTGGGTAGCGGCTAAGAGGCAGAGCGAGCCCTGCCCCTTGCGTCGGGCCGTCAGGTGTACCCGGGACGAGTTCCAGGAGCAAAGGAGGTGAAGGAGGGGCAGCCACACCAACAAGTCCAGAGAGTCCTTTATTTCCCCGAACCGGGTCTGGTGCGACTGAGCCGAATAAAATGGCTGAGACACACATTTAAAGGGAGGCGGATACAATAGGCAGGGAAAGGGTACAACCAATGAGGGCACAGACAAGGAGGAGTTTAGGGAGGGAACATATGCATATATAATCAATGAGAACAAAGGATAATAACTGATGTCAGGGAAAACCAATGGAATAATGGGAACTAGAGAATTCTCTGGAAGGAAGGGAAGGGTTCTAGGGAGATGGACAGGGGTTATAGGAGGGGTTTGGGTGATGGATAGGGAAAGTGCTGGAATAAGGGGAGGAACCCCGGGTGATGGATACGGAAGGTGCTGGAATAAAGGGAGGAACCCCGGGTGATGGATAGGGAGGTAAGGGAGGAGAATAGAAGGGAAATCAGGGGAAGGACCTGGGCTTGGGACCCACCACCCGAGGGGGAGAGAGAGGGGAGGGGACTAAACCATTTTAAAACAACCATCAAAAATCAAGGGAAAAATAACAAAACGCACCACAACAGATGTGGGCAGGCTCATGCATTTTGGTAAATGTGGGGATGCTGCTATTAGATACAGTTCATGCTCCAGGCAACCTCCGATAAGAAAAGGGAAGAAAGCCTGGAAAAAGTGTCCAGTGTGACAAGACGTAAGTGTCTGTTGAAGTTTAAACATTTTTTTTCATAGAAAGCCAAGTTAAAGATAACTTGCTCTGCTAATTATTGATTTTATTAACTTTGAGAGTATACTTAGATATATGGAGAAAGAGACCTGCAATTTGGCAGTATACACCGCATACAAAGTAATAGCTTGTTTTAAAACACAAATGATGCTGACTATTATAATGTGAACTGTTTTCCAGATGAAAAGAATGAAAGGGATGTAATTGGAGAAGTATGCAACAGTGGCTAATATGCTATTATTTGCAAAGAGATATTACAACTTATAATCTTCTTTCATGGGTTTACGTTGTTAGTGTTTAATCAGGCGTGTTGAGTGTATTCAGGTGTTAAACCATTCTATTAGCTAGGAAAATTGCACTATTATTTACTGAGCTGTTTGTGATATATTGTTGTTGCCTTTGTTACTTTCTATTTCTTGTCTTTGTGCAGTTTATGCCATTGTCCTTTCTACTTTTGTCTTGTACAAAAAGTTTGTAAAGTGTCACTAGGGCAAATTAGCCACGTAATAATCATGTTTTTTGGGTTTTGTTCTTAGTAAGGTATATGAACTAATTTTATTTCCCATCTTGTTTTTTGGAAGGCATCAAGGTACAAGCTGGTGCCTTTGAGATTTTATCAGCTTTTTATAAAGTTTTTTAAAATATGTGAGAAGACATATTATAGAATTGCAAACACATGCTCCTCTCCATCCTTCTAGCAAAGAGTGAAACATAGGAGGTTGGTGATGGACTAACCCTGCATGGGTGGAAGTGCTAGCAGAGCAATCTGACTGTGGAGCTAACCTACGTTAACTGGGGTTTTGTGGAGATAGTCTTGGACAGGCCAGTTCTGGGAATGCTGTCAAGAACAGGGAAGGATCAGTGTACCTGTACAGAAACAGATCCAGGAGCCCATAACTTTTCTGGAGGATCATTGGGAGATAGGGCTGCAGTACCCATGAAAGCTTAGCAGCATCCATGAAGGAAGCATGGCTAGAGTTCATCTCCTCTGTCCTTATTTCAGATCTTGCCTCGCACAAGGAAGGATGCCATTAAGAAAAGTCTCCAGTATTTGATTACTAGGTGCTACCACCAACTACTCTGAGGCCAGAGAATTCACTTCCCTGCTTGTATTACCTGTTTGTACTTGTAAACAACAATGCCTTCTTGGAGTGAGCTGTACTGCTGCTGGCAGGGAAAGTGGAGGAGAAAATCCACAGGACATGGCTGAGAGAAGAAGCAGTCTGTGGACACAACAGCATGCAACTTGTTTACATAACATATAAATATGGGACGGTCCCATTGTATGACAAAGCAAAGAGAAGTGGTTCTACACCCTATGGTTAACACGACAACATGTAGTTAGAGTATTTAATGAGTACCAGTCATTTAACTTACTTTTTTCACAATTTCAAAGATCACTTGTTTTATACATAGCACTGAAGCCTAAAAGGAACTTCCCTCTAAAATTATTCAGTAAGATGGTTTAAAAGTCTGATGGAAAATTACAGGAGATCTTAATAAATTCAGTGTGGGGACATTGAATCATATACACTAAAATTAATTTTCATTTGAAAAGGGGAATTCTCACCTCACTGAAGTACATGGAAAGACTCTTGGTACTTTTGGTGAAGCGAGGAATTCACCCAAAGGGACTGGATGCCTGTGAAGGGGACACCCATCTGAAGTGAACCTGAGAAAATCTTGTGAAGGTGCACTGAGAGCATTGCTGGACAGATCCTTGTGTTTACATCTCAAGACTTGGTGTAGAACACTTTTTCAGGGTTGGCCTGAAATCTTTGTTCAGTTAAAACTTTTCAGTGGAGAAGAAGATCTTGATATTTCCTCTATCACAGTGATTTTGATCAGAGGATTCTGGCCAGATTAAATAAAATGGGTTGGATTGGCTGGATTGCATAAAGTCTGGGGATGTGCCTCAGTAGGTGAAGTCACGACACCCCAGTACAGAGCCTCAGGCCAAATATAGTCATGTTCTGACCACAGTGGAAAGAAACCTTCATGACTATGAGTTTTGGCTAGCAATTTATGTCTGAAAGGGTAATATTTTGAGACAAAAGAGAAAGTGTAGTAAAGTACAGTATGTTATTAATGGGAAATGTTTTAATGGAGTAAGACTAAAACAATCTTGAAAATTAATCTGTATGAATTTCAAAATTGCTTTTGTTGACAGAGTTCTGTTCTCATCTGGTTTACTAAGAAAATCTACTGAAATGCAGATATTTCTAGAAGCAACTGCAGTATTCTTTATAAACTTTAGATTTCTTTGCTAAATCTCCGTTCTGTCAAAAGTGATCTTAATTATCTGACGTTTAACATCATCCATCAGACCAATTTTCATTCTTCACATGCTGTTTCAAGAACTCTGATCCCTAATTTAATTAATGAATCATTGTTTCCTGAGTTACTAGCTGCATCTGTTCCTCTCCATTTTTAAGACAATTGTAATATTTTTTTCTCTTGTCTCCTTGAAAATAAATGCTGAAAATTGGTTGAGATGCTCAAAAGAGCTGTTGTTTTCAAGCCATTCTCCCCTTCCCTGAAACTTCCCTGAAACTTCCCTGAAACTTCCCTGAAACTTCCCTGAAACTTCCCTGAAACTTCCCTTCCCTTCCCTGAAACTTCCCTTCCCTGAAACTTCCCTTCCCCATAGGGATGAATGGGACCCCTTTAGTGCCTTCAAAGCTCCTATGGGGTCAGTTGCAAGCTGTTTTATTTGTGGTCTGTCTTCTAATGGCATCTGTGCCCCAGTGAAATCTGGGAATATTTTGGCATCCAGTGTTTTAACTCAAATTACAGCTAATTAATTCATGCCTGTGAAGCACTTTGAAATGACAAAAACATTAATATTATTCTATTTTATGATTTACTAATCTTAACTCACATGAACTTTGAATTAGAGGGTTTCTCTCTTTGTAATCTAAAATCCATCTTATCAAAGACTGACAGGTTGTTTCCACTTTTCAGAGCATGCCTTCTCAGTTTTTGCTTAGTTCTGCTATTCACTGAATGAAACACCATGAAAATGTGAGATCACCAAAGTCAGCAGGGACCATGAGTCCATACAGAAAATGTCACCTCAGCCACGACTGGACTCCTAAAGTGGATGCAAGAAAAATTTTATCAAGTTATATGAAGGACCAAGGCTTAACCTCCCACTTACGGGATCTGATCAGGCTTCCTGCCTGAGCGTGATCAGCCTCGTACTCCAGCATTGTGAGGCAAGAGCCAAACTCAGCCACCTTAGGCTGCCATCTGCAGGAAGGCAGCCGGAGTCAGGGGTCAGGTGTTGGGATTTACATGGGGTTCACACCTGGTCTAACCGTGCTTAGAATATAACATTACAGTGTGGCTTGGGCAAATGGTATTTTCATCCAGAACTTCCAAACACTCTCTTTCTGTTGAGGGCTTAAGGAGGTGCCACAGAACACCATATCTACAAAAAATTGTTTTGCAGGGGTAAGGCTGAGCTTTTTACTAAAGTAAGAGAGGGACTTAAAACCAGAATAACTTTCATCCAAAAGCCGTGTCTTCCTTTCAAACTGGTTTCCTGAGCTGTGGTCCCAGGCAATATCAAAGTGAAGGTGGTGGGACGAAGGAGGACATTGTGCTTAGGTCTTACCCCTGGCATAGCACAGGACATGGTTACACTGGCACTTAAGATCATGTGAGCATTCTTGTAGAGGCTGGCTCAGACAAGGCTGCAGTGAACAGACACTTCCAAAAAAACATGTTTAGAAATCATCTTAATTGTGTCCATTGTTAAAATAAGTGGTTTTACCTTAAGCAGTGGTATTATTATTATTATTTGTTATGCATATTATCATACTGCCTACTTGCACTTGTATGTTATTTGAAAGTTAATTATACCTCTCATCCTTTCATCGTCTCTAATATTCAATTTTAATGCATTAATGTGTTATTCTTGTATGACATGTATCCTAGATGCGGGAATAAAAATTAAATTGAAATCTTAAGGTAAAAAGAAGGTTCATCTCAGTTAATTAATATTTACCTCCAGCAGAACACTGACTAATTACACTGGTGCTGTAGTGGGGAGAGACCTGTATGAAGCTGGTTACCCATTATCTGCCCAGCCTAAGAAGCAATCCCAGCCCCTGTGAGCTGATGAGAGTCCTCGAGAGGCTCCCAGCTGCAGAGAAAGCACAGATGCTTTCTCCCTCCATACTGTGCTGCTGAGGAACCAGGGCAGGGCTGGCACCAGCAGCTGAAGGCAAACAGCCCAGGCTGGTGGACAGGCAGACTTTGTGTGGTGCCCTGCAGCACCATGGAAGGGTGAGCACCTTTCTGCTCCTGCCTGTCCCTGTGCCTGGGCTGCAGTGTGCACTGGGCTCGGCTGCTGGGGAGGTGGATGTGGCATTTCAGCTCTGGAGACTCACAGCACCACTTCTCTTGGAGAGACTGTGTGCCCTGGATCCCAATGAGTGTCTACCAATCCACTTTCCTCTGAGGCTGAGGATGGCTATGTCAGACTGGCTCCTTTCGACAGGTTACTGAGGAAACATAATAAATGGTACCTGCCAGCATGTCCTGGAGTCCCTCAGTTGGGCCTGACCCCTGTTGCCTTAAGGTAAATGGGGTTCTCTCATTACTGGGAAGGAGCGATGGGATAGAGAGTGCTGGTGCCACCGGCTGCATGACAGCTCTGCTCGTCTGTCTGCTGTGATCCTCCTGCATCACAGCACAGCAGCCCTGTGGTGCAGCAGAGGCAGGGACCTGAGCTTGGGAAGGTGGGGCTTAACCCCCAGTGACATTGCTTCCCTGCTGACTCTTTTTTGGGGAAACTATTTCAATTTCTCCTGCACCAGCAGACCTTGCCAGGTCAGACACTCGCTGGTCATACCAAGGTCTGTGGATAAACAGCTCGATGGTAGCTCTGGGAACGGGGTGTTCCTTACGCAGATGGTCTTGTGAGTGCTGCTGAGAAGCTGGCTGGCATTGGGAGAACACCTGAGTCCACAGCTGTGTGATTCCCACAGCCAGAACAGGGGGAAATGGCTGCAGTCTTAACCTACATTCTGTTGGCAGTGCTGGGATGGCAATTCCTTCCCCGGTGCATGTCCCCCCACTAGAACCAGGCCATGTAATCATTATGCAGCCAAAATAAAAAAAAATCACCCTATTTTCCATGGAAAGGACCATTTTATATGTAACCTCAAGTAAGTCTTCTGTCTTGATGGCCTAACAAACTCACAGGATTGAGTAGGCATCTTTTCTCTAAATCACTTTTGGCAGATCTTTTCATTAATCATTGCTGATCTAAACAGTTTGATTCCACTGAAATATGTAAAGCATGCATTCAGTGACTGACTTAGTTATGGAGTCACCATTTAGTCCAGAGGTTAAATGCAAAGCTGTATTACACACAGAGTATTGCTAAAATAACCCTGGGCTTTTAGTTTTGATTTCCACTTTATTGATTTGCACTAGGTAAATTTAATTCCAAATCTTAGAGATGGCTGAGATAGTCATTCAATTTTGCTATTGTAGTGAAGAAACCATTAGGGAAATGGAGAAGTAAAGGTCACGGTAATCTTTTCTGGAATGAAGAACCAATTTTATTCAGAGGTCAGATTTGTACCAAAAATTCTACAGCACTCTCACTATGTCATTATTTAAGCATTTACAGAGTTTCATTGATACCCAACAATTATTGTCGTGTGAAACACGACATTGCTCAACAGAAAATGGAAAAGTGTGAAAGAGCTTCTTCCCTTCCACACACGGGCTGTGCATTTCCCATGTTATGCAAGCAATTTCCTACGTTATCTTGCTTGCACTCTCAAATTTACTCTGTTGCAGTTCTTGACAATAGCAAGTTTCTCTTTGATCTCAGACATATTCCCAGGCATGGTGTCAACATCATGGGTCAAAAGAAGGGGACTGATGAGGACTTTTCCTGACTTTTCCTCCTGACTTTTCTGCAGACTCCTTGTATAACTCCAGGTAAGTCCTGTGGAGGCTTTGTTCCTTCATTGGCCAAAGCAGGGCTGGCAGAATACCTATGTTTTCTGAGGTTGGGATAAACATAATTCTTTTCTAAATTGAAATATGTGTGAGCTGCAAACACAAAATAAATATCTGTAATTACACTTCTTCCTCCTTTTTTCACACCACTAAATCTATAATTTTAATTCTTATATGTCTTTATTGTTCTGGGTGAGCATGACCCAGAAGTAATGCTTATTTACATAATATAAAATTACATACATTGAGGATTTCACTTTCAGCTTACCATCCCTTCCACCAAGGGCCCCTTTCATCCCACAGGACTGTCACCTGACTTCTGTACAGAGATAAATGCCCCTGTTTGATTCACTTACTGTATTTTCTTAAAGGGAAAAACGAGCATAAAAGCAAATATTCTACAATGGTCTGATAAGAAATTTTCCCGTGATTTGTGTGAGTGCCAAGATCAATTGCCTAAAGTGTGTGAAGAAATACACATTCCTAAAATTTTCTCAGAAGTGGACTAAACCCATGGTATAATTTATATGCTCATTCCTTCAGTTGCTGTACTGAATAAAAGTAAAAATATTTTTTATTATATCAACACATTTCAATTAATAACATATTGTATTAAATTTTCTGGTTTAGATTTTAAGCCCTTTTGTGCCATTGGTGTGCCTGTGATTTTCAAATGTTACTTTGGCTGAAATACACAGTAAAATGGAAAATGGCTTCAGAATCCCGGATTAGCTGTCACTGATGGCACAAGTCTGTCAATAGCAGCTGGTAAATGCAGGAGACTGACTTTCTCCTCTTATATTTATTTATAACTGCCATTTCAGAATAGCAATAAGACACTGCAGGCCACGCATTTTGAAGGGATTATTGCACTTCTCTTATGACTAAAGTCACCTGCCCTTTAGCCTTGTGTCTTATAAAACCTCCTGAGGAGTTCAGTAGTAGTCCAGAAATGACAGCATGCTGTGTCCTATAGCTTCAATATATTTAGCTTGATCATATGGAAAAATAATGACAAAGTAAGTGAATGTGCATGAAACCCACCCCAGCTATTCCATTCTTTTTCAATTCTTTTTAAACCAACTTAAAAGTGAAATAATTTGCTGGTTGCCAACTGTTTGTTAAAATGTACACAGAACATGGAAGAATTGTTTCTCTGTTATGGTATCTTGTAGTATATATGAAATACCAACCTTTTAGTACAGTTTGGATTGTTGTGTAATATAGAAATAAAGTTAAATTCTTAAAAGGGTTAAACAGTTCCATTCTGCCTTAAATTACCACTGTCATTCAATTCATTAGATGAGTTTATGGAGTTACAATATGTCTGTAATTTATAGCCTGCTTACTGACAAAGCTTAATGCTAACATATGCCTAATTTGCCAAGGTTATCTCAAGCCCCATTCATCTCCCCCACTAACAATATGCTGCTGATTCCATGCTTCATGGATGAGGTACATGTGGTTTCATATTTAGTGCTATCAATCACAAGTAATTGCCTCCAGCTCCCCGCCTCAGTGTTCAAAGTGATTTCTCTTCAGCCTTTGAGACGTGATGAAAAGGGAACGCCTGTAGCCAGAGGAGGGCATCCTCCTCCAGCCTTAGCAACTGCAGGCCTCAAGCAGCTGGAAATTGTAGAGGAGCGGCAGCTGATATTTCCTAACTTTCTCATCTAGAGCACACGCTTTTGGCAGTCAGAAAAATACACTCCTGGGTATATGTTTGTGCAGCAGTGCCAACCCTCCATGGGGAGTGAGTCGGCTTCTGGACTGCTGCCCTTGAGATTTCCCCATTCATGCAACTGGACTGATCTGGGACACCTCCAGCCCAGGTCTCTATGCCCCAGATCACAATTTGAGGATGTAGCACTCTGGTCCTCAGCCCTTAGTCTGGTTGCACTGGCGTATGAGATGTGGTAGGACCAGAGGCTGCCAGAGGAGATTGCAGTACACATCTGTATTTTCAGTATCTACTGAGTCTTCTCAGTGGGATTGCCATACCAACAACAAACTGGACCTTATGTAGCATAACATTTTTTAATTGTAAGAGTCCCAGTTCCACCAACTTGTAAACCTGTGCCCAGCTTTGTTTCTGGGAAGGGTCTCACTGGTTTTTCTTGCAGAAGTGTGTACGATATCCAGATCTAAGGAGAGCAACTAACTCACAGTTCCCTGTTCTCTTCCTCTTTGTCTGCTTGCTGTTAATTTCTGCAACTTCACATGAAATTATAATGGTCCCTTTTACCTACATATACTTACCCCTCTCTGTGTTCAGGTAAGCTTTTTTGGTATGGCTGTGATCACCCTAGAAGCTGGACACTGACTGGAAAATTTAGCTGTAGTGTCTGACACTGAACTGTTTATGCATAGTCTTACTGGAAGTCATGGGCATTGCTCACATTCTCATATGAGTACTAACATTTGTATTTATAGCATGTGGATAAAAATTTCAATTTTATGAATGCGAACACACACACACATGCACACACGTTGTCTGTCGAATGAGCTGCTGAGCCGTGCAGTTATGTAGCTTCCTGAGCCTTCAGATAGATTCCAGACATCTCTTAGATCACATTAGAAAACACAGAGAATGAGTTAACAAATATATTTTGCCTAAAATACGTCTCCCACTTCACTCTGGAATCCAACAAACGAGAATATCAAGGAAAAATGTTTGCTCTTGGATACTCTGCTATCAACTAGCTGTAATATCAGATTTGTTGAGGATGTTGTTGTGCTTGATATTCTGAAACTTCCCCAGAATAACGGAGACTGTTTGGCAGACCCAGTGAAACTCTCTGTTAGTGTTAATTGACTATGATCTGCAGCACTGAAAAAAATGACTGCAGCTAAAACAATCCTGAATGGATGAACAGCTGTATAGGATTTAAAACCAGAGTGATATTCATTAGTTTCACTGCATAGGAACATTGTAAATTTAAAAGCATATAAATAAAAAAGCATGTAAATAAAAAGCATTCTGGAGAAAAAAAATAGTTTATTTAAAGAAATAGCTGATGCTGATTGTGGTTGTTGTTTTGTTTTGTTTTGTTTTTTTTTTTTAAAGAATCTGATATCACTATCCTGTATGGAAGTGACAGCTGAAAACCAGTGTTAGCTTCTGTTAGGGATTTGGGTTTTTTCCTTTGTTTCTGTGCTGTGCCAGAACTCAGGGGCATGCCATGAAAGGATAGCAGTCATGGACTTCACATATGTTCACTTCAAAAAGAGCTAACTCCTATAGCAATCAGAAAAACCATTGCACTTGCTCTTGCAGAAGAAAAGCCTAACTCTGTGGCTGTGTGGTTGATTGTGGTTATGCTTGTTAGGAACTAACATTTGGGTGAAATTTAAAACTGTAGTGATTCTTGCTTGTACTTACAAGAGCTTTTATTTCTAAAGAGTCTGACAGGATAAAGTCAAAGAATCTGCTCAAAATTTGTATCCATTTTACTGCCTGCCCTCAGACAAAAGGCCAACAATTTTATTTTTATAGTATAGGTCTAAATTTTTAGGTGCCCATTTTAGTGAAATCAAGGGAGTAACAGAAATATATGTTACACCGTTTTCCATATAATTTATTAAATGTGATTCACTGTTTAAGAGGGCTGTACTTTACGGATCAAAAAAAATTCCAATCAAAGAATTCAATATATTAAACTCAACAGCTATTAAATACTAGAGGGGTTGGATTTTTTTTCTATTAGGAATATCTTAAATAAACATCATAACAAATCAGTGAATTTATAGAAAACGTCCGAAATTGAAGAATTGTTAAAGCTGTTTTTCAATGCAAGTGTTGTGAGGTTTCAAGATGATACACATTTACCTAAACACAACTTAAGCAGCATTAGCCAATAAAATAAGTATTCAGAAAACTTATCTTTTTGTTTTAAAGATTGTTTCTTAAATCAGTGGCTGGAAGGAAATGTCTTTGTGAATCTTTGCATACATTCCAAAGGGCTCTAAGGCTAAGTGGCTGCACTTTGCATAGCGTCTGCTGACTTCCCATTCAGAGCCCCTCTGGCAGGCGGGGGGTGGAGGGGTGCTGTGCTGTGGTTTGTGGGAATAGGCTCTTTCAGTTCTGGTTTATTACATGGCTAATTAACCAAGGTCACCGAGCTCTTTTATGAGCCTGCCAATAGAGACATCACTGGTGCTTTAACAGATCTGTTTATTATATTTCATGCCCTGATAATATGACATTGATTTAAAAAAATATATGGGGCAGCATTTACCTGGAGCGTTGTATAAACATGCAAATACGGGAAACAAAAAACCCCTGAAATAATAGTCAACACGATGTTTTTACATGTTTAATCTTAAAACCATTTCTTTTCTATATTACTGCATGATGGTTTGATGTTGCAAATATAAACAACTGGAATTTATAAGATGTTTTGTTAATGTGTCACAGTAATAACCTGACTTACCTGTGACAAAGGATCTTCAGGAGACTGCCACTGTATGTACAAATTACCATGGAATGCCTGGCAGTGAACAGTTGGCGAGTAAAACAAGGGACTGCACCTCAGGATTATGCACCAGGCTAAAATAAACCTGTGTCCCTGAAACTGTCGTGAACACAGAATGGGTCTCCTTACTGCTGGCTCTGCACAGAGCCATCTTGCAAGGTGTTGTCACCCTCATTTAAGTAGCTAAGGGCTCTCTTAAAACTAGTGAGAGCACTGCTGTTCTCTGCACCAAAATTTCAGGTCAGAGTCCTCCTCAGGCTGTTCTTGGCATGCATGGTGTCCTCATTCCTGCTCCAGCCCTGCCTGAGAACACAGGTATGTGTGACATTGTCCCTGAATGAATGACAGGTGCAGCACTTCCCAGAGGAGCTTCGACAACAGCTCATCAGCCCCCCAACACCCAGCTTGTACCTTCCTCTGAGTGACGCTGCAGCAGCTGTGCATTGCTCCCTTCTTGTCTGCCAAGGGCAGCTCGTGAAGGTGCTGCTATGTGGCAGTATCCTGAACATCAGCAGGGTGTCCCCTGCTTTGTGCCAGCCCCTCCCCAGATGTGGGTGAGCTGCAGCTCCCATGTCTGAGACCAGGAGTGGGGGTCACTGCAAGTTACTGGTCCTGCATCTGAGCTGATCCATAGTGGAGTGTGTTTGTTCGTGACTACATGGATATGGCAATGTGTCTCAAAAGTACCACCTGGAGGTCACCCGGTGTGGTTTGACCCCCACAGTGCCACTGACTTAAACTGGAATGATTTCAGGATGATCTTCAGAAAGGCAAGGAATATGCAATCCAATCTTGAGTGATGGTATGGGGAGCAATCTGCACAGGCTTATCTGGGAAATGCCAACCTGCACTTCACAGAATTACAGAATCACAGAATCACAGAATCACAGAGTATGTTAGGTTGGAAGGACAGTGGGTCATCTGGTCCAACCTCCCTGCTTAAACAAAGTTCCTATATGGTTCTTGTATATCTCCAGTGCTCAGTCACCTGCACAATAAAGTTCTTCCTCATATGCAGGTGGAACTTCCTGTGCATCAGTTTCTTCTTGTTGCCTCTTGTCCTACTGCCTGGCACCACAGAGAAGAGCCTGCTGTAGTGCTGTATCCCTGTAGGGTTCTGCTTTATCTCAGAGAGAGATCACAGTGTTCAGTGTGCACCCCAAAGTCTCTTCAAACTTCTGTAATGTCCACAGGGGGTTCGTGGCCCCAGCTGCATTTTTCTGGGCTGTGATTTGAAGAGGCCATAGTGGCCCCAGCTGCACGCATTGTACTTCCAGGGGGGTCTAGGGCGGTTGGTCAGCTGTGATTCTCTAACGACCTTTCCTGTATTCCCTCCAGAAGCCTCCAGTGCACTATGGGAACCACCTCTCAGTACCTCCCTGCATGTCATTCCTATCCTCAATCTCACATCCTGTCTTAGTACCAAGAGATTAGCTGTTTCCTTGCCATCGAAGACAAGGAGCCCAAAGATTAACACATAGTCTGCTGAAAACCTGGCCTCTTGAACCATGCTGTCCTTGTTCTGATTTGCATCTTCTGTGGGTAGGTAATTCATCTATGGTAGGAAATACCACCTCACGTGGTACTACTAGGAAAACTCCTACCCTCATTAGTCACTTAATATTAAAATAAACATCTTCTGGCTCTCTCCACTTTAGCAGAAAGGTTCTCCTGAAAACTTACCATTCATCTCATCAGATCTCTCTTGGGGTTCTTGTGTTATATCTACAAAGATTCTGAAGAGGGTTAGTCTGCCAATGTATTGAAACCACCATCTCAGATGGTGCAGAAACCACCACCCTCTCCTCCTCTTCTTCCCATGTCTACTCTATTCTCCTAGACTTACTGGGTGGAGCCTAGCTCTGGAACAGGTTACTTGTACTTAGACATGTGCATGTAGCAGCCCTTGTGGTCAGCTGCATCTAGTGGATACAGTCAAGTGGAAGGGCAGGGTGGTGTGGCTTCCTCAGGCATGGACGCTGAGGGCCTGATTCATCTACCAGAACTCTCTGGTTGGGTCACAGTGCACAAGTGGGAAGTCTACAGTAATACATGTAACACATGATGATAGCTATTAAGGGTTCCTAAGGCCATACTGGACCAAAGAAATAAGCAAAACAGGAATTCTTCCTATAGGTATCCAGCCAGAAGTCTGCTCCTTAGAAGTATGAGCTGCCTGGAGAAGCTAAAGAATGGTTATCAGTGCCTTACAAACTGATTAACACCACCACTGAAGATGGTGCTGGTCATGGTGGACCACATCTGCAGTAGCCACAACCAGCAACAGTCATTTCTGTCATCCTTAGAAGGATCTAGTGCAGAACTGGACAAGATGCAAAGGGATGAAAGGACTTTTCACTGCCTTTTACAGCTCATCAGAGAAAACACATCATTACAAATAACATCCATATACTTGGTTCCTATTCCTTCCTGCAACCATTTCTGGTCTTGTTTCTTGGATACAAATTGTCAGAATGAAAAGAGAAAAAGAAAAAGAAGTCCTTCTTAAAACCCTCAACCCAAAGAATTACACTCTGTCAAAATGAAGCGTCAGTAGGCATCAGACTTCTGACTCCATGAAGATCAGGCAAAGAGAAGATTTTTGCTATCTGGCCCCTGTACTTCATCACTCAGTAAACTTAGGAGATGAATCTGGAAATATATTTTGCCCTTTAGCTGTTTAATATCCTGTTAGAGTCCTTGGAACATGGGTCAAAATACTGTTGTAGCCATGAGAATACAGAGACAGGCTAGGGACCTGGATTAGATACAGAGAGACACCCATTTGCAGCTCTTCTGTCATGCACAGATTTGCTTCCTCACTGCCAAGAAGGAAATTCAAACACATCATTCATGTCCTGGGTGAGAGAAAGGATGGAACAACTACCTCTCACCTTTTCAAAAAGGAGAAGAGTGATGGGTTCTCCATTTTTTATGAAACAAAATGAGCTGCATCTTATTTGGTCTGATTTGATTCCAAATGTAATTGTATTTTTACTCACTGTGGCCTAAGTACTTCCACACACAGTGAGTACAAACAGGCAGTCCTTTAGAGGTGAGGATTGCAGGGTTACAGAGAAGGTCTCCACAGACTTGTGTCCTGACACATCCATGTAATCATACCAGAAGTTTAACCCTCTGGAGATGACTGTGGTAAAGAGTAATTTATAAATATTTAAAACTGGGAGCAGCTTAAGATACTAGCTTGTTCAAACCGGTATAAAATATGTTAGTCTTATTAGGATTTTTTTCTATGATTTTTCTGATTGTGGAGCCTTGGATGTGCAGACTGAATTAGCACAACTTTTTTCAAATCACTACTGAAAGGTCAGACTGAATACATTCTTACTCATAAGTACAGTTTGAAAGGAATCTCGCTGCTGCTGCCACTCCAGTTATAAGGGCAGTGGATCTGTAAACATTTAGTTACCTCCTTTGTAAAACTTAAACCAATGTTTTATAGGAAAAAATCAAACCACGATGTTTCTGGAGAGGAGCATGTTAAGACTTTTATTGCTTTTATTTTCTTCCAGCAGTGCCTAATATCTAAATGACATAGATTTAAACCACTTCCAAAAGCTTTTAACTTGAGTAGGCCATGCCAACCATTTTACCAACAATCTTTTCCTTCCACACCTATATTTTTTCCAGTCATGTGAAATATGCTATGTTTGCCATTAATTTTCTGTAATTCTTTGGGTAAAAAGGTCAACAACCTCACCATCTTTTCTCCTAAACACCATTCTTTGAACCTGACTAATAACTTAAAGTAGTATGAAAATTTAAGCAGTTAATGTCTGTTCCCAATGTTTGTCAAGAGTCCTTTTGGTTTTAGACACCCACACATGGTCTCCTTTTGTAAAGAGGTGTTTTTCCTTTAAGCCCCCATACACCGTTCGCTAAATCCTCAGCGAGCTGAGGGGTTTACACCAGCAGGATGGATACACATGGTCCTCCAAAAGCTGCCATTATAGCAATCCATAAATGTGGGTAACAGAATGGTAAAGGCACTGTGAGTTCTAAAATACCTCCGCATCTTGGATCTTAAAGTTCTCCTAAAACACTCTGTTACTGGAGTTTTGAACTCGCTTTCAGCAACAAAATTACAAACATTATATTACCTCAACAAACTGCTGGAAGACCTGTCAGGAAAATTCTTTAAGCCTCTCAGACTGTAATGTCTGACCTTCATTTCTTTCAGCAAAAAAATTCTTCAAAGGTCACTGAGCCTTCATTGTCCATCTTATCTGCTGATCCTAAACCCCAGGAACACTATATATGTGTGTGTATCTATCTATCTATCTATCTATCTATCTATCTATCTATCTATCTCACATATATCATTGTTACGATGTACTTGAAACTACAGCTGTGCTTGGAGAATCACTGCATACCCAAACTGGGCTTCCCATTGTGCAGCCCCATGAAATACGTCCATCGGCTTTAAAACATACTTGTCCTGCCTTGTGTAAAGTGGAGGCCAACAGTCTGCTTGTTGGATGGTCAAAGCCTCACTACATTCATTTGGCTTTTCAAAACACAGAGTTCACGCCTCCCAAAATTGTTATCAGGTCAGCACAAAATTTTCTTTAACAGGAACATTCCTGTAGCCAACACCAGGGTTTATTAGGCTTCTTGAAGGAGGATGAAAGATCTGCTGAGA
>WEIT01033435.1:8465-21909 GCA_013389985.1 Dryoscopus gambensis
CCCCGGAGGAGCCCCGGCCCCGGGCAGGCGCTGCGGGCGCTGGCTGAGGCGGGCGGATGGCGGCGGAACGGGGAGCGGGGCTGCGCATCTTCCGCGATGTGAGTACGCGGTGCCCCGGCACGGAACCCATCCTTCCGCACAGGGCACCTGCGAGTGTTTGGGGAGGGGGCACCTGGTTTATTATGTTTTGCCTTGTTCTCTTATCTTTTTTTTCTCCCCATCCTTTTTTTTTTCCCCTTTTATTTCTTTTTTTTTTTTTTCTTGATCTGTTATCTCTTCCCTCAGTGGAAGGGGGCGAAGCCCAGTGAGACTGTCGGTTCCCTTTCCCATTTCCTTTCCCTTTCCCTTATCCCTTCCTTCTCCCCTTTCCCTTTTCCTTTCCCCTTCCCCTTTTGCTGCTAATGGCTGCTTGTTTGATGGGAGCAGGTTAGTGTTTGGGGGTGGCTAGGAGAGGTTCTGGATGAAAACAGTCACCTTTCCAAATAAGTTGCTTCAGATTTTATTGTTTTAATTTGGACGGGGGAGGGGGTGCGCTTTTCACTAGAGTTTCTCACCCTATAAAAGGGTTGTGGGGTTTTTTTCACAAACCATGCAGGCTCTTCCCATCCCATTAGACCCTGATGAATTTGAGGTGCCCAAAGTCAATGTGCAGAGAATCCTGAGCCACTCAGCCCTTTGAGGGTGAGCCCAGGGAAGTGCCCTGATGTGTCTGGCCACAGAACACCCCAGGGGTGCTGTGCTAGACTGTCACCAAGGGCTCAGCATCTTGCAAGGTGCAGCTGTAAAGTTTTTTTGTCTAAACTTGCACAGCACAGAGCATTTCTTTATTCCAAGGCAAATCCTGGTAAAAGGCAAACTCCCACCCAAAAATCTTCAAAGTATCCCCTGACCTTGATGAGACCTACAAATCTTGAGACCAACTCTACTACTAACTCTGATTTGCTTCAGACCAGCTCTTGTATTGGCATTATTCCACAGTATCATCAGGAAATGGCATATTCTCTGTTAAAGGACTCTTTACCTAGATGTTTTCTCAAATATGCCCACTTTAACTTCCTCAACCTTTCCCCAAATTATTTCAAGCAACCCTCATCTGCTCATCTCCTGATTTCTTTAGCCTGCATAGGAAATAATTTAAATGAGACTTTTTGTTGACTTCTATTATTTCAATTCAAGTGTATATTGAAAATGAAGATTTTTTTTTTTGTCTCGTAGATACCGCTTGTAAGAGAAACAGAATTACAGTCATACATCACAAAAACAGAAGAGATATCTAAGTTGCCAGGATAGAGTTAAAAAACATTAAATGAAGCCAACTCCCCTATTTAACTCAGTACACTGGGTTAGGAAACTGCACCTGGTCAGATTATCTGATAAATTGAAAACTTATGATTTTACTAAAATAGAAAAATAATTCTAAATAAAATTACTTGTTTCATTTTCAGCATTTTCTTATACCAGCATCAGGTTCATATTTATAGGAAAGCAGATACCTTTCACAAACCTGTGAATAGGAGAGGGGAAGGTTCTTTCTGTGATTCTCCTCTTATATCTGGAGGAAAACCTTATATCCAAACCATGTCTGCCTGCTTCAAAGCAGGGACTGGACCCTGAGGACCCTTCCTGCTGTGAGAGTATGCTCATGTCACAGATTCTTTAGATATTTGCAGGGGATGTAGGTGTGTGATTACCCCTCAGTGAAGTACCCCCACTTATATAAAAACTTACCTTTAAATTAGACCAGGCAGCAAGATGTTTGTTGTGAGGCTGCACAGAAAGGGCAGGCACTGAGGTCCTGATCCCACTGGGGAAAAGATTTATAGAATCATAAAATGGCTTGGGTTGGAAAGGACCTTAAAGATCATCTAGTTCCAAACCCCCTGCCATGGGCAGGGACACCTTCCATTAGACCAGGTTGCTCAGAGCTTCATCCAACCTGGCCTTGAACACTGCCATCCACAACCTTGCTGGGCCACCTGTACCAGTGCCTCAGCACCCATACAGTAAAGATTTTTTCCCTAACATCTAATCTAAACCTACTCTCTTTTAGTTTGAAGCCATTCCCCATTGTCCTGTCACTACATTCTCCTATAAATAATCTCACTTCAGAGAGAAACCTAACGACAGTGATACATGATTGCTAAAGCAACCTCCTCCCTGGTCTTCTGTCAAAGTTCCTCTCAAGTGTCTAAAGGATTTTAATATTTCCTTAAGGTTTTGTGCGTGGTGGTGGTGTAATTAATTAAAACAAAATAATGCAAACTTTAGATAATAATTATAAAAATAATAAATACATTAAAATTTAATTTTAAATTCTTAAAACTACTTATGCAGAAACTTTTGCCACTCTTGACCCATGTTTGTGGGACATTTCTACTTGATTGAAACTCCACTGCTACATCCCTTCAAAAGTCCAATCCTTATACTGAAAATTTGGTGTATTGCTTGTTTAAATAGGGAGGAAAATTGTCATCTTGTTAAGTATATTTCATACTTTATGTGCTGTAAGCTTGGTCCAATGCAAAGTTCTGCTCAGAGACCATCTGTGAAGTCCTGGATGTGGGTCACAACTCTGTTGGTTTCCTGCCAACCCCACCCTACAGAAAACAGTCATGAGGATGCTCCAGCAGAGCTTGGCACTTGGATCCATCTTGTCTGGTTTCACTTCTAGAAGCAGAGCAGTTATGGCATGTGCTGGAGAAGTTGTTTAAATGCTACTAACATTTTAATAAACCAGAGAATGTTTCCATTGCTGTCAGTTCTCAAAAATATATGTGCCTATTTTGAAACACTTTACTGGATATTCACAGTAGCAATAGAAACTATATTTGGAAGATTTGCTTTCTTCTCTTTCCTACACTTGTTGCAGCATTGCCTGGACTCCCCATTGCAGTTCAGGCTGAAGTAGCCTGTGACAGCAAGTCTGATCCCTTCATGCCACCCAGCTCCTCTCCTGACTTATCCCTTTGCTTCCCCCACCCACACAAACCATGAGTCTTTCTCACCATCTCAGATGCTCAGCTCATCCTCCCAGCCATCACTCTTGCTCTGCTTCTTTAGGCCACTTCTCTCAACCCTGAATCCAGTACTATAGTAGCCACACAGTGTCAGGCTTTGGGCCTGAACGTCATCCTTATAACCCATAAACAAACTAGAAAATACAGCTGGTTCTTGTCATGGTCTTGGTTTTTAGTGCACACAGCAAGGTAGGAGTTAAAAAACACAATACTCTGAGACACATTAAGAGATGGATGGAGACACATTAAAACTTTAAAATTTTATGCAGCTTTATGAAAATGTGATGTAGGACTCAAACTATAAATGTGCACTAAGAAGAACATTGTTATTAACCCATACAAAAAAAAATTGATCATGTTCTCTCTGTCTCTCTTTTTGTTTAGATATTAAGAAGAGCTGATAAGAATGGTAAGATTGCTTGCATGTTTTGCTCTTCCTCTTTGGACAAAAGAATCCATCCTTAATTCAGCATTTTAAGTCATGTTTTAAACATCCTAACAGAAAAACCAGCCATCCTTCATATCATGTTATATTTTCTGCAGGTTTAGTGCCATGTATTGTTTTGTGGTCTGATCCTTCCTTCTTTAAGGACAGATCTTATGCTTTCACAATTTGACATGTGTGCTTGATTTGCACTTTGGGTGCATGTGGGTGTTTTCTTAGTGACACTGACTCAAGAAGGTTTGAAATACTTATTAGTAGCTCCATCTTATTACTTTTTAAAAATGCCGTAGGCTACATCCAGAAATCAGACTTGTTTTTGTATTTGTTCAGTGTGTCAGTAGGAAGAATAAACCCTTGAATCCAACTCACGTATTTATAGCACAGAAGTCATAAGTTTTTATTAACAAGACAAGCATTGAACATTGTCAAACCCACAGATCAGACAGGTTTAACCCTGACAAGTAATTCCCAGTCCAGTCAATCCTCAGAAAACAGATATTGTGTGCATTCAATAAAGAGAAGGCAAATGGATACCGATGAGAAAATCAGTGATAATAACTTACAAGGAAGAACTCTTGGACAGCAAGTGGCTACTATACAGTTTGGTGGTATGACTGAGCATGTTGAACAGCTGTTTACTGTTGCTGAGAGAGAAATCTCACCTCCACAGCCCACTTCTGGTTGCTATTCCTGCCCCAGCCCATGTGCAGCAACTGGCACTTCCCGTAAGACCATGGTAGGCTCCTTCAGAGAGCTCAGCAGCCACAGAATCCGTCACTGTGAGAGAATTCTGTTAGTATTTTCTTTGTTGTGTTCCTCAGTCAGCTTGCCAGTGGTTTGCATGGACAGTCATGGTGCAAGTTGAATTCCAAGGTGAGGGTTGGCATGGGGAGTAGAAGGACCTTCCCTTCAGTGGTGCATCTCTAGCTCAGTTAGCTGCTAACCACAGCCAAGCTCTGCTGGCATCCCTCTCAGCCCTCCTCGTGGTGTTTGGAATAATGTGTGTATCTGCCCTGAAGACTGATGAGGGTCAGGGTGCAGGGTACAGAGCAGAAGTCATCATCCCCCAGGAGTCTAAAAGAGACTCTACAGCTCTGTGTCCCTGCCCTGGACTTTGGGCTTGCGGTGTCCCAGCCCTGGTGGATCTGCAGCACTTCAGTGGTTAGGAACACTTCCAGTCCTCATTTGGGTTTTTCACAGCTCATGAGTATACACTGCTATGAAAATAGGGGGAACAGCTCAAACAATCAGTGACAAACTTGTTTGTTCCAGAAACCATATCAGCCCCATAGACTTTGGTCACTGGTATTCCTACCTCTATATGGTTTCTTTACAACATATTATTGGCAGAAAGGTGGCTAAGTTCAGTCACTTCAGTTCTATTAATTTAAGTCCATGAACTTGAAATTATTTCAGCTCTTAGGCCTTAATTGTGTTTGCTCAACCATCAGTTGCCCATGGGACTTCCACTTTGCTAATCTAGTGCTGCACAGGCTTGTGCCACATTAATAGAGAGTTTCAAGGCTGTAAAGTTAAGTACATTTTCAGAAAGGTTATTGGACCTGTGAACACTTACTGAACATATTTACACTGTTGTCAACATAGATTATTAGCTTTTTTAATGACTGGTCTACTTACACTTTCAGTGTCACCTTTCTGTGCTACAGGAGTATCAGCTTTCAGTAACAAATACTACGTTGCTGTCCGTGACACAGCCCTGTTAAATTCTCCCATATACTTTTAATGGAACATTCTCTGCTGTATTCATTCCTTTTTTGAGAAAAAAATACCTTCAGAGAAAATGTCATCAAAAACTTTACTAGATTCTTGCTAGACAGCAAGGAAAAAATCTATCCAAAAAAATTAATCAAGCTGATAAATAGGAGTATTGTATAAGGTAGCATTTTTACTATGAATTAGTGGACTGTGGGACTTCAGGTAAGCCTTCCACAGCAAGGAAAGACAACTATTCTTGCAAAGGCAATATAAAATGGGAGATCAAAAGAGCCAAGAAATTCCACTGAACTGCTGTTACTCAAAAATGCTACAATAATTTATGACATCTGTGTTTAATTAAGAAAGTCCCTTAGTAAACAGTCATGTGAAAGAAGTCATACAAATGGCTTCTTTCTTTGCCAGCCCAAGTACATATATCCTTCTATTACTGTCCTATTTCTGGAAACATCAGCTGTGCAGAGATACCATGAGAGGGTCAGCTTCATAAACTCTCTCTGTAATTCTTATTTCATGGCTGTGAAACTCTGCTTTTTGAGGAGCAGATCCATACTCCTCCCATAACTGAAAAGGTCATGCGATTTTTTTAAAGGGAGAACAAGGCACAGGAAAGGATTTTTAAGAACTGTATGATTCATAGTATTGACAAAAGCAACAGAAAATCCTGAGGGGAAAAACGCAATTTCATAAAGGTAAGATGCTGCACACTGACCTTTTTGGAAAGGAGAAGTTGCAAGTCTGTATGTCAAAATGAAATTTTGGTCAGATTTACTTTATAAAACTCCATGTGCTCAAAGGAAAGCATGTGGATTTCATACAGAACTAATTTGGACAAATTTCAGCTAAAAGGAAAAACCTTCATTTGTTTAATTTCTTTTGCTGTTTAAAACAAAATTAAATTCATTAAAGTCCTCTTGAAAAGTAAAATCTTGTCCCTAGTCTGCAAGGGAGGCAGTGAAGAAAAATGAGAACCTGGAACTGCCAAATGAAGTCTTTCCTAACCAAAAAAATATTTTTACTTCCCTCACCTCACAGGCAGCAGTGGTTGCCTCACATACGTGTGAATGCAGCACCTGTATGTGCTTGTCTGCATGAGGTGTATCTTTTATCTCCTGATATGCCAGGAGGGACGTGGGGCACGCCATTAGCCTTGCAGCGGCCTGCAGTCAAGTGAAACAATGTCAGTTGTTGGTGAATGTCACCCAGGGGCCTCTTCTGACCATGCAGCTGTGACATGTGCCCAGTTAGAATTGCCTCCTGCCAGAATTCCCTCCTCTTAGCACAGAAATGGAGTTTCGAATACAGACTACATTGCAGAAATCCAATGACAAACAATCTGACTGTCAAAATGGATGGGAAAAAAAAGGTAATAATCTACTGAGAATGCAACTCTTGATCTTGCAAGAATAACAGTCGTCCTTCAGCAGGGAGAAGGTGCCTCAACACTGATGGTTCAACACAGGCCAAAGACAAGGAGCACCACAAAATAACTAGAGAAAAGTGCCCTGCCTTTGCTGGCATCATGGTAGGGGTAATTTCTCTTCCCATCCCTCTGGGGAAGACCACTGCCTTTGCCTTTTACCAGAGTCTGCCTATCATCTCCAGCTCTGGAAACATGGCATGCTCTGGCATTTGAGACTCCCTTGGCGCTTTTCAGTGTGGAAACATCCATCCAGTCAGACCTGGAGGGAGTGACTACTGTGTCTCTCCTCCACAAAATTCGAATTAGTATTTGATTATGGCCTTGTTGCAAACTTAACAGCTCCTGCCCCCAAGCTAGGGATACCTCAAAGCCCTGAGGAGGGCAACTCTAATATGTCAGGTTTAGAAAAGATGGTTTGCATATAGATGCTGTCATTGATTTGTGAATACAAGTCAGCTATTATGAAAAAAGCACTGAGTAGAAGCTATTTCTCAAACATTCTTATAGCTCCTAAGAGGAAGATATTTGAAAACATCACTGGTAATATCTGCTACAGAAGCAGACATTTTCAAAAAAACCTGAAAAGCCTGAACTGTAAGGAACACTGTGAATAGTATGCTGCAGGCAGTCAGGAATGACTGCAAACAAATGAGGGAATATTTTTAAAACTGACTGAAGAAAAGACTAAAGCTCCATAGATTGACAAACCTGAATATCAAACAACCAGCAGACTTGCAACAGAATCTTATTAATGTCAGAATCACTGTGTTTATGTCTGGTTTAATTTTTTTTCTCTGACATTTCAAACAAGCATACACTGAAAGCTTTCCCCCCCACCAAAAAGATATCTTTTTTAATGTGTTTGAACCAGAATCTGTAAAATGAAAAATAGTCAGATGAGGCTAATCTTTGCATTCTGTCATACGCCTTCATTCAGTACCCACAATGTCCATGATACAGAGCAGGGACACCAGCCTTTTAAATGTAGAATTCTGAAACTGTATAAAATACTGTGAAAATACGTGCAGTATGTTGATTGCAATAATCTGGGGATTTCAGCCCAGCTTTAAAACTGTGCAAATATTGGCCCAACAAAAAACTGTGGGTCATTAATAAAGGATTCTTTAAAATAAGGCAAGTGCAGCAGTTGCACCCTGTCCCTTTCACTGGTGTCAGTGACCAAAGGGATTAATTCACAGATCATACACTTTTGAGTGGCCCAACAAGATTTCCACAGAATAACCAAAAAGCCACTAAACTGCACCTGTATGGTCATCAGGAGGAAATCTTGCAATGCCTACTCCAGAGTCAGTTTTGCAGAGATCAGAATAGGTGTTTTCCTATTCATTATGTATTGTCAGTGCCACTGCAGGATAAACAGAGACTTTGCAGGTGAGTCTTCTACCATCTGTGTTGGCTCGTGTCTGTATGTGAGCTCTGGCAGGTTGACAGCTGCCTCACTGCAGCAGTCCTCAGACTGACTTCTCAGCGGCTCTAGCTTGGATACCAGAGTGCTAGTTTATACTATGCCAGAGGACTAAGGGAATATGCCTCTGAGAGGCAGGGAAAGCACCTTGGGAAAGGGATCTCTTGAATCTTCCCTAAAGTGAACTGTCAGAGTTGGCCTGCGGGCCCTCTGGATTGTCACTTAGTGGATTAAACTTTTTTCTGAGAAAAAATTTGGAGTTATACCAAAGCAAAGAATTCCAAGTCCCTGATTTCAGCATTTTTTATCTAGGCCAGTATCTCCTAACCTGTGGCTATAACATCCTGACATCTCATGAGGTCTTCAGTTAGCCCAGAGACTGCCCCAGAAGCCCTGCTCAGTGGCAGCTGCATCAGTGCATGGGCTCTCCCTTCCATACAGACTGGCCAGAGAGGTCACAGCATGACAGGGTGACCCGGCTCTTGTGTGACCTTCTGGAGAAGAACAGCAATGTACAGGATTCCCTTGGGGAAGCTCTATGCATCATGACACTGTTATGAATGGATGTGAGGGGTTAGATAAATCCCAGCCTTTTGCCTGGGCCCCTGGCAGCAGGCAGGAGCTTTCTAGGGGTGGCCAGCACCCCAAGACCCACTCTTGTTTGCAAGTTCTTTAATAATGGCTGATTCAGTCTATTATGGAATGAATCATTTATTTAATAGACACAAAGCCAGCAGACATAAGACTTAAAGCAGACTACCTACTACACAGGAATAAGACAAAAAAGAGACCACTAGTAAATAAATACAGTGCAAAGTTAAAGGTACCAATTATTTTACAGCTAGCCAAGAAATAATATAACGTAGGATCCAATGTTTCTTACCATCCAGTTGTGATAGAGCACACATCGAAATCCTTTCCCTCAATTCCCAGGAAAGTAACCATGGAACCTGCATCCAAACTCCAGAGAGAAGTCCCGCATGCTTTCAGGGTGTGTGTGTGGAAGGCTTCTGCCTCCATGGTAATTGCGTGTGCTTTTATGGTGTTTGTAAAACAGTGTCTCTCAGTCAGAAATATTTATTTTTCTTTTATCTCTCCCCACATCTGGTCTCCAGACAAAGATGTTGATTCTTAGCTGGGAGCCTGAACCCACCTGGGTTATCTCTTCCATATGCACCAACCATCTGTGGTAGAGAGGGGGAGAACACATCCTGCCACAGATACCCAGAAGGACCTGCTCTGAGAGGTCCAAAGTGGCCATGTTTGAGCTATAGATTTAGTGAATGACTTTGCAGAACACATATTCTGAACAGAAGCCAGAGGATAGAAATTCTCTGAACTGTAGCATCCCTTATTTAAGCTCCCAAGTTCCTCAATGAATGGATTAGTAATGCAAAACCCTTGCAGTGCATCCCCCATGAGCTCTCACCACACTGCTGTTTGCTTTCTGACCATCTGGATCCACTGCAGACATCACCCTGACTCCTGTTTCAGAGCCCAGGCTCTGCCTGGGGTAGGATTCCCCATCCCACCCCTCTGGGTCCTTCAAATGCTGCAGGGCTGGACTCTGTGCTCCAGATCCCCAAAAATATTTCTATAGAGATAACATAAACCCTCTCCCTGTTAGCCTTGGAATCACTTGGTTACTTGTATGAACCTTTTCCAGCATAACAGATGGAATAATGGCTCAAAATCCTTATTTCTGATTCTATCAACATATAATACAGATCAGAGTCAACAAAAGCTTAGTGCATTTGCCCAGGCTCTTTAAATCTTCACCTATGTCTGTGCTTTTTCTGATGCAGCCCCTTACGACTGGAACCTAGTGGATATTATTAGCATGCTTGCTTTGGCACACTTAAATTTGTTATTTTGGCAGATCTTTCTTGGTCTGATTCCAGCCTATGTGCCACGTGCCAATAAATCATGTGGGTGTCATCTTTTTGCATCTGGTTCAGTTCATCTATGTCTGTTGTGATGTGTCCCCCCACACTACCTCGTTTTTCTCTGTGTATGTGGCAATGTCTTACAGTGCTCAAGTAATCTGATCCAAACCTTTTCCAGCAAGTGTGGACTTTCAGGTCCTCCCAAAGGAGAAGTCCCACAGCAGGCCCCCAGGAGCAGGTGAGCTGGGAAGAGGACCCACATTTGCACTGCCTTCCCACTGTGTTTGCTTTGGCCACGCAGGTGGCTGTGGCTCAAGTGAGGCACTTGAAGGCTTCAGGATCTTCAAAGGCAGACGGATCTCAAAAAGCCATAAAGAGCTGTCACAACACCCACAAGAGATTTAGAAACTGAGCTCCTATCAAGAATTTTGAGGGCCTGGATGCGTCTGTGTTGGCTCTTGTCTTTCCCATGGCAGAAATGATTGCTTCATTTTGAGCACCGTCATTTCCTAGTCCCTGTTGTACTTTCCCGGTGAATAAATACTTTCTGCCACAGGGAATTTTTTTGTTTCTTGGTTTCACTTGTTGTTATCTCTTCTTTCTTTGCTAATTGTTGGCCTACAAGGGCAGAGATCTGTGCTTATAGAGCCCCAGACCCTAAACAGCCTCACTGCCCTGGTAGTGTGCATGTTGCCAGCCTGGAGGCAGGCTGGGCACTGTCTGGTTGGGCAAATCACGTCGTTCTAATGTGAACCCCAGGATGAACTTTAGCCAAGTGTAGTTTTCCTCTCTGATTGCCATAAACTCTTACATGTGGCTCTTCCAAGTGCCGTAAGCCCTAGGGCTGCCACATGAGCTCCATCTGATGTGGCTCCTGCTATGAAAAGCCTGCTTTTTAAATGCTAAGAATGGCTCACAATCCTAACAGGATGCCCAAAATTGAGGGCAGTGAAAGTTGTCCTCTAGGATTTGCTGGCATCTCTGTGAGACATCCTTCTTCTCTACATCACTCTAACTTCCTTCACTGACTGTAGTCTCACCATTTGCCATTGTCTTTGTGCACACAGACTCCAAATACGTCTGTGCCATTGTCCATTATTCGCTTGATACCTTTTGAAACCACCTTTCAACTCGAGAGAGTGTGTGCTACTTTCCTCTGTCAGATACGCTGTTCTCTACTGAAGTCATCGGCTATCCAAAGCATGTCCTGGAGGTTACTAGATTTTCTGCAGCACCCTGGCTGGGGGATATCACTTGGGCATATTTTACACAGAAAAACATCTGTTCAATAGACAGATGAATTTTACTGAAATAAATGTGAGAATGCAATTGTAACCTGAAGGTAGGCTCCTGTAAACCACTGTGTGAATCTATTTCTAAATTTGCAAGTGCAACATGGGGAGATTCATTTTATTGCTTCTATTTTTGTCAGTTGAGCGGCAAAGGAGAACAGGAGACTGTGCCTGTTTATGAAGCAACCCTTCTTTTGAAAGATGTCAGAGAAGATAGACAAAAGCAAGCAAGTCTTGCAAAACAGCTTCTTAAATAACATTGCCAAGGCAGATACAGCTGAAGGCTGATTTCTCTGATGGATGCATAGCTTCAGAGAAGTTTGCCTTTCATGACTCATCCTTCCCCTGTCACTTTGCCAGTGGCAAGGATTGAAGGATCTCTAATAGAGGTTTCTGCTCAGCTACTCTATAGCACTTAAGCCAGATAGTGTTTATCTGGGCCCTCCAAGGGCAGTGAAGTGCACCGAGGGTGATGGTGTCGAGAATACATGACACAGCCTTTAAAATAAAAGCTATTCTTGACACCTGGGGGGGAAAAAAACCCCTGGCTAGGCAAATGTGTCTTCAAGTTAACAGCACAGGGAGCACTTGTTCAGTGTTGGGTCCAAGCTCCATCTGAGCACTGAGGAAGTACAAGGTTGGCCACCAGCAGCTGAGCCTTCCCCAGCAGCTGTGACAAAACAGTTATACTCATGCAAAATCAGATAAAGGCCCAGGAGAGTCAGAGCTTTTTTCAGTAAAGGTAACTCTATGAAGTCTGTAAGTACCAAATAGGTTCAAAATTCCTTGTCTTTTGCCGGCAACAAGCTCAGTGATTTGTCACTCAATGTCACCATTTAGAATGTTATTGAGAATAAATAGAAATGAACCAAAAGGCAGTGTCTGCTCTTGGATGATAAAAATTTAAAGAAAATAGCTGAAATACCCAATCTGGCTGTTGGTGGATCAGTGATTTTCTGGACTGAGGTAAAGCCAGTGATCCTGAAGGACCGAAATAGACTTGTTTCATGTTTTGTATCATACCCCAATATGTTCTATAGGTAAACTCATCTGTTTATCTCAGGAAAGTTGCCAAAAGTTACTAGTTTCTTGAGTATGTGTATAACTTGCATGCAAATCACCCTTCCCAGCAAAGGATAAAGCTGCAGAGGTGGCTTGATTAAGCAATTGATTGTATCTGTAAGAGCCAAAGGAAGCATAGCTGTGAGAACACACAGCTCAACACATTCAATATTTGATATTCTTTCTCTGTAACCAGAGTCAAATGGCAAATGTATTTGGATTCTCAGCTAGGTAATCGTTGCAGTTTTGTGCCATCTTGGTTTCTGGCTCTCGTAGCTCTTGACATTTTATTTTGATTGTAACAATAATAATCTCCAGCTACAATCTGTCTTTTCATATTGAACATTTCAAAATTGTTTTGTTGAAGCATACGTTTAATTTGTGCAATCTTGAAACCTCTTCAAGATACCTGAAACCATATATTCCAGTCAAAGAAATTATGAAATAATAGAAAGTAAAAGAAGAAGGAAACTTTTCAGCTCTACTCTTCAAATCCACCTGCTGTAGTACAGCATGCAGTTACAGTATTTAGATACTGTGTTTATAATATATTCTTCACAACTATCAAATTAAGCCAGAATGCACTGTAGATTGGTCTGATGCTTAGGACATCTTGGTCTTATCCTCTACAGTTTTTTAGTGCCCTGTGAGAGATTCATTATGTTACTGAAGGAAGAGAAAGAAACATGTGAACTTAAATTTTGTGCTACCCAAAAAAGAGTTATGAAGTGTTAGGCTTTAAAAAGCATTTATATTATTTATATTATTTATGCTTTATAAAGCATTCTTCTTTATTGAGCCAAGGCTCAATCATTTTAGATAAATTATTACTTAAATACAGTTTAAACTTTCCAATTTCTTCTAAATAACAGGAAAAGGTGAATCTTTCTTTGACTTTTGTTTGCTGATGTCCTAGGTTACAGTGTAAGATGTATCCAAAAGTATGTATTCTGTTACCATCTTCATAAGCTGTTGGAACCGGTGGGACAGTGTTCCCCACCCCCTTCATGACTCATTCCTGATAACCTCCTGAGGCTATCTTCTGTTAATGGGCCAGCTGTTGACACCAGGTGGGGCAGAGTTCTTTATCTCTCCTATGAACCATCCTCCCTCCAGGGGGACATCTTCTGTTAATGGGCCCTCACCGCATGGCTGATAA
>WEIT01033435.1:21941-43620 GCA_013389985.1 Dryoscopus gambensis
TCACTCCAGGAGAACTGCAGCCACCATTTGATTGAACTTCTGCCAAACCCCCTGACTGTCAGGGGGTCAGGTTTGTACCCTGACTCTGTCAGTGGGTTGGTTTTTTTGTACTACTACATTTATTTTATTTCCTATTAAATTGTATTTCTGATTTGAAGTCTCTCACTAGTTTGCTTTCGAACTAGCACAGCTGATTATCACCCTTGCATTTAAAATATAAAGTTTCTACGTTTAAGCTGAAGACCTAGACATTTTTAATGCCTAAATGCCTTTTAATGCCTCTTCTACTGCCTGAAGTAAACAAGAAAAAGCATGAATGAAATTAAGGCAATTTCCATTTCTTCATTGTTTCAGATGATGGAAAACTGTCCTTTGATGAATTCAAAGCTTACTTTGCTGATGGAGTTCTGAGTGGAGAAGAACTGCATGAACTTTTTCACACCATTGATACACACAATGCTGAGTAAGTGCCCCCTTCTAACAATTCCAGTGCCTCTCTCTGTACCTGATAATGGAAAAGAGACATCAGGCTGATTTTAGGAAACAAGTTTATGTAGAAAGCTGCTTGAGGGAACCCAGGCTGTGTCATATGCCTATAAACTGTACAAGTGAAGTGTTTTGAAAACCTGTTGAAATATTTTCATGTTCCAATAAATGTGATTTGGGTACTGAGAACACTGTATTCCCCCACCATGGAAAAAAAGGAGCTGGGGCCTCCTTCAGGCTTAAATATGGGTTCTTCAATTCTCAATCCCACTGAGTAATACTGAGATGAATACTTGGAGAAGATGTTAAGAAGGAAAGAAAATAAATGAAGCAATTAAATATAATAAAGAGCTGAAAAAGACATCCTGTCTGGTGGCATGGTACTTGTGCTGGTGCTGTCCCTTGGGTTATTCCCATTATGGTTGGGTTTAACAACGCCACAGGGAAGTAAGCTGACAGGAACTTCATGAAGTTCAGCAAGGAGAAGTGCAAAGTCCTGCTTCTGGGGAGGAACAACCCAAAGCTTTTGTGGGAAATGAAATCAAGTTAAATTTAGTTTCATAGTAGAATTCACAGGATTTTAGAGTTTGTGCCAAAATAATGTCCTGAAGTAAGCAGAAGAAGTGGTACTCAACCTGTTGGACTTGTGGGGAATTAAAAATACTGCAGGCTTCATAAGATGAGCAAGGGATGGGGTGATGGAGACAGGGAGGTGGTGAGGTCACCACCCTGGAGGTATTTGGGGGATTTGGCAGTTCTGGGTTAACAGTTGGGCTTGATGGTTTTAGAGGTCTTATTCTAACCCAAACAATTCTATGATTCTATGGTTCTATGCACCGATATACACTGGGGCCCACCCAGCTGGAAAGCAGCTTGGCAGAAAAGGATATTGGGTGAACGTGAAGTTGAACATGAGCTAACAATATGGCCTTAAAGACCAAGAAGGTCAATGAATGGTATGAATGACCCAGAGTCAAAAAACACATTTCAGAGCCAGACTCATTTGTACAGCTTTGGTCTTCCTCCTATGTACCACATATCTGCATAAGTGGTTTTATTTCACCATAATTCCATTTTGTCTGCAAGAATCCTGAGAAAGGCAGAAATTCTTGATACTAAGCAAGATTTCTAAGAAGAAAGACAGATGGTCTGCATCTACTTTTCCTTTTTTTTTAATTTGAAAATCTTTTTTAATTTGTAAAATATTTTAATTTTTATTAGTAGTATTTGTACACCATTTTCTCTTTAACAGAGATTATATAGATCTGAAAAATATGTAGAAAAGTGAGGATAACATTATGGTTTTCCTCACGGTAGATAGGCATGCCTGAAGAATTGGTGCAATTGTTGAATGCTTCTACTATTAACTAAAAAAAGGTAATTAAACTGTCTTAGCAGCCATCTGAGAGAGAGATCATTCTCACTGTCCAGAAAAAGCCTGGCAAAAATCTGGGCACAAGAGTGGTAGAATATACACTGTGAAGGGTCCGGTTTTCATGTATTTCAAGGAATGGAGCAGGTGGAAAATTAAGACAAGCTACTAAATTACCTTTTCCAAACAGAAGAAAGGGTATTGATGGATTGACACTTGTTACAGGAGGAGAACCTAGATATAGATAAGAAAATATAATTGCAACTTGGATTTAAAACAGCAACATGGAGCTTTTTGAGTGTTTTTTCATGAAGTCTTTAGCTGATAAAAGGCTTTACAGTGATTTTGCAGCTGAAAAGTATTCTACAAGGCTTGATCTTTAACAGAGGCAAATACATTTTAAGGCTTTCCCTTAGCCCCTTTGCAAGCTTTTGAGAAACCTGTCAGCAAGATGTCACGTGCCAAATATCAGATGGATATAGCAAAGAAAGACCGCTTGAACAGTATAATTTCCTTGTTAGCATAGCTTTCTGAAAAAAATCACATGGAGCAGATATAATGAGGCAAAAACTTTACTCACTGGCATTTCCTGAAAAGGGCAGGTTATGTAAAATGTCTCAAATTAATGAGCTAGCTAAGAAAAACAGCAAAATGTTCATGGAACCTTGGGAAGTGTTTTAATGTAAGCATTAGGAGAATCACGTACATATCAAACAATCCCCAAACCATCTATTCTGAGATGTTTCCACTTCCAAATTATCCAAGGGAATGAAAGGAAAATTATGCAAGTCAGTAGTTTATGGCTGGTTTTTAGTGGGGGAGGGCGAAGAATTCTGCTCAATTTTGTAGCTAGTAGGAGGAGATCTGCACAGGTTGTCTCTCTTATCCAATTAAAATGCGGACGCTGTCAAACTCTGGGCAAATCTTTTATCTTCTCTCTGCTTCACTTCACTATTTACAAATTGCAGACTGTAGTTCTCTATCCCAGAATATTTCCTAAGCATTGAGATTATGCAGTGATTTACACTACACGTAAATGCCTAGGACAGATGTCTAGGGAAGCATGTCATGATCCCTTAGTTTATTTCTTGGAGTATCTCAGGATTTCATAACCAGCTTGTCACAAGAGCAGACTTGGGGTTGTTTCCACCTGCGTTAAGTCCTTTAGCTCTGCCAGCATTCAAAACCTCATTGTCTGTGTGCACAAGTCTTTGTACTTTAAAGCTTGAAGATGAAAAAGGAGATGTGGCCTTGGGGTGATAGCCATGGACCACAAACTCAGGCAATTTGAATTCCCTTCTCAGTTATGCTGCAACAATCTTTCAATAAAATATTCAAAGCATGAAAGACTAACACTGGTTTAACACTTTTAAGGGAACTAGATTAAACAGGTATTAAACTCCACTATTACACAGGCCCTAATGTCAGTCTTGTTGAAGAGAGATTTAGATTATTAACTTTTAAAAGACCAATCCAAGCTAATGCAAAGTGCTTGTCACAAAGCAGATAGGCTGTGGAATACTGCTAAAATGAGTAATTACCATTTCCAGTGTGATAGCAGGGCAAATAACAGAGGGTTTAACCTCCCAGTAATTCAGGTTGTGTCTGCCTGACTAGGATCTCTGCACCTTGGTATTTGAAGCAGTCAAGTGTTCTCTTTTTGCAAAGTAAAAGAAAAGTCAATTTGTGCATAATCAGCACAAATTAACAGATGAGTAATGTGGAAATTAAAAAACAGATGAGTAGGAATTAGTTACTGCCACATAAATTTTCCAAAACATAGGTTGAATAGTTTATTATGGCAGGATATATTTAAATGCACGATTTGTCTAGACCCTAAAGCACAGGTTATTCATTCAGGGCAGATCATTGCTTTTACTGAAAATTTGCATTGGCTAAGGGTATTTCCTCAGTACATAATTTGGACATATATTTTGCAGTTTATGAAGGTACTTACATGTATACTATTTTTTCATTCTATTTAAAAAAATCTGCAAAGCCTTTTTATACTTGAAATATTAAATAAATACCACTAAAGACACAGTGTACAAATTCATTGCCTAATTTTTTTAACTTCTGTTCCCTTTTCCTTTGGGTACCGCCAGAAAAAAATGCCTAAGACAACCAAATTAGGTAAAGTAGTGTATCCATGCAAAAAGGAATTTATTTTTTCATCTTTTAGTACTGCTATGATGTTTTACCTTTCTTGAAGGTGAGCTTTGATTAAGCCATACAATAAGCATTCCTGACATGAATTAGTACAAGGTAACTGGGTGTTTAGGGGTATAGCAGTTAACCATTCTTCTCTAAGTGCAGTTTCCAGTATCATTACTTCAGAGTGAAGCTGAAAGCCAGTTAGGCATTTGACTGCCACTGAGAGTCACTTCTATTTGTACTTTCCAGCATCTCATGAATACTTTGGGCAATCCTTATTCAATCACATACCACTAAAAGGTATAAAGAAGTAGTTATGGAGGGTCCACACTCAGATGCCCTCGCTCTGCCAGTGTAAGGAGAGGCTTTGTGCTGATGCAGCAGTGATCAGGTCTGGGCTCTTATAACCACATCTCCAGGCTCTTGTTTCCGAGCGTGCACTTGCTTCTACTGCAAAGCAGTGTCTTGTATTTAAAGACCCTTAAAAATCCCCAACAAACAAGTGTAGGCAAGAACTCAAGAGCGGTGGCTTAAGCTTCTACCTGGAGTTTGTACAGTGATTCTCCTTCCCTTATTCATAATGGTTTAAGTGTTTGCAGATAGCCCCAATATAAACACACCATAAGTATCTGGGAAACATCTTAAGCTCTTTTTAAGTTATCAAGATGCCAAGGTAGATCCCTACAGTTTCTTGAGTAGGAGCCAGGCCCCCAGAGTAAGAGTTAGACTAACATAAATGCATGTGAGCAGGGAAGGGGCAAGGGGAAGAGCTTATCCTTGTGTGCTGATTTGACATGTATTTGACATGACATCCATGTTATACATCTGCACTGTCAGTTTGGACCTGGTCAGTGCTTGTCCTAATACTTCAAAAAATCTCAATGCACTCTATTTGAAATCTGAGTTAACTCTTTTGGAGGTTTGTGAGGGCGAAGGAAAGCCAGTGTGGTTCCTCACCCCTCTCTCCTCCCCCAGTCTCAGCTCCAAGCTACCCAGTGCTCAGCGAGGCTCTGCGGGGCTGATAGGAGCAATGGGAAGGGTGTTGGAGCAAATGAGAGTGCTGCAAAGGCACCAGAAGTCTTTCTTTGTGCTGACAAGGAGGATCATGGAGGACATGGTCTGCAGGTTGTAGTAATTTTGGAGCTGAAGTAATATTAGAGCTGAAGACCCACATCCTCTGCTGTCTCAGAGCATTCTAGTTATTAACTGAATGCAAAACATCTTGCATGCGAAACAGTGTTGAAGTAGAGTTGAGGTAGCTCTGCAGAAATACAGCTGTTTTGTTTACAGGTGTTATTGCCTGAATAACTGTAGTGAAAGTAGAGAAAGGTATCAGAAGCACAGCTCTTTTTATACATGGAGAGAAATATGCAGGAAAAGTTTGAAATTGGTGGTTTAAGGGGTGAAGGCTGTTACAATTCATTTCTTTGGTAGATTGTCTCCTACTTAATTTTAATGTCAACTCTGATGAGCTCATGTTTCAGCAGAAGAAAAATCCTTGACATGGTTAATGGTTTAGTGAATAAGTCTTAGCAAAAGTCATTGCAAATATAAACCTCCCTTTTATTCTTCTCCTTTACCCTTCCCTCCCCCTACTCATGACTTCCATGGAAATTGTTTTAGCATAATGACATCCTCCGGGAAAAGGTGTCAGAAGATAATGAGAATATTTGGCAAAGTTACAAACTAGGAGATATACAGAAGGTCTCAAGAGGATTTAGTCTGCAGCACTGCCGGAGAGACAGTGCGATAAATGCTTCACTGATTACTGACTCACAGGAGTCTGTGGGGAATCGGACTTGTTTTTCTCACGTTACTCATTGATAAAATGAAGTCCTCAGTCAGGACTCTAGTTACAAAGTAGGAGGGATGCTAGAACTATTGAGGACCTGGGGCACAGGCAACCTCCCAAAGGTAGGGAGGTCCCATTAAAACTGTGTGTGGCGTAAGTTAAACTGAGCACAAGCCAGAGATGAGCTTGGTGAGGACCTGAGAGCCTCAGCCACCTGCAGCACTGAGCTTGTGCTGGGAAACTGGGAGAGTGTGTCATGCTGCATGCACAGCAGATGCAGGGATGGGACGTGACACTATGGAGACACATCTACACTTGCATACGTGTGTGTCAGCAGGGTGTCTAAGGCTCCCTCAGGATCAGGGAAGTCACTGGCACCTAAGACAGGATACTGTTCACATGGGCTTCAGCTCAGTTGCCCAGGCATTAGGCATTTAATATGCTCACATTTGAAAATCAGCCCAAGGTGGAAAGGACAACACAGGAGAAGTAGTTGGGACATGGGTAGTGCATGCTAGAAATGCTAGAGCATTTGAACCAACACTAGATGCCTGTGTTATATCAAATAACTTCTCAGTCTCCTCCTAGCTGGTCTATTAAGCCCTCTCAATTCCACTGAATACACTGGGGCTCCTTTGCCTGGCAGGGGAGATTGGACACCCAGCACACAAATGGACATCTACATATAGGACTCATCCCCTAAGTGAATAAACCTTCCTCCCACCTGCCCAGGTCTTCAAGAACTAGCGCCCTAGTTCCTCCTGTGGGTCAAAAGAGAAATGCCAAGATCATCTACCCTAGCAGCAAACCCCAAAAGGTGACAATTGGATGTTGAGAGTAAGAGGCTGGTTAGTAATCCTTGCAGTTGTGGGAACCCATGAGCCTGGAGCCCAGTACAGTGCACTGAAACTAAAATGAAAGGCATGTTTATATGGACCAGAATGCTTCCTTCCAGGTTCTGCTTGTAAACATAATAATGACAAGTCCTCAGTAGTTTAAGGGTATTCTAAGTGTACTAAATATCTCTGCCTTGGCTGGTTTCCTTTTGTTTCAGTTGGAAGGGATATTTCAGTCTTATGCTGTTGCTGATCTTTCACAGTTCAATACAGGTACACAGAAAAAAATAATTAACTTCTAAGTACAACAATGAAAATAAAAAATTTATTAAGAACAATATGAGATACAGACAGGATCTTTAATTAGAGTGACTAAATTTTCTTTTTAAAAGGAATTTTTGAATGCAAAAGTTGCAGGAGGAAAATAATACATTGGGGTTCGACCATTTTTTAAAAACTGGTTCTTTTAGATTAAATTAGAATTTCAGGCACATAGTGCAGAATTGGCATCAGAAAGGTGTGTTTGTTAACATTTAAGATATGTAATTGCACCTATTGGCTTTAATTCCCAGAATTTTCAAGACTATAGCTATGGAAATCAGTTTGGAAATGAAGACACAGAGACAAAGGCAAGATACTGGTCAGAGTGAGCTGGTAATACATTTTAATATTTCACAACTGGTCAAAACAAGTTCACGAAGAATGATTTACAAAATCCTGATGATATCAGATCCTCTGGTCAGACATACAAGCTGTAAATAGAATTTTGCTTTGAAATTTTCCATTTGAGTGGTTATTTTTAATGAGAAACTCAGCTTTTTGCAGAAAAAAATGAAAATCCCTCTCAGCAAAAAAATCAAACAGTAATGACTATTTTCAGTTGCATTTAACTAAATGGAGCTGATTTAAAGTGCTTCATTTCAGTTCTGCAGTAGACAACATTGGCTTCCCTGCAGTAAGCTTGTTCCTTAATGGTAGGTGTAGTTTGGAGGTCTAGTCCCTTCCATTATGTGGGTTTCCCACAGAACCACAAGAGTTTTAGCTCAAAAACCATCTAAAGAGGTTTTACCATGACATCAGATAGCTCTGAGGGTTCTCAGATGAATTCCATCAGGCCCCACAGATTTGTAGGGATGCAGCTGAAGCAGCAGTTACCACACAATTTCAGGGTTGACTGGGAGTCAAACATTCTTGCAGCCATGGCCTCCAGGTCAGGGCACTGAGACCCCCTTGGCCCATCATCTGTGTTGAAGACAGAGGCAAAGAATGCCTTAAACACCTCTGCCTTGTCTGTGTCCCTTTTTGTGAGGTGCCCATCATCATCCTGTAATAGGCTGACGTTATTTCTGTGCTACCTTTTGACAATAATGTATTTAAAGTACCTTTTTATTTTCCCACACATTTCTGGGCAGCTTCAGCTCCAGTTAATCTTTGGCTGCATGAATTTTTTCCCTACAGTGGAAAGCTGCATCTCTATATTCTTCCCATGTCCCTTGACCTTGCTTACACTGGGCATACGCCTTCCTTTTCCAAAAGAAGATGCCTGCTCAGCAAAGCCAACCTTCTGCCTCATTTGCTTGATTTCTGACATTTTGGAATTGCCTGTTCCTGTGCATTTCCAAGGAGTGTAAGAAACCGAAGTAAACATTTTATTTTGTCTAAGAATAAATAATTTAATCTCAGGTTTAAAAAAATAATAATTTTGTGACAAAACCAGAAATTGACGCATTATCGTCTCCTGTGGGGTGAAAACTCTGAAATTTGCTCTCTGTGGCAGAAGAGCCACCATGATGCTGCATCTCATCTTCCCATTTGGGTTTGTGTCATTCAGAATCTGTGAAAAAATCATAGCTCTATAGCCCTTGTACAGTGCTCTACAAATTTTAGCATACACAACAAGTTTTAATAGCATTACTAAGCCTCTTTTAGCAACACAAAGGCTGTTATAGCTGGGATGATTAAAGTGACTTGTCAGCTATGTAGTCATTGCATCCCTGTGAATCATTGCTGAATGCAAAGGACTAGAGGGTTGTTTTTTCAGATGAGTTCTTAGGAAAAAAAACCCTTTAGTCTCTCCTTCAGTCCTGCCACAGGCAGAGCAGTAAATTATGATTCTGAAGTTATCACTTAGCCTGGAACTAAGCAAACTAGGCAATTATTTAGTGAAGCAAAATGTGGGATATTAAAAGATCCGTGACCCCGCTGCCCAAGTCAGAGCCCAGAGAGCCAAGCTGGCTGCTGCCTTTGAGAGCCCAGAGGGTGCACAGTCCAGATGGATCTGGGATTGAAGAGCAGCAGTGTCCTTGGGGCAGCAGGAAGTTTGTCTCCCCAGGGACAGAAGCTTTGTCCCACTTCTGCCCCTTCTTCCTCCTCTCCCTTTTCTGTGACAAGAGACCAACACCTGGGCTTCTTGTAGCACTGCATCCTAGTGGAAGCAGTTTTGCCTCCACTGGTAAGAAACCTTGAACAAACCTAAACAAAAAGGTGTTGTTCGCTGTTGCAAAGGAGCTGTGAGGCAGAAAATCCTTAAAATGGAAGTGCACACGTAGGACTCCTTTGCAAAACACCCTCTGTAGTGTTGGAGCTCTTTACCGCATTTTGGTGACTTACTGTGAGATGGTACACAGGCTTTCTTGTTGCAAAGAGCTTTCAGCTTTTTGGCTGAGATTGTCCATGGATGCCTATTCAGTTACTCTTGCACAGTTTAAGTAACACTTAATTCCTTTCACGCACACATTATATGCTTTTACTTAACAGTAAGTGATACTAGCTTCAAACTTTCATCCCTAAAACCAAATTTAGCAAAAAGACATGCAAATGGGACTGAAAAGAGAGTTAGTTCAAGATTCTGAAATAAATCCTTCTCATATCTGAGAATGAAGAGAGATCTGAAGAAGAAAGGGTTATCCTTGTCCAGCTGTAAGTTATGGCAATGGTTTTCCTAAATTTAGTTAGCTCATTAAGTCTTTCGTATAGTATTGGATTCTTCAATAAAGTAACTGCTTTTTATTCCAGATTCCATACTCTGTAAGATCTCATTTCTTCTTCTTGTGGTCCAGGGAAAATATGTAGATCATCTGCTGGTTCCTTTGCCTAGAGGTGCCTTTTGTACCACAGAACAGTTTGTGTCAGGTCAGTGGATGGATCCATGGATCCACAGCAGTGGATGAGTGGAATAGCTTTAACCTCCCCGCCTCCCTATATTTTGGACCACTTCCAGAGGTACCACAAGTAAGCACTTTTGTGACAGTTCATTCGAGTGAATTTGCTTATTTTTCTGTCACTGACCAATAGATACAGTCAACTTTTCAGTGATCAGGACTGCTCAGTGTAAAAGTCCTTTAAGAACGGCTCATGTTTTAGGTAGAGAACATTTTAGACATGGATGAGTAGAAGGACTGCATCTAGTAGTCAGAAAGCAACTTGAGAATTATCATGCTGACATGGTGTGGATGCATTTGCCTCACCCTACACTTTGGTTGCTTACGGAGGGCTGGTGCCTGGATGTGAGTCATCCAGCAAATACTGTTAAAAACATGTTCAGCATTGCCAGATTATGCATCTAAGCAGAAGCCTCCTTGGCATACGTACCCACTGAAATGATGAACAGGTGCCTGCTGTAAACCTGAGTACTGAGTTACGGAAACAGCCCTCTGGTGTGCACCTCACTCCTGTACAATATATTAAGTACTTGCCAAACTTCTTTAATTATTTCTGTAGCATCTTGCAGGGAACTCAAAATTGTTTGTATGCAGCAAAAGAATTCCTAGGTTTATTCACGACTTCACATGTTTGAATCCGCATGTCATTATTTCCGAGAGAATGAAATAATCACTGACACAAAATTATAGCTTCCCTGCCTAGAACAGCATCCCCTTCAAACAGGATGCCACGAACAATGAAGCCTCCAAGGGTATTTATAATAGAAGGAAATACTGAGAATCTTAGACAGAAATCCATGTTCTTTATGCCTTTTCTGTGTTTTTTCACAGGCTTGCTGCACAAAATGCTTTGGATAATATTTTCTGGTTATTCAGGTGTCCAATTCTAACTGAAAATGAATTCAGCACCTGAATACTTTTGCATTTTCACTGGTAGCCCATTTGCAGCTGTGTCACTTCTGTCAACAGGACAAACAGCGTGCTGAGAAAAGGGATGCTGAAAGCCTCTGAGCCATTCCCTATGTCAGTAACATGCTGCTGAGGACTTTGTAAAAGAATAGGGACCAGAAGGGATTTAAATATAAAATTTGAAAAGAGAGCATGAATTTGACTGGTTAACAATGTGAAAGGCTGTTTTAAACACAGTTATCAAGCTGTGCATTAGAAATGCAGAAATGTCTTTTACATTAAGTCATTAGGGCAGATGATGTGAAGGAGCAGAAAATGCAGGGACGATGAAAAAAGAGTAGGCATTGTAACAGCAAACTCCTGTCATTTAACCTCATCATTTTCTGTCAAGGCTCTTTGACTCAGGCAATTTTCCAGCTTTCAGGGTTTCAGTTTGCATTTAAGAGATGAACTCTGGACTGTTCCAAAACTGACTGCTGAACTGCAGAAGTGTTGGTCAGACACATTTGACCATAGATGCTGTAGTGATCTGTGGTAAACAGCCTTAAGGACCTGCAGACGCTTTTTCCCACCACACAGTTTGTTTACCTAAGAGTTAAGTTTCACAGCTTCAGCACCAGTTCTTACAGACTCTGAATTCCTTTATACCTGCCACCAAGGTCATTGGAAAAATCAGTTGCAAATCTCATTTGCAGCCATCTAACTTGGCCTGTTTGAGTGCAGATAAGATCACCTTCAATTAATAAATGTTGTGTGAAAATCTCATTTACATTATCAGTTAAAAGTGTTCAGAAGTTTTTATAGCCCTGAGTATGCAAGTTTGTGATAAACCAGGATCCTGCAATTTCTATCAGTTTCTCTCCCTTGTGAAATAAAAGCCAGATGTATGGAAGTTAGCAGTGAAGAAAGTGATTTTAAGATAGTACTGTGTCATCATTTTATTAAAAGGTCAATTAAAAATCCCATTAAAAAGATAAGTGAAAAAATACTGAGTGCAATCAGCCGTTCAATATTCACCCCTCACCAAGATTCAAAGAGGACATTCATGCTTTTAAGTTTCTTTAATAATCTGTTTCTTTTCCTCCTTGGAAGAAAGGCAGTATGCTAACTTTCAGTAATGAGCTGTAGGATGAATGTTTTTCTCTTTTAACTATTAAGGCCTTGCTTATGAGAGAAAATATCACTTCAAAGTTGATCAAGATGAAATCTGCTTCAAATGAAAAGGTTTGAATTGAATAGAATACCTCCCTGCATTTATGTATTTATATAATGTTGGCATGGGAATATGGCAGTACATCTATACTTTTCACATCAATAATTTTGCCATAGTAGTGGTGAAATGGTCTTGCATGGCCAGAATTAGGAATTCTTTGTGCTTATGGGCTATGTCTGGTTCTATCCTACTGCCCCTCCCATAGAACACTATTGCACAGCAAAGATTGCAAACAGGAGAAAGTTTTTGGGTTTTTTCTTCTTTAGCATGGAAGACCAAGACCTCTGAGCCTTGCTGTCCAGCATGACAGCCACAGAAGAGGAGTACAGGCGGAAAGGCGGAGAAAAAAACCCCGAACGAAACATTTCTGGTGTTTAGATGGATTCCTGCCAGAACTGGGGCCAAACGTGTAAGGCCTGAGGAGCAGTGGCTGCATCATGATGCACAAAGGCTGAATTCAAAGTCAGTTTGCGGTGAGTAGGAAGGTGCCAGCAGGAACATGATCAGGAAGGGAGGCTGCACCTGCAGCCATCTTTGGAAAGGCTACAGCCTTCTGCCCTAAGGCAGCATAGCAAGGCCAGCAAAAGCTAGGTACTTGTGTCTCCTGCTGCAGCCCAGGCAGGGGGGCTTCATATCCCAGTCAGGCTGGGTATTTGAGTCGCACTGTTTCCCAATACAACAACAACAAAAAAGTTGCTAACCTCACTAACCTTCTATACTCTTATCTTTCCAGCAATCTCGACACGGAAGAGCTCTGTGGTAAGTTTTTTTTTTGGGAAAGAACATAATCTATGCCTGCAGCAGCCCTGTGCAAATAAACATGCCATGTGATTATTTTTTTCTGTTTAATCTTTGTAGCTCAAACAGAAAATAATTTCCACTCAGAGAACTCCGGGGAAAATGCAGATGGCTTATAATCTTTTCAGACTCTGTCATCCCTTATGTGCAGAATTTACTTCAAAAATACTTTTCCTAATCAGTATTTCACACTCTGAGATTCAAGATCTCTTCTGACATAAAGATAGATAGATAGATAGATAGATAGATAGATAGATAGATAGATAGATAGATAGACAGACTTGTATTTTATTTCCCTTTTGTGTCAGATATTTTTTCTAGTTAGTTTCTCTCTTTAACACTTGTCATATACCCCACTAAAAGAAAATTCATTACTTTCCTCCTACTTGAGCCAGGGAGAACAGCAAGTTTGACAAGTTCTATGATCCTTTGTCACAATAAAACTTCTGCAAGGCCTCAATTTTGGCCCAATTACCCATTTCTGTACCTCATTCTGGGCTGTGAGTCATTTCCCCAACACCCTGTTTGCTCTCCAGCTTATCTTACAGCACCTGATTTAGGAGTGCTTCTTGCAGCAGAAAACAATTTACAAAGAAAGGTTTTTGCAGGTTCTCACACAAAATGTCAGAAAAAAAAATCATACTTGTCAACACCAGCCAGTTTCTGAGGGAAAGATGGTAGCCTGATAAGTTTTCCAGTGGTCAACATGTTGAAGAACTTTAAAAGCTGAAAATACTGTCAAGTTGAATACGGGCTCATTTACTCACCCACAGGGTGACAGGGCCAAGAACTCACTAAAATACGCCTCACCCTGTGGCTCATAAATATATGACAAGAGACTCATCTGAAGTGAGCTGGGCTGCGACAACTACTTCTGGTTGAGCATCTGGCCAAAATTGTATAAACCTGGCTGAGGAAGAGAGGTGGTTTTGTTCCACAAGGGATTTGCTGCAATTGATGTTACACTGGAGGTGTACAGGCTTGCTGGCTGAAGGGGGGTGTCAGTCCAGCACTGACTCTGTTTACTGTCTGTTTTGATTAAACCTGGCTGCTTCAAATGCCTTTTAAATCTTTTAGATGTTGCCACTAGGGTGTTCCTCATCCATGAATCTGGTACCGAGTCTACTCAACATATGTTTAAGCTTGTGATTATAAAGCTCTTTCTGAGTTATAGCAGTTCACCTCAGAAGTGAAGCTAAAAAACATCCAGGGTACTAATTCACAATACATTTTCATTCTAAATAATTTCATTAGACCTCTCAGCAATACCAGGTCATGTTGCAGTGTTCCTGGTAACTTACATTTTCACGATTCCCCTGAAAAGCTCATGCTGACCTTTTAAAAGCCCTAAAGTGTTGCTATTTACTATTTCAGAAAGCTCCTATGTAATCTTGTTCTTCCTGTCTGCCATTTAGATGTTGATTTCTGTGCTCTTCCAGGTGATCTGATGTCTAAATACCTTGTCTAACACAGTCTCTAAGCTTTAACATAATTTTATTCATTTATTTTTCACACTTTCTCCTTTCTGTGCTTCCCTCTCTTGCACTTCACCACACCAACCAAATGGGATCTCGGGTCATGATTTCCCAGGTTTGCTTCCTCATCTTGCTGTAATCCCTCAGAATTTATGTCAGTTCTTTCTGTGAAAAAGTCCTCTGCTTTGAGACGCTACAAAAGGACATCCTGCAATTTGTTATTTCCATGATTTTCATTAAAATGAATTTTGCATGCATCATGTTTGTTGGAAATATCAGAGCACCTGGGACTAGAAGCTTATCTGGCCAACTCATTGGCTCTTCATTTCTCAGAGAAACAACTGGTCTCAGCCAACCCTGCCTCACAACAGCCCCCATTTGATATTATCTCCTCTAAGGGCTTTACCAGAATTATTCATTTTCGTATCAATATAATCAAATTCACCACATACATATGAAAACTTCATTTCCTGCTAGTAACTGTAGACTATTAGACTGAAAATTTAGTTTACAAAGAAGATGTAGATATTTTGAAAATGTTTGCTTCAGCTGTCAAATTGATAATTTACATTTTTTGTGAATTTGGCAGCTCATTTATTGAAAGAAAATGTTTTGAAATACTGATTTTGGTATTATTTTGGAAGAGAAAGTATACAAAATTTAAAATTTAAAAAGAAAATGATGCTTTTCATTGTAACTCCTTTTCATTTTGTATTTAGATATTAAATAGTGCCGTAACTGAGTTCAGACTTGATAAAGCTCATATTTAATGAAATATTGATTTTCAAATCATTTGTATGTGATGTGGGGTTTTGTCTTCTTTCAGATTATTTTTCAAAGCACTTAGGAGAATATGAAAATGTTCTATCTGTCTTGGAAAACTTAAACATAACCATACTGAAGGCAATGGACAAAACAAAGAAAGTAAGTAAAAACTGTGAAATTTTCTTTACATTGTGTATTTTGTTTGTTTGGAGTATTTCCAGTAGTTTTCTTATCTGAATTTACTAATTCATATTTAAGTTCTTCCAAATGTACATGTTTGTAGCAAAATCCAGTCAGAAAAGGCTTGGCAAAATTATTGTATATGAAATCTTTAAAGACCTATCTGCAAACTTTTACGGTTTGGATATAGTCAAATTTGTCTTTGTGAATGGCCTGAAGAATGTTCTTTGCATTGTTGTACGAAGAGGGTTCTATGTCCCCTGCCAAATGTGGGTAAGTATCAGCACCAATATTTGGAAATAGACCAAATTTGAAAAAATAACGTGGTGGATTGAGCGACACCTTCTGACCAAGAACAAGATTTCATTTTCGTTTGATGCATTTTAAACAAAATCAGTGAGCCTGCCAAGAGGAAGTGTTAGGGCTGTTTTCCACCAGCACAGCCAGGGGGACCTTTACCTGGAGGGAGGAGATGTTTCTCAGGGGAAGAAGGTCGGTTTCTCCATCACACATCTGACTGGGAATGTGGCCCTGCTGCAGGACATGCCAGGAAGCCAATCCACCTGGCACTCAATTCATCGTGGTCACAGCTGCTCCTGTGGTCAGACCACACCCCAGCTACCTGTCTGACCAAAACTGCATCGATACATTGATGATGTATCATTGGGTGCTTCGCTCCTCTTCCCTGGCTGAACAGTTAAATATTCCATGCAAGGTGGAACAGCTTCAAAAGGTGAGGGAAAGCACAAATCAGGGAAGTGAACCCAGATCCTCCAAACCCAGCCACAGATCCACACCAGGCTAGTCATTAAGAACAGAAATTTCAGCCAAAATTATTCTGTGAGATTTCATGGGGTCAAAAAACCCTGGGAGGTTTTTTGGTCAATCAGTGGAGAGATCAATGTGGAGAAAGCTGTGTTCCTTTAGTGAAGCTGTTATCTTTGGTATTCAGGTGCTTGCAGGAGTAAAGTACTCATACATTTTACATAAACTGCCAAAATAAAAACCCAAAAGTGTAGCTTATTTATTTAGGGCTTGAGCCAGGAATCTGAATGTCTCTTCATTCAGGCTGTGCATCTTCCACTCCTGATGAAGTGAATGGGCACCGACTCACTGTCTTGTTGGACTGGATATTAAAAAGCAACAGACTGGTTCATTTTAGATATGCATAATTTAAAAAAAATAGTCATGTGTATAAAATACTGCTGCTAAAGGGCAGGTCGTAATATCATAACAACTGGAAGTAAATCAAAGACAACATTTAAGAATTACTTCAAAAGTTAATTACAAAGATGAGTCCCAGCAGACTAATGAGATTATAAAATATATGTGCTGCCCTGACTAGAAATATGGATAAGAAAATCTGGAATATTAATGTGTTTCATTTGTCTGCTTGAAGAAACCATCTGAAATATAACGAAACCACAATTTCTTTGAATTTTATTTTCTTAACTGAAGATTCAAGCCTAATGGGTTTTCTGTCTTTCAGGAATACTTCAGCTGACTATTTGTTAGAGATGGCAGAAACAGAGCAAGGCTAACACTGGAAAAACACTTTTAATTCCATTTAGTAGAAACTGTGTGTGAACACAGTCAAGCAAAAAATGTGTCATCAAATATCTTAAAATAGAGCTTTCTGCCAAGGATATGCTCAGCCACTACATCTTTATATGGAAATTAAATTTTCAATTCAAAATTTAGATTATTTTCAGCAGGGTCATAAGTCCTGCCAGCAAACCTGCTCCAGCACGGGCTGCTCCCTGCGGGGGGCCACAGGTCCTACCTGTGCAGGCTTTCCACAGGATCACAGCATCCTTTGGGCATCCACCTGCTCTGGAGCAGGTCTCCTCCAGGGGCTTCAGGTGAATCTCTGCTCCAGTGTGGACCTCCATGGGCTGCAGGGGTTCAGCTGCCTCACCACGGGCTGCACCAGGGGCTGCAGGGGAATTCAGCTCCAGTGCCTGGAGCACCCTTGCCCCTCCTTCTCCGCTGACCCTGGTGTCTGCTAGTTCTTTCTCTAACATATTCCTCTCTTCTCTGGCTGCAATTCACTTCTCTGCAGTAACTTCTTCCCACTTCTTATATCAGTTATCCCAGAGGCAATACCAGCAGCCCTGATGGGCTCAGCCTTGGCCGGTGGCAGGTCCGACTTGGAGCTGGCTGGAATTGGCTCTGTCGATCATGGGGGAAGCTTCTGGCAGCTCCTCACAGAAAACATCCCTGTAGTCGCTCCCCTCCCCCCTCCTCAAACCTTGCCAAACACTGAATACAATATCCCACCAAGAGCAACTGGAGCTTGGCTTGGCTATGGACTCCTGGATTTAAATCAAGATCAACCAAATTGTCCCCATCACTCTGAATGATTTCCATATGTAGATATTTTTCCCCAGCAGATTAGCTCCTGCAAGGCAATTTCCGCATGACTTCTGTGTACTTTATTGCCCTCTGTATTTTGAAAGAGCTGTCAGCACAACTTTCTTGAACTGGGCTTTCTCCAGTCTTCCAGTCCTCTGCTATCTGAAAGTGAAACCATCAGAAAATGTTGGCAGAAAATGTTCCAGTGTGTTGGCAGGTTCAAGAAGCTTTGACTTCCTTTCCCTGTTCTGGGGCCAGATGCCTCCCACCAAACCAAACTAAACAGCACCTGGAAAGACAAGAAGCCCTTGGGAGTGTAGGAGCTGTTCATGCTCCATTGCTTGATGGGAGGGTGCTAAGCTAAAAATGCAGAGAAATGGATTTCTCCAGGAACACCTTCCAGCAGGGAAAAGACCGAGTTGCATTTGCAAGCAATATGCTTCAATACAAACCCCATCTAACCAGAAGATGGTAGGGGAGCTATAGCCTTTCTGCTTTGGTACTGCTCCCTGTGTTTTATCCTTACAGCAGGAAGGAAAAACATTTGAGGAGCTTTAGAGGGATTTGTGGCATTTGATATTTCATCATTTCTCTCCTTAGGATGGGGAGTCTGCCTGAGTTGCTCATACTGGAGTGGTGAGGACAGATTGATCTTTGGTGTCCCTTGGTTTTCTTGCACCCTGCCAAGTTGATATTTTCTGGATCAAAGTACTATCTCGAGAGTGCTGTTTATTGCATTTCTTCTTCATCTTATATACAGGAAGCATTAAAAATTAAACACTCAGCAAAACTTTACAAATACATTCTTTAGGCCTTTTTTTCTGACATCTTTTATAAAGCATATTTAGTTAAAACACCTAATCTTTTCTATTACCCACATGAACATAACACGTTCAGCAAGCTGCATATATATTACATTCTCTAGCTTGCAGTCCCATATAAATATAATTAAGAAATATTTTGCAACCCACAGCTTTGAAAATAAAATCTGTCAGAGTAATGATGTAGTTATGCAAAAATAGACCATTTATTTAAGGTGCTTGACATCTCAGTTCTATTGACTTGTGAATATTGAAAATCAGAAATTTAGAGATTAAAGAACATGTCTTCCCTAAGTTACCAACCTGTAAGATTGTTGCTGTTTGTCAGCTATTTGGTAGAAACAAGTTTTGCTCTATCATTTTTATTTCTGGTATTGCTATAGTTTATTGCAAACACAACCTTCTGCTGGTGGTGAGCTATTCTCTACTCAATAACCTAGCAAAAGGTCATTTAATCACCAAAAATCTGATTTCCATATGAAATGAAACTGACAATATAAAGTATTCAGGGGTTTGAACAGTTATCTAAGGATATTTTAGAAGATCTGGGATAGTCAAGGATGTCCAAGATGTCTCCACAGGCCTGACAAATAACACGTAGGACCTCTAGAAGACCCAGGGGCAGGATGAGACCTCCTCCCGAGGCAGCAGCTGGAAACCAGGTGGGTCTTTGTAGGGCTCCAACTAGAGTTTAGATACTTGAATAGCTGTGAGTTCTCTGAAGGTTTTTTTTCCCAGAGGAACTGTCTCTCCGAGGAAGAGCTAGCTGGTGATGCAATTCTGACAGTATCTTTTATCAGTCGTTACACCCATTTGAAGTTCAGTTTTTCATTGGCTAAAGAGCACCCCGCTCTCCTCCTGACTCCTGCCTTCAATTTCAGTGTTGGTAAAAGTCTAACCACAGCGGGCTGGTGGCCAAGTGACTGTGCCAAGGGGATTTCAGGATGGGACACGCTTCCTGCTCCATAATTTCAGTGCCTGTTGGCTTGAGCCTCACCTACTAGTCTGTTGTGGAACTGATAATGGTCTTGACATAGAGAGTATCAGCTCTTACTGGAGCAATAACTGGAATTGAGACTGTTTGCACTGGCACAATAGCAAAGTGGTGGGAACTGGGAATCATTGAGAGTAACTGAATTTGGCAGAGCTGCTTCCTCAGGAGAGCAGCACTAAGTGCCCTTGCAGTTGTTTCTTTTCTTTGCAAGTGCAGGGTCTGTTTAGCACTCACACTCACTCGGCCTGTGAGCTGTCTCAAAAGTGACTTAACACCACCACAGCTGTTGGAAATGGGATCCAGTCTCCAGCAACAAAAACTTCATATCTGAGCTGCTACTTAGATTATATTGAGTACATTTATTAGATGGTGTATTTTCATTTCAAAAGGAAATAGTGCTATAGATTCTAAGAAAAAAAAAATGAAACTTGTTTTTACAGTTAAAGTGCTAATAAAGGTGCAACTTTGATCAGGTAAGAGTGTAGCTTGACCTGATCTAACTTTAGACCTGAATTGCAAATCTAGTGACTACAATGCAACAGCAATCTCCTGGATAGATTTGGGCAGGACTTTTGAACAGCCAATGGAAAACATTTCTTTCTTCCACAGATGAAAGCCAGAAGTTGCTTTGGCTACAGCAGTTAATGCACTCTTTTTCAAAGTGATGACCTCTGAGTGCACACTACTCCTGTAAATACTGAGGTACAGTTCTTCTTTTGGAGAAAAAAGCACTGCAGGCTTCCATGGAAAGGAATGGCAGACAACACAGGAAAAGAGGGATGGGAAATTTTCTCCTTTTCAGACTTTTACAAAGTCTGATTTCTTTGCTTTAGAGGGACTTTCTTCCCTTCTTTGCAGCTCTTTTATGAAAGACACCTCATGATCTCTCTGTGATAGCAGGGGACCAGACTCAGTGAACTAGCAAAATGCATTTGAGCAGTAGTTATCAAAACTGGTTTATTTAAGATTGGTTTTCACCCAGCATTTACATATGCAAAACAAAAACATTAATTTTAGGATGAAAACAAGGTAATTCTTCAGTGGAGCTACTAAGTTCTCGAATAGCCTCCAAGTCTTTTGGGGGAAAACCCCCAAAGTTCTTTTTACATATTGCTTGCAGAAATATAGAAAGTGGGGCATGTGGTGTGCAACAGCAATATGCTGGATTCAATGACCAGCACAGTATGTCTAATTATCTGCTTCTATGAAATCATTAATTTTTCTGCTTTGCTCAAAAAACCCCAAAGCTAAGCAAAGTCAGTGCAGCCTTATTATTACTTGAAAATTTCATGAATAGTCTAAAAATAGGAGCCAGTAAAGTAAAAGAGAAGATTATAAGAGCTGAGAGAGTAACCCAGGGCTTGAAATTTAGTTACTGATGGTGCATTTATGGTAATTATGTAAATCACTGCACTCTTGAGGGTTGATAACCATTATAAACCAGAATACCTAGCTTTTTTTTAATTGCATATTTGAGTAACAGTAACAGTAGCATTTACATTAATTGTATCTCAAAACAGATTAACTGGGAAGAAAGTTAGATAAGAATATGTTGACAGTAGTGTTCTACAACTAACATTCTGTTTGAGCAAAAATGAAGTTTCAAATTGCTTTTTTGTTTTCACAAAAACTGTGTTAAATTGGCTGGCACCCATTTTTACATGCAGTTAGAATTTATTAACATTTTTCACAGAATCTAGTCTTGTTCTCTATGAAATCGCACTTTTTACAAGTGCACCTTTCACAGAATTAATGCAATGAATAGCTGCTGCACAAGAATAACAGGTGTTTCTCAGTTTATCTTGAGTATTAATTTTCATGCACTGGCCTTGAAAATAGTTCGTTTGTTCCTTTAGATTTATCACTATTTTTTTTATGTCAATCAAAAACCATAGAATAATTAACATTTAGAATCATTCAAATTGCAAAAAAAATTATTAAATTCATCAAGTTCAACTGTTAACCTCCTGATACTGCCAAATCCACCACGAAACCATGTCCTCAGGTGCCCTATCTACACATCTTTTAAATACCTCCAAGGATGATGACTCCACCACTTCCCTGAGAAGCCTGTTCCCGTCAGTAACTGCATTGACTCTCTCAGCTGAAGAGAGGAATGCTGGTGATAAAGCTAAATCTATCACCAGTTCCATCCTGCTACAAGGCAGAGAGGACCCTATGAATAAACGCTGTTTTTATCTGGGAACATTCTTAAATTATGTTTTGGGATTTTTATTTTTATTTAGTTTTAAGACTGTGACTATTAGTGCAAGTCAAAACAAAATAAGATAAATTCAAAAAACTGCAAGCAATTAATTCTGAGCAGTCATGCAAGGATATTCCAGAGAATCATGCCTTTCCTCTTCTA
>WEIT01033435.1:43660-96269 GCA_013389985.1 Dryoscopus gambensis
AACTTCTTTGATCTTTTTTGGTGGAAGTTTCATACCTATTGGGTCAGGAAGAGACAATGCTTAAATTTTTGCCAGTAGCAGAGAAGATGTGTTTAGTCAGAAATAAAGATAAAACAAAACAAAAAACCCCTTAATTTAATATTCATACCTCTAAATAGAAATTACTTCACAGCAGAAAAATAAACATTTAACTAGCCATTTTTCTCTTGATACCTATCAAAACCACCATCAGCTTTGATGTTTTCTATGTATCATTGCAACCTTCTCCCTGGAGCAATGGCATTACACATTTCCCTGCTACCTGCTAATATCAAACACAACCAAAACAGTTTCTTGTCTCTAAGCTATGTGATGCACCTAATAGCAGTTAAATAGGAGTTACTGTTTATCCATGCTTGGATTCTGTACATACTATTATTGCATCAACAGTGTATTACTCCTTCAGTGATCCCAGAACAGGAGAGTGATAGACTGTTCTGATAGATGCTATTACAAATGTGTGCTGATGTTCTTTCTAATCAGCCATGGCTGCCTATTCTCTTTCATTGCTGTTACCTTAGCACTGCAGATGGTTAGTAGAAATTGTCACTGTTCCAATTCTTTAGGTAGAATTTAAACACATAATTTATGCTAAATATAATACTTGGATAAACTTGTAAAACTTGTGCAATATTCAAAGTTGAATCTAATAACTGGGCACATCCTGCCTTTGATCACTTTTACAGTGAGGATGCTGTAAAGGTTACATTTGTGTGAAGTCAATACACTAAGCATCTCTCAATATGGCTTCTGGTGAAATTGTGATTTTATTCTGATGCTGTTTTAATTTCTTCCTACAGTCTGAAGAATTAGATCTTAGGGATTTCATTTTAGTGAAATTATTCTGACTAATTTTATATCCTCAATTTAAAGTTGTAACCCAGGGCATTGTCCCACTAATTTGGGATCTAAACATACAGGGCAGGAGACATTCCATGATAAAGGGGGATTTAAATAGATTCTTCCTTACTGAGTTCTACTCAGTGATAACCATTTTTCAGTTGACTTGAGGGTATTTTCTGTAAAAATAAGCATAAATATTTTTTATGAAATTATGTGGAATAGGACATATAAATAGGAAACAGAAAATTGTTAAGTAATATATCAGTAGGAAGTGTCCCACTCCTTCTCCATGTCAAGGAGCTGCTCTTCTGATTAATGTAGCAGCATGGTCAACTCACCCAGGGAAGAGGGCTGGGGCTGGCACCAGAAACTGAGAGGATCAAGAGTTGCTGAACCTGTGGTAACGCTGAGATGGAGACTGCAATAGGAGATTCCTAATCCCTGCCTCCTCTGCCTTTATAAAAGGAGAACCTCTTCTACACTTTTTAAGATAGCCTTTAGACACTTTTAAAGACCACAGTGACCTTTTCCACAGCGAAATCACTAATTATGTGTATTTTCAGTTGCATTAAAGGAAATGCAAATCTTTGCTGCTCACAAAGGTCACAGTTGCCTCTTGATGAGGGAGATGTGGAAAATTACCCTCATTCATTAACAATCAGTAAAACTAACAAGCGGAACAGTATGTTAACACAGACTTATTTAATCTCGACTGCTCTGTGGTGCAGTGTAAGGTATACGCTGATGAACAGTAACTTACAGCTAATGAAATTCAAGAAATGGGCCATTTTTCTAGTTTATGTACAGACACCATCCATGGGTCCCATTACTGATTGGTGGCAGGATACACTGAAAATACAAGTGCTGGGCATGCCAGTTACACTGATTCTACCATAATATAAACTTAATAAATTAATACAGAAATGTTTTACCAGTGTGACTTTAGTAAAATGCAAAATAATGCACTTTTCAAAGAAAATATAGTGGTGAAAAAATACCAAAGCATGGCTGCTAATTCCTCAGTGCTGAGAGCTGGGCTTGAGGTTTAAATTGAATTGTAATGGACAATCTTTTTCCCTCCACAATTTAAATTATAATTATTCAGATCATTTATATATGCTGAATACCTTCTTCCATGATCTTTGAAGAACTTTAGGAGGACAGGTAGGAGCAGTTATCTTTCACTGGGCAGGAGTTGGAGCTGCTCAACATTGCTGTGAGCTCAGAATTGCTGGACTCAGCAATTCTTTAAAAGAAACAGTAAATAATTTTTAATTATTTGCTCAACCACATGCATTAAGAGTTAAGTAATTCCACATAGAAGAGTTGTAAGCACTAATATTTGGGAAAAATACACATAAGGAAAGAGTCTTTGATAACTCTAGACTCCCACAGATGATGTCAGCATCCTGCCTACCTTTCCCATCTTTACAAAAGTAGCTCTGTATATCTGATAAGGTAACCCTAAGACATATCTAAAGATCACAAGGACCTTTTCCATAGGGAAGCCTTTAAATATAGAAGTTATGGGACAGAAATACAAAGAAAAAAAGACTAAATGCCAATGCAATGCACAAACTTGGAGTAGTTCTAATGAAGAAATCTTACTAACTTTCAGATGCAGGAAAGCTTTTCTAGGTAATTTTTTTCTGAAGGAGTTGGAAAGCAGAAGCCTCAGACAGCAGCAAGTATTACACAGCTAACATTTATATGACCCCTCTATCTGTGAGAGCCCACCTGAACAGTTTGCAAAATGAAACAATATTGATGTACATTTAAGTTCTAATTCAGCATGCCTGTATCAGATTTGCCATGAGTATCAGCAGGAAGCAATATGGAGATATCGGTTTCATTTTCTTTCTGGATGCCCAGAATTTTAAGACACAATTCAGAAACTTACAAGAAATGGTCAGTTTTGCAATTATTTGTTCATTTATTTCCAAGAGCAATGGTAAAAGCTGAAAAAAAAAATGAAAACATACCCTGGATTTTCACTGAAGTGTTTCATTTACCTGTCCATGCTGCACAGATTCACACATGTTTTTCTAACATGCCAGAGAATCACAATTTTTGGAAGTGAAACGATCTCTGTCAGGTTCACTGAGGTTTTAAATCAATTACAATGGAGACAGTTTAGAAGAATATTTAGAAGAATATGCTTTCCTATTGCACAAAAAGATTAAGTAATCATAAAAACGTTGCCATAAACATTATTTATAGAGTGGTGTGAGTCCCTCAGGTAGACAGACAATCTCTCATAAGCATCTATTTTAAAATCGTATCAAGGAAAAATTATTTGTTGGAAAGTGACTCATAGCTGATTAATCTGAAGACAGAAGAAGTAAATGTAGAAAACCACAAAGCTTCTGGCTACATAAGTAACTTCTGATGATTCATGGGTGGTTTAACACCTGAGATTTCTGTGGCAGAAGTCTTCCAACAAGAACTAACTCAATAACATATATTGTGAAAAGATTGCACTAATTTGAGAGTATAATGCTTTTAAAGCTATTATCTAACAATCTTTCATTTTACATTCACAGTTCAAAACATCTTGTATTTGTGTTCTGATTGCAAACACATACATGGAAAAATTCTAAGAGAAGTCTAAATTTCAGAAAGGCATTTCAGCTGTAATTCACATTGGAAAGAACACAGAATAGCTTAAAAATACCCATATGCATTGCCAAAAATACTCAAATGGGTTCTCAGATAGTGTAGGAGGCAACGCCATTGAAGTGACAGGTCTTCTTTAAAGCTTGGAGGTAGGGGACAATCATCTCTCTTCAGATGTGGTGATTAAAGAAATCTTTTGTCGAAGGCACCTTACACTTTATGAAACTATTTTAGATGGAATTGTACCCAAAGGATTTCAAGAGCAGCTGAGTGAGCAGCCAGCAAATTCATTCCGAGCTTGAGAGATGTAAATCTGTTTTCTTTCTCTGTTCCTCATGTGACCTCAACACAGTAAGCAGAGGCTCTAGGAGTCTGCTCTATCCTCTCTATTACATTTATTAATGAGAAAACAGGAAAGAGAGTGTTTATATTATTGTAAAGTCCACCCCCTCACAAAGCATTACCTATATGTTACTGCAGAGCTACCAAATCACAGAATCACATAATGGGCATGTGAGGGACCACAGCGGGTTTTTGCAGATCTGGGCTGGCCAGAAACATCAAATTTGACACAAGCCATGGAAATATGATTTATTGGGCCAGGGAGACAACAGGCATAAAAATTGATTTCTGAAATTATCTACACCAAAAAAAAAACATAAATATTTTTTGATACATATAATACACTGGAAATGTCATTATTCAAAGAACCACTACTGATTGCTAAGTATAGGTGCAAACTTTTATAATAACCAAACTCTAGCTCAAATAACAATTAGACGCATTTCATGAAATTGTGAAATAGACAGATATGTGGTTTCAAAAATAATTAAACAAATTAAAGGAAAAAAAATCAGTCAAAGACTTAAATTCAGAAGGCAATCTCTCTTGCACAAACAGTCCTTCAGCCAACTGCTAGTGGAGTTTTTCAGGAGAGAATCCTGAGCATGTGCCCTGCTCAAAGACTATTCCCATAATCGCTGTCTGAGACAGGCCAGTGGGCTTGATAAATATCTTTTCACAAGAGTGGATCTGAATTAAAACTTTAAATTCAATTCTGCAGCTGTCAATCTTACTTTGGCTCTTCCACAGTTCAGAAGTAATGTGGTGCTGCCATCAACTGGATTTAAGGATGTAAAGAAAAGGGTCTTTCTGAGTAGAAACTGTGCTGTGTCAGTGTGTACTTGGGCCTCTCAGTTTGAGTGGGAGTTGTGTCTACACCTGGAAATTCAGAGGTCTTTTTGTCCATAAACAAAGGTTGCTTATGCGGTTTACATGTATAAGCAAGGAGACATCCAACCTGCTTCCTTTCTGAATGCAGTCTGAACCTTCCCTTGAGTACTTCTAACCTAGTAAGCAAAGCCTGACCTTTTGGGGCTTTTTTCATATAATTCTTAGGACTATCAGGAAGCTTCCAATTTGGAGCAGTTTGTGACTCGCTTTCTTTTGAAGGAGACACTGAACCAGCTGCAATCCTTGCAGAGCTCCCTGGAGTGTGCCATGGAAACCACGGAGGAGCAGACCCGGCAGGAGAGGTGAGCAAACACTCTTCAGCTGCAGGGAAGGGGGTGAGGAGTGAGGTCAGCCAGAAATCTGATAAAGGGAATAACAGGAGGAATAAGGATACACTTTTTATTCCATATAGGAAGCCACTAATAGGACGTTGCTGTGACCCCTGCCTATCTCTCTGCCGGCTAGCGACAGCAGGAGTCTGGGGCAACATTCCCTGTGGGTCCTTGAAAGAAGGAAGGGGGTGCAGCAGCTTGCCTGCGCTTCCAGAGTGTCTCTGGGCTACACCTTTGCAGGCAGCAGCAAGCCGTAAGAGAAACACAGCATCTCCTTAATGGTGAAGTCAGGAGCAGTTTGTTCCAGGTCCAGCGCCGGCAAGGAGGGGAAGGGGGAAAGGGAGAGGAAGGGGAAAGGGGAAAGGGGAAAGAATCCAAAGCAGAAAGAGACCCTCGTGCTTCTCAGCACTCCCTTCTCACAGTTTCGAAGGGCCCGCGGGCCCAACGCTTGAACCAATGAAAAGCTCACAGGGGAGGGATCAAAGGCAGGGTTACACTTTAGGAATACACCATGCATTTCGGAAGGGGGAAACAGAACAAACCATTCAAAGGAAAATACACAACAACAATAGAAGTTTTCCTGAAATTTAATGCATATGATCCTGTGGCGGGCTGCATGTAAGACAATCATTTGGTATGTGCTAGGCTCTGCTGACTTCTTTTTAAATCCCTGGACAGTTTAATATCAAATGTAGAAACCAGACCACTGCAATATAAAGAGCTCTGAAATTACTAAGATGACTGTCTGTTTTATCTGGTTTTTCCAGCTTTATGATTTTGTTTTCATTCCTGGTTGCACAATGATCTCCATGTTAAAAGAAGAAATAGCCAGGCTTTTGTTTTTCACAGCTTCTTTCTACAATATTGGGCCATAGTCTTGGTAACAGCTAGCTATATAAACTCTCAATCACCTGGGTAGCCTTTATCCATCCAAGGGGTTTAGCTGAATTTAGTACAATGATTTCAATGATGAGGGTGTGTAGAATCAAGGATCAAAGTATTTTTGAAAAGTTACTTGGCTATAAGGATTTTTCTCCTCAGTATGCTATTGTTAAAGATGATACAGAAAGCAAACTACAAACTCTTGTGTTTCATGGACAAAGAAGATCTTAAGACTTTTCTGTTGGAAATGTCATTTTCTTGTTTGTTTTGCTGTTGGGTTTGAGATCTCTGAAGTACAGGAGTAATACCCTGTGGTTTTGTGCCAGCATCTTGACTGTAGGAATCAAGCAGGTTTTGAAAGTCTGAGGGTGCACCAACCATGCACAGTACCTTTGTACCTCTATTCATGCCAGTTCCTTTGCAGTGATACTACGGAACTCCTGTGAATGAAGAAACTGTGAATGAAGAATGATTACTTAGGTCAGGTCAGAACCATACCATGGACAGACACCGATCTTGAGATTTGTCTCCCTAAAAGATTTAGGTTTATGCCAGCTTAACCCTCTTCTTTTTTTTTTAATTAATTTCTTTAATGAGCTAACCAAATAATAGTGAAAATCTGGAAAACTATTCAGGGCTCACAATACGTATTTCTTTTTTATTTAATTTAAAAGGGAACATAGAAGCACATTTTTTGAGAACAGAGAGAGAAGAGCTCTCCCACATATTTTTCCTTCAGAAGTCTCCTGTATTTCTGTGCAGAAAAGATCCAACAAAACCAGCAGTGCTCTCAATTCAGTGGCCAGAAAAACGCTTAGGTCGAAGGCTTCAGAGGAACAACAGTCTGTCATCAAATAATCCTCATTCTAGCACAGTTATGGTATTTCACATTTTAAAGATATTTAAAACGTGCATACACACATATACAGAAAAATATACACATATCTTCCTCTCAAAATTTTAATTTTGACAGGTAACTAACTCAGATACTTTACTGACAGAAGACAATTTCCATTTAATATCAAAGGTATTAACTGAAAACTGAGGAAACTGAGGAAAGTTAATGCATATCCATAGATCTGGAATTATAAAAGATAAAAAACATAATTGTGGGCCAAACTGTGTGTTTTGGATTGATTCAACACTTTTTAGGCAATCTTTATTGCCTGCAGATATGAATGAAAAGGTGAAGGCTATAAGTTATATACAACCAAGTTCTCTGACATGACTCACATCCCAGCAGAGGGGAATAAATGAGAAACAGAAAGAGAAAATACAAAACCTGAAAGAAAAGAATATTTCAATTAAGATAATACTAAAAAAAGTCCAAAGCAGAATTTCTGCTTTGGAAAATGATGGAGTACTTTGGTAAATGGGATTCATTGGAAGCAGCAACATTAAGCATGAGGCTGCAGTGAAGACATCTCCATGCTTAGTGGTGTGTCCCAGAATGAAGGCATGAAGATGACTGAAATAACAAAACATGTGATGGGTCTAACTTACTTCTAGACCAGTCACTGCTTGCAGCCACATGCTGACCTCTTCCTTTTAAACCCTCTCCTGAGGACCTTTCTGTCACTCACATTCAGGACTCACTTCCTTTCACTCACCAAATGATGCTGTTCATTGAGAGCAGTGATGCAGGATGATGTTTAGTCTCTTGTGAGTTGATGTTGTTCCTAACAAGGACGCTCAGAGCCTTGTAGCTGCACTCCTAATTCAGGAGGAACTCAAACAAATGCAAGCTCTACCCAATCCAATTACTGCATTGGTGTAATCTTAAAAAGCTAACATTTACCTCCACAGCTCTACTAATAGCTGACAGCTGTCCACTTTCCTGCACAAGATTTGTGTTTGTCTTGGCACTCGGTCTTCCTGCTTACTACCTGCTGCCCGCATGCACAGTAACACTGTGGTGTATATATGCACTCGAGGCTCAGGCCCCCATTTCTTCAGCCTGTGTACTTGGTCAGGTATAACCACACCCTGCCTCCTGTAGAGATCACAGCTGGGGTATGTTCTCAGCATTAGGATTTCTTCATTCAGTCAAAACATATGCAAGTGGCACAAGAACTCTCAGCTGGAAAATGAGCAGGTTAATGAATGTGCATAACAAGAGCATTTATTGAAAAATCTCTAGTTTCTGATAAACAAACTTCCTCTCTCCTTAGAGCCCTCGCTTATGTACGCATTTACACAGTGGTTGATGTCAGGAGCTGCTTTAATAATGCACATATTTTTTTCCTTGAGTATTGTCCTTCTCATTTTGGCAGGCAATTTTCATGAGACTTTAGCAAAGCAAAACTTTCCAGAGACTTTAGAGGGACTCACAGAATCATAAAACATCCTGAATTGGAAGAGACTCATAAGGATCATCAAAGTCCATCTCCTGGCCGTGTACAGCACCATTCCCAAAAGTCACACCATGTGCCTGAGGGCATTGTCCAAATGCTTCTTGAACTCCTGGTGCTGTGACCGCTTCTCTGGGGAGCCTGTTCCAGTGCCCAACGATCCTCTGGGTGAAGAATTTTTTCCTAATATCCAACTTAATCCTCCTCTGACACAGCCTGATGCCATTGCCTTGGCTCCTGTCACTTGCCACTCTCATCAGAGAGAAGACATGGGTACCCATCCCTCCTCTTCCCCTCATGAGGAAGTTACAGACTGCAATGAGGTCTCCCCTCAGTCTCCTCTTCTCCAGGCTGAACAAGCCAAGTGACCTCAGCCACTCCTCATATGGCTTCCCCTCAAGGCTCTTCACCATCTTCATAGCCCAGATTCTTGTGCCTTTCTAGCGATGCCTTATCCTTGGTCCTACAATTAAGAGCCAGACACTGTTAAGGGATAAAGGGTTTTTACCTCAGTATTTAATAAGGATCTTTATGGTGCAACAATTCGTCAAGGTGGACTATGCCGAAACACACACACGGTAGATCACGTATACAATTTTATAGACCTTGCAAATTAGCATATCTAACAGAGATGCCCCAATCAGAGGCTTGAATGAATAGTGTGACATCTCCCTATTCCAAAGTATTCCCCCCTGGCTGGGCCTAATCCTAGTTTACAGGATATGTTCTAGAGGGGCCTTGGTTTCTTAAGATAGTGTAAGGCTTTCCAGCCTCCAACTGTGAGGCCTTTAGGATGTTTGGTCTTCTGGCCTAGCAAGGTACTGGGACTATGCTAAGATATCAGACTTAAAGAATTACAAGTATGCCTGCTAAGGGTACTGAGAATACATAAAAGGTTTTGTCCTGGTGTGATGGTAAGCTACTGTATTCCCTATCATCTGTTCTATGCCAGACATGAATCCTGTGCCTTTCTGTGTCTTTAAGCTGGGTCTGAGAGAAAGAGAAAAAAGAGCCAAGCAGTTTTTTGCTTCAAGGACACACACACTCCCCTGCATTTTTCACTGCTACAGAGCAGAGGAAAGCATCTTCCTGGTTTTTTTTTTCTCCTCAGCTCTCGGCTCTCTGCAGCGGGGAAGAGAGTGGCATTCTTTTGTTTTTAAACTAGCTTTTTGTTCATTAGCTAAAGCCCTGGGACTTTGGCTGCTGCTGCTTCTTCTTCTTCTTCTGCTTCTGCTTCTTCTTCCTCCTCTTTCTCTTCCTCTTCTTCCTCTTCCTCTTCTTCCTCTTCGTCTTCTTCTTCTTCTTCTTCTTCTTCTTCTTCATCTTCATCTTCTTCTTCTTCTTCTTCTCTTCTGGACTGTTCAGCAACACCAGAACACAATCCAGGAGGCCCTACACCATGGCTTGGAGGGGCCCACGCCAAACCCCAGCTCCGGAGAGGAGAAAGCCACACCCACAAGGGACTCTGAAATCTACCCTGGTTCTCTCCACAGCGAGAGGTTTTATTATTTAACATCATTCTTCTTCCGTGCCTGTGTGCACTTTACTTGTTAAATAAATAGGTTTTTTTACTTTCCTCCAAGGATTTTTTTTCTGAACCTGGTGGAGGAGGGGCAGCTGAAACCTGCCTTCTATCAGAGGACATTCATTTCAGAAATTCCCCCAATTTGTCTCAAACCAGGACAGGTATATAAAAAGAAAAGACAAAAAATCATTGTGGCATCACTAAAACAACACCTTCTAGATCCATCCTTGCTATATGACATCAGATCGGGTTGGATGAGGCCCTGAGCAATCTGATCTAGTGGAAGGTTTCCTGCCCATGGCAGGGGAGTTGAAACTAGATGATCTTTATGGTCCCTTCCAACCCAAGCCATTCTAAGATTCTGTGATCAGGTCACTACACAGGCAGGAATATACCTACGGTAGAGATGGAGATCTTCAGTTATCAGCATGATTTCAAAAGCACTGGCATTAATCTAGAATGTCGTTTTCAGTCTGTATTGGATTTCTCTTGTATCTTAAACAGAAAGAAAATCATTCATAGAGTCAGATCATGCTTTCCTTTACTTTCACCTAAATGAACATTGAACTAGTTGCAGCACAATCTTTGAGAAGCAAAATAAATTGCGGGCTAAACCTTTTTTTATATAAAATACAGGAATACACTATGGACAAGCAATTTAGTAACCTTTTATAAATGTTTATCATTTATCTTTTCCAAAGGTTGGATTGAGGAAGACAGCCAATGGGTGATCCAGATAAACAGACTCCAGAAGCTGATTGATAGACTGGAAAAGAAGGTGTGCAGGCTTTTTCACCTGTTTCTTCTTTCACTTTCAGTAATGCAATCCTTAAAATACAAATGTTTTCAATGCCCCAGCCGCAACATTACCTAAGACAGCTAACATTCATTAAATGCCTACATTTTTATTCCACCTCCCTCTTTCCTATTCATGACATGCTTTTTCCATGCTTCCCTTCCCCCCTCCCATCACCACAGATTCAACTTTTCATAAAGATGTGAAAAGTTGCATTGTTCTGTGACTGGAGGATGTTAATGTATTTGGTTATGCTTGTTTGGGGGAACATACTACAACCTTCCCCTTTTAGGATCTGATATTTTCCTCTTACTCTCCAAACATTCCCATGAAGCTTGACAGAAAGTTTTGTTTCCTCCTTTCTCATCAGAGAATACTCATTTATAAAGATTAAACCACATTCCTTATCAGTACAGTTCAACCAAAATCTGATGCAAATCCTGCCTGGGAGCTGGCTGCACCAGCCCCTAGAGCCCAGAAACCCGCCGTGGCTTCCACACCAAAGCAGAGCCCTCCAGGAGTCTGACATATGACCCATCTGATTCAACAATGCCAGTGCTTGTAAAATCCTGAGCCACATCTGTCAGTACGGAAAATGTCTATTCCTCTTAATTATTATCCAGACTTGATTGCTACCCTGATGTTCAAAAGTTGTCTTATAATCTGTGTGTGATGACTTTTTTTTTGGAGAAGAAAGAACAGCAGAGGAAAAAGCAAGGTTATAAATTCCTGAGTGGTTCTCTGCATTGTTTCCCTCTTGAAAGACAGACAGACAGCTTCAGGTAGACACTCAGGGAGTGGCTGAATTCAGTGGATTTTGGGACCCAGGGTATTTCTCCCTCCTTGTCCACTAGAGGTGAGGTTTTAGGCTGAAGAGCTCAAACCCAGGAGCAGGTCCAGTCCCAGTGCAGCTGATGCTGTTCCTCCCCACAGGTCAGTGCTCACCACCAGCCAGACTGTACCTGTACTCCAAAGACATTGACATGGGTCTCTTCAGCAGCACCCACACACAGGCAGCACTCACAGGGACATGAAACAGCCTGATCCTGTTCTTTCTTTCTAGCTGATTGGGATATTTCCCCATGAGTATTATCATCTAGTATTTGTGGCTGGGCTCATACCCCTTACTCAGGCACTGTCTCAGACCTTGGCTCATGGCAGAAAAATGTCTCTAGTTACTCAGCCCCTAGTCAAACTTGAGTTCAGTAACAAGTTACACACATAGAAAATAGTCAAGTAAGGGATTCAACAAAAAAGCCCCAGTAAATAATGGTGACTTGGCGCAGGGCTCAGCAAGAGAAGCAAACTGACCTTTCTCTGCCATTGCTCCTTCCCAAATGAAAAAACTGCCCCTAATTACTTTTCCCCTTTGGTGTCAGTTTGGTATTTCTCTTATCTCAGCCTTATTACTGATTAGCTGCATATGGTCACACCCAGCACTGCTGGCCTTGCCCCAAAACGAGCCCAGATTTCCTTTGGGTTATCCCTGCAGCCTGAGAGTCTCTCGCATCACTTCTCCTTAACCAGCTGTGAAATTCAGCCATTCCTTGTGGCACTTGTCCATGACTTCTGTCAGCTTCTCACTCTGCTCCTTGCCATGCTCTGCAGCTTCTCATGGTCTGCTCAGTCCAGTAAGCTCTGGCCAGGGAGTAACCATAAGCCTCTATCCAGCCGCTTCCTCCCGGAGGTCATTTCTGCATGGGAAAGGCCATTACACAGCAGTTGCTACATTAATGACATTTCAGTAGCAACTTGATTTTTTCTAAATAGATATAAATTGGATTTTGAAATGTCAAAGTCCACCACAGAAGATAAGTCTGGCTTTACTCCTCACCCTGTTTTGGAAACAGCAGCTCACTGGCCTGCCACAGTTGCCACCTGACATGGACTGATGCCAAAAGAAAACATTTAAAAGACTGTTGCTTAAAAAAGAAATAAACCTGGCATACAGCAACAATGCAATGCAAATGTTACAGAAAGCAGCCAAACATTTTGTGCTAAATAAACTTACAACCAGGATGTTATAAAATGATCAAATCAGTGGCAGGGCATAGACCTCCCATAATGACCTCCTTGTCAATATAGAACTTTATTAGTAAACCACAGCAATTAGATAAGTCTAATTTTTCCAGTAGACAACCTATGTATATCCACCATTGCCTAACTTTGCATCTGCTTGATTTTGTATCTCACAGCCGCGTCTGACTGTGAGAGGCCTTACACACCAGCTGCCTTCCAGCATCTGCTAAAAGTCACTCTTTTTGACTTTGCCCTGAAACGGATTAGAAAGGATTGCACAACCATGCTAAAAGAAAATTTCAGAAGGCATCCCTTCTCAGCTGAGGCGAGGTAGGATTGCAGAGGCATTTTAAAGCCCCAGCTCTGAGCTGTATCAGTTTTTATTTCCAGGCTACATGGTACTGGGCTGGCAGGACCTCTGTTCTGCACACCGGGCTACTCCCATTAGGCTCAAAAGCCAAGCCACCCAGTGCACGAGCCCTCTTTCCTCACAGATGGGGACCATGTGCCAGTGCTCACGTGCTCCGAGGTCACACAGGCTGGCTGTGCACTTACCCCGTCTGTGCAGCCACGCTCTGCCTAATGACATAACATTACTGAAGAACTACTAGAGATTATTTTTAACTCCAAGGGGGGGCTAGCAAGTTATGAGTCAGTGTTCCTACTGGAAAACTGCCTGATGAAGGGTAGATTTAGTGTTGTCTAAGTCCTCTGCTGTGTTCTGTCAAACGGGAATTTGACCATGAATCAGTCATGTAATTTGTCTATTTTCACTGAGTTCTAAATTTATGTATACTGGCAAAGAAAAGAATTATTTTCTTGCTACCTTTAGAGAAACTTTGCAGTACAACTTGAGTCATTACTTTCCTCTCTTTTTCCATATATTTCCCAAGAAAAAAATGGCAGTGAAAGTATAGAACTACAGGAATACACGTTTTCCCTCAGTTTTTTTATCTGAAGTACCTGCACTGACAATAAAGCTAGCTTCCTTTCCCTTCACCATTTCATGCCTTTCTATCCACATTCTGCAGGAGATGTACAACTACACAGCAGTTTCTGACCACGTCACTCCTGCCTTGCTCTGCCCCCTGCTGCTGTTGGAGGTCCTCTGTTCATTTGAATTCTACCTGCACATCTCTTGTTGGCTTTTCAGCAAGTACAGCATCTGTGCTGGCAGAACAACTGCTACCTGAGGTTAATCAATCCTTACCCATGCTGGGAGTGGAAGAAAATTTTTCTTTTTGCTGCACAAGAAGTGTGTTCAGTGAGAAGCAAAGCACCACTAGCAAAGAGTGTGTTTTGCTCCAGCTGCTTATTGCAAATCAATCTGCTTTTCTTTTCAGGCATATGGATATTTTTCAGAATATCATAATGACACTGTGTTAGGAGGTACTGCATGTGCCTGGCCAGTAAAGAATGATTTTTTTGTGCTCTACTGGCTCGTGTTTGCGTGAATCACTGATTCCTGGAGTGCACATCCAGTCTGTGTACCAGGTGTACTCACAGACACATCCCTTTGCCGCTGCCCAGCCTGTCCTCACAGCAAGTGCAGCAGTTCAGAAACCTGACTTGGACCATCGTGCACATCTCTTTCAGTGCTAGAAAACAGTCCCCTGCAGCCATAGATTCCATGTAGGGAAGTTAATTCTGTGTAAAGTTTTATGATTGCACAATAGTAGCTGATAGTTCATTTCAAATTACCATTCTTGCTCATCTCCACAGTCCATGTGACAATTTGAGAGGATGTCTCTCTTTTCTCAATTAAATTCAACATACATTTGGGAACAAGCAGATTTGTTAAAATGAAAAATCGCCTGCCAAGCACTATAAATAAGAGTTTAGAAGACAGCCTGGGCTGGAATAAGCCACTGAGGCATGCAAGACCTTGTAAACAACACTTGTGTTAACTTAGAACTAATAAAAAAGGGATTTAAATTCTTGAGATAGAACAGATCTAGTTATTGGAATAGTTTGTTAAAAATGTAAGAGTAGAATACAGCTGTAGTATTGACTCTTACAATTTCTGTTTTCTTTTCAATTGCCTGAAAGGATCTAAAGATTGAGCCACTTGAAGAGGAAGTTTTGGAAGAAAATGCAAGATCTGTAAGTATTTTTTATACTTATGATATAAGTAGATATCATTTTCAAGATAATGATTTTGACGTTTGATTTTAAACACCAGGCATTGAGACCACACCTGATCTCTTCTGTTAAAAAATAATTTAAAAAATCTTTTTTCTCACTTTTTCCAGTGATCAGAGTTAGCAGAATACACTGTGCAAAAGGCAACAGAACAAAACTTCAAATATATGGGAAAAACTTTTATATTAATTTTTTGCACTGTTTTCAAAGGATAGAGTGAGCCAAAACCTTAACACACATAAGGAGAAAAATGTGTCATTAAGAAGATTTATCAAATTTGGCAGCAATATATATGGGGTGGTAGCTTCTCTGCTCCAAATGCTGCATGCATGCTTTAAACCATTGCTGTACAGCCTCCTTCCCTCCAAAAACTGCTATAGGAAATCTTATGAGGAAAAATGGAAGAGTATCTAGCGCTTAGCAGTAATCAAAATTACAACCTATAAAATAAAAACTGTGACCAGAAATAAACTTACTGTTAAACAGATTTATGTCCCAAGATTGATACAGTAGCATTTCTAATTTCAGGGCTTTGAACCTAACAAAATGCAAATCAAATACACATGAAAATATTATTTCATCACAGGAGTTGCATTAGATTTTTTTGAATGAGATTATGCATTATTGCTACACAGACTGCTTATAATGCATAATATAACAGTATTCATAATCAAAGCAGAAACGAGTCATAAACCGTACAAGAAATTAAGTTGTACTCATTAAGAAGCACATAGTGTTCCTTTAAATATTCCATTAGTCAAGTTGACAAGCTTCAGTAGATGAATCAATAAATAAACTATTTGAAAGAGCTAAATGATAATTATATTAATTCAGGATAAATAGGTCTTCTGTACTGCTGACTGTTTCCATAGTCCTGTTTATAATGACTGTTCATTTCCCTGCAGAATTGTGGAGGGAAAACCCCCTCTCTATTCATCACTTAACATGCACTGTCTTAGGCATCTCACTCAGGTGAGGGTCGGGGCTCCAATAGCTGAAAAACTATGAAAGCACCTCGATGAAAGCAACAATGCATCTAGTGCAGATTGCGGGGATATGCTCTCATCCCAAACTTCACACCTGCTGGCATACAGACTCATCCAAGGAAACTCACTGACTTTATTACTGAACACCTCTGTAACAAAAAGAGAGTAAAGAGAGCTTTGCTCTCCTCTGAAAAGACTCTCATCCAGAGTTAGGACAACTCTCCTACTCTGAAGTGGACACTCATGCCTAGACATAAAAGCCAGGCTTGAGCATTTCTAACTCTCCACTCCAGATCACTAAAACAGAGACTGCAAACTTCAAGGAAACTTTTTGTGGGTTTTCTTTGATGATTATGGTTTGTATTGTTTCATGATTGACTTTCTCTGAGTTTAAAGTACATGGAATTCAGAGGAAGATATGGCAGTAATATTGTAATGGTTTTGTATCAGCACATAATGATCGTTCAGCATCAAATGTCTGTGGTAGAAGAAAAAGTGGAGGAATTCCGTCTTGCTCTGAAGCAGTACGTGGAATCTGCCTCTGCTCAAGGTGGCTGCTTGCAGTAAGTACAATGTTATTGTCCCTGGGCTGAAGGAAGGCATGCAGTCTTTTTTCTGTAATAACTTGGATTATTTATGAAGAGAAAACCTATGACACGTTTCTTGGTGGGTTATGTGTGTATGTAAGCCAGAGCTTTTCAAAGACAACTAGAACTAGAAAGAGATATCAGAATGTGCAGATTTTAGGTACTATCACAAAATGACAGTACAGGCTATCCCAAAGATATTTGCCAGTTCTCTGCTTGGAAGCTTTCAGAATCTTCCCTTTAGGCTGTCATTGTAAAATTTTAATTCATAATAAAGAATTGGAAAAATTGAAAAGCAAAATTGTCAATGAAACTGTGTTTCTGCTTTGCTCCTTTTAGAATTAAATAAAACATTAGAGCCGGGTTAAGAATAAATTTTAGCGGCTTACCACTGTACTTATTTCTGAATTTAACATAGCGGAGAGATCTACTGTCATACATACTACAGACCATTATGAAAAAGATATTTTTGTAATGTGTACACAATACAGCATCTTCCTGTATGCTCAAGGACTTCAAAGACTGCCTATCATATTCCTAATTTATGAGTCTTGTTGCTATGAGATTATCACATTTAGAATTTTATCAGTAGTGTTCACATAGACCAGAAAAATTAAGTTAAGCTGGAAGAAGAGTGATCTTTCTGCAATGGTTCTGTAAAGGCAGACTGATGAGGAAAATAAAATTCTCTTGTTGGCCAAGAGATGGAAAAAAACCCCAATGAGAAGCCCTCCCGGCCCCCTCCCAGAAATGAACATCCAGCAGAACACGGTAGTGACTGCAGACTTGGCAGGGAAGAGAGGTTACATAATTTCAGAATGCAACTTAACAAATGGTGGCAGAAAGTTCCTTTCTCTCCCAAGTTTACAGGGATTTGGCAAGTCTGTAATGCCACCTAATGGATGGGTTTTGCTGTAGCTATAATTGACAGTGACTTGTTTATTCCAACAGCTTTTGACATTTTTGCTATTTTACCATGCACTTTCACATACAGCAGGAGAAAACCAATAAATCATAAAACATTGCTGACTACATTATGAAGGATAATCTTAGACCAGTTTTCAAGCACATCCTTAGTGAGATCAGCAATCTCACACTTGGGCACATGGAGAAATCTGTGTATATTCTTCCTGTGCTATTTATCTAAACGCCAGTTTGAGTACCCAAGTGCATAAGTGCCCTACGTGCTATAAAGCTTTTATGCTCAGGATAATAAGCAGGATGATTCTATGTAGAGGACTGAGAGATATTCTATGGGTCGTTTTTCACCCTTGAGAAACTGCTACTTGAATAACTTAAGAACAAATCACTAGAACCCAAAATATTATTTTAAAAGTGTATCTGCAGCAGATACCAGCCTATCTGGCTTTATACTCCATTATATATATATGTATATACTTCATTTACTCCATTTGCTTTCAAAGCTCTTAAAATCTATGGCGCTTTGATGCATCTCTCATACAAAAGGATAACTTCTGCTTATTAGCTGATCTTCCCTGGACAGCTGTTTTATTAATTTTCTGTTTAGCATTTCTTTAGATAAATGACACTATTGGAGCGATATAAAAAATGAATTTCGTCATAAGTGTAGTATTATAAAATACTAATTAATAAAAATAAATATACAAGGATTTTTATTTTAAGAAACTCAGATAATTTGCAGTATATGATCACTACGATCACTTGTTTGTAAACAACAATTGTTGTTTACAAAAAACAACAATTGGGTTGTTTTTTCAGTTTGGTTTTGTTGTTTTGTTTTGTGGGCTTTTTTTTTCAAAAATCACTGCATTTGTTCCTACGCATAAGCAGTTAGGAATAAAATGTATATGTCCAATAACTTTATTGTGTTTCATTAAATTAGTTCTATTGTGAAATTTTTAGTGTTTCCATACAGAAGCTTCCAAGTAATTTCTGCTTCATTGTTTATGAGTTCTGGGAAAACAGCAATGCCTGGAAAAGGTAAGTGTCAGGGTTTTGTTGGCTTTTTTTTTTTTTCCTTTGGTAATACATAAAGTTTCTAAGGGTTAGAAATCAATTGTGTAGAAAGTTCAAGTACAAATTTAAATACGGCTAACTGATCTTTTGCTAAATAGATCACAACCAATACTTCAGAACAATACTTCAGTTGCTAAAGACTTGAATATACTGAAACATAAATAAAAATGCCAGAAAAAAAATGTGATTCAAACCAGAAAAAGTCTGAAAGTGAGAACATAAAAGATATAGCATCAGATGGATGTTAGTTCATTGCAGACAGAAAACCAGGAAGACAGCAATATTAACAGCGTTTCATGGTAAAGAGGAAACAAAAAGGCCCAATTATTGAAACAGAAGATGTGCCACCCTGCAGCACACATCAGCATGCAAGTAGTTACAGGGAGCTCTCCCAAAACTTCCCAATCCACATCACAGGAATTCATATGATAGACTCTCAGTGTCTCTTTCGGGCCCAAAATAGAAGTTATAGTGATTAAACATCCTACCAGCTGAATTCTAGCCTCCGGCAGGCAAATGACTAAGAGATTGAGACAAAAAGATTATCTAAAAGTAGTTAAAAAAAACTCAGACAAACCAATCCTGTGATCCTACATCTGTAGACAGAACCCGTTCTCAGAGAGATGGAGAAGTCTCCTGAAGCTCTGTTGCTTTCCTTTCAAACAAAACCCCAGTTTTGCTGGGTTTCCTATCGCAAAGACTCAAGAACACTGGTGACACACGTCAGCACTGTACTGGGTCACAACCTAGAGATGAGCATCAGAGTGACAGCGAGCTGCACAGAAGAAAACTCTGTGTAATATAACATGCAAGAACTTCGTAGCTTATCTAGTCTCTTCTCCCACTATCACCGTAAGTCTTGAAGCACAGAATCTCTGTTGCAGCATTAATTGCAAAATTTCTAATGCTCATTTAAAAAGTTGACCCCCTTTGAAAAACCTGTTATATTTTTATTTTTTACAATTATTTAGCCACCTTCAAATGAATTACAGCAAGGCATTCCAAAGAAGTAATGTGGATTTCTTGGAAACTCCAGAGCTCATCACAACACTGCTAGTCCCTGGTAAATATCAACTTTTCACATTATTTTGTTTGTTCCATAGGAAAGGTTTTATTATAGTAGTGTGTTCCAAATGCAAGACCATTGCATAATATCACCCTTAGTCAGATCTTCTTTGGTAAAGTATAGAGGAGTATAGACTCCAAATGTTTTTATTTTAACTACAGAAATATGAAATTCATCAGCAAGAAAAAGACCCACAGTGCTTTATTTTACATACTGTGAAGTTACATGAACACACTATTTAAGAAAATATCTACAGTAAACAATACTATTTGTGAACGGTAAAATAGACCCTGTTTAAGCTTTTAAAGGAAAAAAATGCTTTCTGATTAAGACTTCAACTTATTCCTACTTACATTGACTGAAGGGAGCCTTAATTACTAATAATGGATATTTACTAACCAACTTGTTGAACATACTTCCTGCTACATTAAAAAAAGCAAGTTGGTAAAGATTCCACATTATTATTCCTAATACAAACCAATGAGCATGTAACATCTTTCTCCTAGAAATAAGAGTTAAAAGGCACAGTGCAGGTGCAGGATGAAGCAAAGAAAGCAATCAGTCCCGTATTTACACAGACAGGACAGCAGGAGTTTTTTTTATTATTTTAGGGAACACAAATCTATTACAATGAAGCCCTAATTTCCTGTATGTCTGAGTACAGACTAAATTTAAAATAATAAAACCCCACTTAGTAGAAAAACAAATGTAGTCCTGTACCTTAGGTTTCTCATTAAAAGAAACCAGCCAAGAACATCTTCAGACCTCATGAGCCTGATCTGGACACAAAATTATATACCTGGGATTCCTGCAGAATTAGGAGATTGCAGTTAATGAACCAAGAATCTCTGTAAATCTTGTATCTTACTGGGATATTGCTGGATTTAAACTTAACCATAGGAAACAATGAAGCCTTTTCCCAAAATTCTTTGTGTCCAAGAGACTGCACATGATACAGCAGTGTTCCAGGGTAGTTTTCTCACGGGTAAAGTACAATTAACATAAAATAAAATGTAAACATAATTTTTAAATGCCTAAATATGGAAGTGTCTGAAATTGGATTCCAAGTACTCATTAAAGAATTTATTCTGCCTGCTAAGAAGGATTTCAGTCTGCAGCACTCTCTGGCAGACAGTTGCCATAGAAACAGCATTTCTCACTGTGCACTCCTTGCTGGGGTGGGGGGACCAATGGGAATTAATGCATTCACAGCTCTTTGTACAATTTTATACATTACCTGTAATTTAGAAATCTGCAGTGATTTGAACTCTGTTTCGTGGAAAGAGCTTCCCACACCTGATCTATACAAATCATATTTGTGTTTGAAAGACAGTAAATGTGCTTGAAGTAAAAAATGATGACTGCAATCCTACCAGTACACTTTACAAAAGAATTTTAGACACAGTAAAGTGACATCACTGTAAAATCAGAAGAAAAAAAACCCCCAAACCTGCAATTAGAACATAGATAGGCTCTATTCTAAGAACATATTTACCTTAGCTGAGAAACTTAAACTTCCAAACTTCTACACATCTGGGTAGCCAAGAACTGAATCAATTGCAAATTGCAATCTGAATCTGATTCAATCAAAGTTAACAACCGAGAAGTCTTTACCAATTAATTAAAATTAATAAGAGTACACTTATGTGGCCAAAAATGATTAAGGAAGACAATTTTTCAAGACTGTTTGATCCAGTATTATCCTAAAGAAAATTAATTTACCATCAGTTAATAGGAACCACAACCTGCTATAACCACTCATACACCTGTTAACTCACCCAGTTGCTTCAGCCAATCTGCCAGGGTGGCACGAATCACTCAGTTCACCTTCAGTGAATATCTCATTTTTACACAAGATCTGGACTTGAGGACTCTATAGAACCTTTGAGCAAAGAAAACATAAGCCAAGGGGAAACCATTGAATACTTATAACACTATAACTCATGAAATAAATAGTTAAATTTGCATTTTGGGGGGCTGAAATTCATTAATACACTGATGTTTCAGAGACTACTAGGCGCATAGCCTGAATTCAGGAAAGATTCTTGAGTGTTTTTGCTGCGGTGTGGTTCTGCACCCCTTCTGGGGAAACAGTTTTCTCATCACTTTTCTTAATAATAATTTTAATTACAATAGCATTAATGGCGGCATTTATGGATACATACACAAGAAACAAGTTTTGTTAATGAATTTATGTAGTGTGAATCCTATGGAGCCTAGAACACCCGTCTGCTAAGGGCACTTGGCATCTCAGATACAGTCGCAATTCCTTTCCTTCCTTCCCATCTCTCTCTATAAATCTTGTGATTCCTCCCTGCATAAGGTTCCATCTCAAAAGACCAAAGGCTAGAGATTCTGGGGAAGAAACACAAATTGGTTTCATCCCACCACTGTCTACAATCTGGTGATTACAGAACTTTTAATGGGAATGGCATTTTACAAGTCCATCAATTCTCTTACTTTTGAGGACAAAACGTTAATTCCTAGAGTTGTGTTAAAAATCCACCAGATTTAAATAATGTCACCAGGAAAGCAAGTCATTAAAGGTAACACAACCACCCAGGGAACATAGTGCTCATCTTAAAAACTGACACAGCAGCACAGGACTGAGGATTTATGCGGTTTGCTCTTGGGGATCTGGGTGCTTAATTCTATGCAATCGCACCTATGACACATTAATGCTTCTTTGGATGTTATCAAAAGGAGATACAATTCTTGTGACAAAGCCACCTTCCCACCACTTACACTCAGCTCTCCCAGTATTCTGAGTATTTTTTCTCACCAGTCTTAGCTGCATATATAAATGAATGTTTCTTTATATATAGTTTATTTAGGATTTTTACCAGAGGTCAAAAAAGAAATGTCCTTTATGTTAACAAATAAATAAACTCTGCTCTCTTTCAGCATCATGGTGGGTCCTCAATAACAACTAGAAGCTGTGGTTCCAAGTAATGTTAATGTTGTATTGTCTTTCATTACACTAACATTCATATTGCAGTGTACAGGTGAATTTATGATGTGATAATGTTTGTTATTATGGATGGGATCTTTTCCACTGTATCCATTTGAAAATCTGGAAAACTGCATATTCATTACCTTCTCTTCTTATGACTAGTTCAGTGAAATGAAACATTCTAGAAACTGAAATAAGACAACTATGATAAACTATTTATTTTGTTGATACAGTCGAAACTGTCACAGAAAAGTATGTCTTGAATGTATGACTAGATATTTGTGAAAAGTTTTATTACTGCGTTAAAAGTATGTCTTGAATGTATGACTAGATATTTGTGAAAAGTTTTATTATTGCATTAATAAACAACCATTACTTAATGGTGCCATGGTCTCCTTTTACAAAAGAAAGTAGTATGAACCTGAACACACATTTCCGTACATGTCTGCAGAGAAGCTGTAAGTCATTAATGAAAAGAATAAGCATAGGGACAACACTTGGTGCTAATACAGAACTTCCCCCAGGATATTTTCTGCTCAAAACGAGACAAGGCAGCACTATCTTCTCTTAACAGACTCTAGCCCTTACCCTCACAAGAGGAAACATATCTGCCTATCTGTTGTCACAGATCCCCAGACTTGACATTTCACAACCTCCATGTCCTGACCACTCAGAAAATATTTTCTTTACATCTCTGAGAGGTTCCTGCAAAGTCATTAGAAAAACTGCTGTTACAGCATAAAGAGCCATAAACCATGACTGTATACCCTTGACCAATGAACACCACCATCTCCATGAGGGATATCAATCACCCTCTTCAACCAGTGCGCAGCTTTGGTTGGGACGGGCATGGAGCATTGAGGGAGGAAGGGGACACCCACCTAGCCAGCCAGGTCAGCTCCATCAACCTGGTCATCAGTGGGGTGACAGATGTTGCAGCCAGACTGCCCTCACATCCAGGGGCCTTGATTGATGGCAAGGTGAATGAGCCAGCAGTGCCCTGGCAGCCAGGAGGGCCAACCCTGTCCTGGGGTGCATCAGGCCCAGCATTGTCAGCTGGGCAAGGGAGGGGATTGTCCCACCCTGCTCTGCACTGGGGCGGCCTCGCCTCAAGTATTGTGTGCAGTTTTGGGCACAGTATAAAAGAGATATAAAGCTATTGGAGAGTGTCCCAAACGAGGGCCATAAGGATGATGAAGGGCTCACAGGGGAAGCCATATGAAGAGCAGCTGAGGTCACTTGGTCTGTTCAGCCTGGAGGAGACTGAGAACTATTACTAACAGGAGACTTCATACCTTGAAAGAAGGTGTGTGTATCCACAGAACATTAAGGAACATCTTGTGTCAAGATGAAGATTTCAAATTAAGAAGAAGTAAGTCAAGTTTTGCCAAAAAAACCCCCAAAAACTAGAGATGTAGATACCCTAAGACATCTGAGATTTGACACAGCCAGTATTTGTTGTTCCATCTTTACTTCTAAAGAAGGCAGCTGGGAGAAAGCAAAAAGTCCCAGTCAAGTATTGTTTTAGAATTTATGGTCAGGCAAAATATATGGCTACATAACACAAACAATTCAATGACAAAAATTCTGCCACACGAATACGTAAAATTTATTTATTTTCACTTTAATCATATTACCATTTCAGGCATTACAAATTAAAGGTTTGTCTCTTAAAGCATTCAGGCAATTACACGAAGAAACAGGCATTTTCATAGGTTTCACAGGGTTGTACTTCCATCTGCAGGCATCCAAGTACCTTCAAAAATCTTGAAGACCTACATCAAATGTAGCTCTCTCATTGGTGGATTTCTGATCTTCCAAACAACATGTCACTTCTTGCAGATGTCAGCGAAAGGTTTGTTCTTTACCTGTAAGAGAAAGTAATCGTCAAGTTACTTCAGTTATAACAGAGCACCTGAAGGTCTGCTTGTAATTCTTTTCTACTCCAAGTACATTTCACAATTTTTTGGGAGTTTTTTTTATGGTAAACAGTTCTATTTTTATTAATCATAGAGACTTAATCTAAAATTTTCCTAGAAGACTGTGTCAACACAGTAATATCTGTTCAAATGCTGAGCTATGTATTGGTAGCCCTGATCCCCCCATATCAAAAAAAACCCAGTCCACAGTCCACCAACTGTAACAACTGCATCTCCCTTGTATAAGTCCCTCTAGGAAGTTTTCTTCATCTGAAAATACAACTTTTACTCATAAATGGGCACATATTCAGCAGTGGCTTCAAAAATTCAGAACTAGGGAAGTCTTAAGATAGGCATGAACTGTCTGAATACTCAATTCAGTGGCAAACTGTTGAAAACCACCTGCTCCAAAATACAAGCTCACTGACACTGTAGGATTGTCTGTTTGTCATTAGAAATGTAATTGCAGGCCACCTTCTGCCACTTTTAAGCATCATTCATTAATTTACACATGCATCTCATCAATCCCTCTGGTTTCTGTGCAGAAGAATGGATGACATGATCAGTCAACACACTGGAATTCTGGCTGAATTAGGTGATCTCACTGATTTCTGCAGGGACCCTCCTTTTTCCAAGGAGTGTAAACATGTGAAAGCATACAGATTATCAAAATGCGCCCCCTTGGAAACACAGGTGGTGGGAGAGGGAGGTAAGTTAGGAAATTAAAGAGCTGACACTTCCCAATCTGAAAGCAGGTTTTCAAGCAAAGCTTTCATCTTGAGACCAAATAGAAAGACATAAAAAGTAAGATAAGGAAAAGCTGATCATGGTTATATATTCTTAATTTTTGCTTTTTCAAGGGACAGAAATCTTAAAAGCTTAAAAATGCCTCTAAATGTGGCCAACACAGTAATCATGTGGACATACTTTTCCATAATAGGAATCCTATTTCTAGCAGAACTACATCCCAATGGTCTCAAAAGCAACCTAGTATGTAGCCTAACTTGATATGATAATGTTTACATGGAAGATTTTCCCACACTTGGGGTCTGGAATGTGATCCAGTAGATGTTTGCTCCTAGCATATGAAATATTTGAGGATTATTTCATCACAAACATTAAGGTAGCACACATGGCTATCCTTCACATTCATCATTCATTTCTATTAACTTCTTCCCAAAACCAAAGATTATGATAATACAAACTGCATTGAGCTCATTAATGGTTTTGTAGTGGACACTGATGCATGGACAACTAAAACACTGGATTAAGACTTTTACCAAGCTGGAAATGTATCAAGATTGTTCCCTTTTATTTTGAAAACATGGAAACATATCTGATCTTTTTCCTGAAAAAAAATTAAAACCCCTTTCCCTTTATGTGGTACTAACCAGAGTAAGATGTCAAATACCAAGTGGAGAAGTTACATACAAAATTTGTGCTGAATTGCACAGTCTGTTCTTTGAAGATTTTACCAAGTTGGCGGGCTAGTTTGAAGGAAAATGTTTCCTGTCAAATGGCTTATCAAAACCTCCATGGATGATTTTATAACTTCACTTAATACAAAAAAATGTACTTACTGGCTTTTCAAGTACAATTGGATGATCAGGAAGAAACTCTGGCTTCTTCTGAGAGAGAGAAACATTTGAAAGCTTCAGAAGGAAATCTCTGCTGTATTGAATCCTTTCTGTGAATATACAAAATCACTAAGTTTGACATTTTTTTTAAGGGATTAATATTGGGAATTCAGAAAAATTATTTGGTTACTTCTAGAATGGTAGAAATGCTACATGTAGAATATAAAAATCAGTTTTAAAAACAGGAACTATTTAAGTCTTATCTTGCATCAGGAAAATCTGAAGTAAATTAGAGAGCATTTCATATTAACTGTATCAAACGACACAGTAAATCAACAGAAAAGAAGAAGAGAAGTGAATCTAACCTTACACCAGACAGACTCCCGTATCTTGTTCTAATTAACAGAAACACCACAAACTGGTCTTGAAACCCACAAGAAAATCTGTTTATAACTCACTCCAAAGCGGCACATATTTCTAAGGGAAAGATAATAAAAAAATGGAGTGTCTCTTTTCTTGGAGCTACTAAATTAAATGTCTTTCAACACCTAAACGAAATTACAAGATCTGCTGCGTGTAAAATGGCAAATGTACTAATAGCAGTGAAATAGTTTTGAGGGGTTACGCTGAACCAACAGAACATGTAGGCTTCTCATATGAGTTTACAGCACTACCTCTACTGTGGCATAGCTTTGGATACAGTATGTCTAGCAATGTCTGTATTTTAAGCTGATAGTCTCAAACAAGAGCAGAAACAAGAGGAAAGGAATTAGGCAAAGAAGGAACAAACTTCATCTCTGGTTTGATGACAAAGAAGTTTATTCCTTTAGGAATGATGGGCTTCCTGCAAGACTGTCACCCGATGGACAACAGTTTTTGTTTTTCAGACTGTAGGATGCTGACAAGAAGCTGATGTCAACTATGACACAAATTTTTCCTGCCTTTGAACGCAAGCGACTGCAGTAACTGGTGAACCTATGGCAGGGCTTGTGGGTAACTTTGAAAAGAACAGTTTAAAGAATACAAGCACACTTGAAAAATTACGGCTTGTTTTTTCCTCCCTTGATTAAAAACCTATGAAGATGATGACTTCTGTAAGGCCTTTGACACGGTCCCCCACAAAATCATTCTCTCTAAATTGGAGAGATGTGGATTAGATGGGGGGACTGTTCACTGGATGAGGAACTGGTTAAACAGTTGCATCTGATCCCATGTTGGAACAAGTCCAGAGGAGAGTCCCTAAGTTGATCACAGGGTTGGAACACCACTTCCATGAAGACAGGCTTAGATAGCTGGGGTTGTTCAGCCTGGAGAAGATACGGCTCTTGTGAGACTTTGGGGTAGCCTTCCCGTACTTAATGGTGGCCTACAAGAAGGCTAGCGAGGGACTTTTCAGAGGCACGTAGTGATAAGAAAAGGGGGAATGGCCTTAAGCTGAGGGACAATAGGTTTAGGTTTGATATGAGGAAGGAATTCTTTACTGTGAGGATGCTGAGGCACTGGAAAAGGCTGCACAGAGAAGTTATGGATGCCCCATCCCTGGGAGTGATCACCATCATGCTGGGTGGGGCTTTGAGTAACATGGTCTAGTGGCAGGTATCCCTGCCCATGGCAGGGGGTTAGAACTTGATGACCTTTTAATCCCCTACAACCCAAACCATCCTATGATCCAAAGAGCAGTGGCCATATCTGGATGTAGATCAGTGAGTGATGAGTTGTGTCCCTCAGGGTTTCATATTTGGACCAGTACTGTTGAGTATCTTTATCAATGACAGACAGCGGGATCAACTACACCCTCAGCAAATTTACAGACGACCAAGCGGAGTGGTGCAGTTGACACACCTGAAGGACAGGATGCTGTCCAGAAACACCTGGAAAAGCTCAAGAAGTGGGCCCATGGGAACTCCATGCTGCACTTAAGAACTGATGAGACAGATAATTGAAAGCACAGTACCACTGAAGAGATATCAAATGGAAATTATTATCTAGAACTTAAAGTACAGCTGAACATAAATAGAGTTCTAGAAGAATTTTTATTATACAAGGAAAAAAAATAAGAAAACAAAACACTTATTTACAAGCAGCAGCTGAATAGCAGGACCTCTAAAGTTGTGTTACACTGAAGGGAAAAGATTACAACAATCAGCAAACCAACAAAAGCCCTTTGAAAACAAATGTGAGAAAAAGTTTGACATTGTGGAGAATTGTGGAGTAGACTCAGGGAGGCATCCTAGAGCAATTAACCACTGAAAAAGATCCAAAGTGATGGCTTGTACAAGAAACCAGGATCTGATGAGAAGCCATTTAAGATCTCGTAGAACAAAACAATCTCTACCTACCACGAGCAGAATCAATGAGAAAGTACCAGAAAGACACCACCAAACAGATAAAACTTGACATGTCTGACATCTAACAAGATCCAAAGAACAGAACTCTATTATATTTATCAATATAAAGAATAGAAGAAATGAACCTGAGCCTGCAAGGAGATACATAAAAGCCTTATTTTCAAGTCAGTAACACGACAGAACAGAACTACGGCTCAAGAACCTGAGAGATGGTATCCTCAGACTGACAAAAATATGGAAGGCTTAATAAAACTTAATATAATTCTTTCAATTTTTGAGTACTGAGAGCAACAGAAAAAAACACATCTTCAGAGATTACTTAAGGATTGGAGATTATAGATGAGTGCCTGATTACAGGAAGACACAGACAAAAGAAATTGTCTCAATAACCTGCGTCACTGATGCTGTTTCTGGGACATGTTTAAGAATGAAGAATTAGGTAGGAAGCAGGGCAGAGAAGTACTATGAGATTTCATTTGAAATCTGAGATTATCCCTTAATGAAAAAAAAAGGAGTAAAATTTTGACTTGGTGAAACTACCACTACTCTATGAGTACAGTGGCAGTCATTACAGAGAAAAAAGCAGAAGGAACAAACCTTAAGGACAGTACTGACACAAAAATAAACTATGATTAATCATTAAAAAAATTAATTCATATCTAACCACCCAGATACTATTATTTCAGAACCACCATAGTAAGAGCAGGACGAGGAAGCCAAAATGCTGAGTTCTTAACCTGATTACATTCAATAGTCTGTATGCCACAAGTGAGCCCTGCAGCAGGCTAAGGGACGCAACTCAAACCTGTACTTGTACACACATAAGCCATCTATACAAACCCAGCATTTTGTGCGAAGAATTTTTTTTGTATGTTTGGGGTCTGTTTTTTCGAGGGGTTGGTTGGGTTTTTTTCTTTGTTTTGTTAGGTTTGTTTGGGTTTTTTTTAAGACAGTTACATACTTACATGCAAGCAATTCTACCAGTGGAAGTTTTCCACCTCAGTTATGGTCAACTTTTACATCTTCTCTAGAGTGCTATGTGAAAACCAGAAAAAATTCATATTGCTCTGCAAACTCAATGCACTGACTGATCAGAAAAAATAAAATGCAGCCCACATCACTTCAAAGTTCAGGTGTCCTCCATCCAGAACATACAAATCTGACACAGTTCCCCATGCAATATTTTACCTTTTTTTGCTCCTGATTCATGTTGTTTTGGTTGACAGAGCATCACAGTTTGAGTTAAGATCTTCACTTCAGTCATTTCAGATGACTACAATAGGAAGGAAAGTTATGAAGCTTATCTCCTTTAAATGTATTTTTAAAAGGATACATGTTTCTCAGTTAAAAATAACAGTTGTAGCACAGTTTAATTTGAACGTGTAGAATGTTACTCTTGATTACATACAATAAAGGAGTAGTTCAATAAAACAATACAGGTGAACATATTTGAGAGACATTTTTACACACAATTTTACAGTGCTATTGCTAGTTTTTAGAAAGAACACAATTATTCCCTCCTTTTCTATTATCCCGCCTAGAATGCAGCCACAAACTGCTACATTCAGGAATAATAAAAGCAGGAAGGACTTTCCTTAAGACCAAAGGATGGACTTGGATTCTCTTACTTAGCAAAAAGGTTTGATTCATAAGCATCGAGACCCAATATCCACAGTATAATGCCAAGTTTTTTCCAGCTGCCAAAATCTTGAAGAAAGTGTTTAGGAAAGTCAGAAAGCAGTTTATCCTCAATAGTTTGTCTTAGCTCTGAAAAAGCTCTACAGGTTTGGTTGAGGAATCTTAACATCACTCTGAATCAGATGGGAAGGGGGCAAGAACTGAAAATTGCTCATCAAGAAGGGGTGGATAGGGTACTATTCAGATGGTACTTGGAATACCCATGAAACAGCTCATGATCAAAAGTATTATTAAAATGTCTTTTCTGTACACTATGTTAAAGAAAAAGTTTAAAAAAATATAAAAAATACAGCTATACCTATATCAAACAAATGCAATATGCAGCTACATGTAGCTAAATACTGATGAAACTGAATATTACAACACTGATGACCAGAGGCTTAGTTAAAAGGGAGTAGTTTGTTCTCCTCAGTAATTACTGCTCAAGAGACAAGTGTAAGTATTCATTTCCCTATGTCAGATCAAAGACAGGCTCTCAAGACCTTGACTTTTTTAAAAATTTATTTTATTTTACTTTAAAGTCAAAGGCAGCTTGCAGAAATGTAATACAATAAAGAAGGACTACAGGATTACTAAAACTCTTCTAAAATTAAAAAAAAAAATAAAAATTAAGAAGCAGGCATTTATTCTAACAAAAACTCCCCATTTATCAGTGCTCTGAAAAACATTCAAATCAGAATCAACAGAAAATCAAACTCAGACTATGAAACAGGAAGCACTCCAGTTAGAAGACTCCAAACTTCATTTTCCAGCAAACAGCTACAACCAATTTCAAGTCTGAAGGACCATACCATGACCAAACTCCAAGAAGTTCTAGCAATAAAAGTTTTGTTTGCTGTCTCAAATGAATTTGTGCATGTGCTAGCAACAAAAAAAACCTGATCTTCTTATTAACACATAATAAGCAAAAACAGAATACATGCATTCTAAGTTTAAAAGAGCTGACTTAAATTCAACGAAGACTAAAGAAATGCCACACAGACTTTCGTAAGAACTGTAAATTCCTAAGCTGCATTTTTCAGCTATTAGTGCATGCAAATACCAGGGAAAGGCATTCCTGAAACTCATCATTCTTTTCAGCAGTTCTGACACTGCTGGTTTAAAACATTCAGATACTCCTAGCTGGAAATAGTTTTCATTTGGTTACATAGCAGATCAGCTGACCTCCAATTTATAAGTAAGTATATATTTACTCAATACTCACCCAGTTAACCTTACTCTGCAAACATACTTCAGAGCTGCTGGGTAATTCACTTCGAATGTTTAATGCAATGGGTGATGCTGGTGAACATAAAACATTAAGAAAAAATAATTTCAATAGACTCCACAGTATTATTTTGTGATGCTTGCCCCAAGAACATTCCTTGCTGCACAGAGATTATATGGGCATTTATTCACAACTTAAAAGCTCTACATCACCACAGGACTCCTTCTCCATTTCTTCCATAAATTTTATACAAAGTAAAAATTTATGATGTCACTTAGCTTCAGTCCACATCAGCACAGCTGATGATTCTCTGGCCACCAGAAATTTCTAACTTAACAATAATAACAACTGTAATACTGCAATATCTAGGTTTTTAATCGATAGGGATTTAAAATTAAAACCAAAATATTCACACCTGACATAAATACTGCATGATTTTTTTTCTTAAAAGTTTTTTTGGTTTTTTGTTTTGAACTTGTATGAAAGCTAGATAAGAACAATGCAGTGCAGTGTACTGTACTTGCAACAAAACTTAAATAATCTAATTGTTAAATTATGTGTATTTTATGTTTTCAGTAGGAGTCAACTATCCCAAGAAATCCAAATTTAACAGAGAAGCCTGATCCAGCTTTCTGAAGCCAGATTTCAGATGCCAAGCTAGAAGAGCAGTACCAAAAAGTAAACCTGATATAGTTTAAATTCAGATTTATCACAGAGATGATGTACTAAGATCAACACACAGCAAGATATTTATCCACTGTAGTTTAACAAAGTCATTTAAAAACAAACAAAACAAGACACACATCCTTGTTACTTCCCTAAAAATAACCCAACCTTTGGTAAAGTGAACTGCACCTTAGCCATGCTGCTCACCTTGTTTAGAAGACAGTTGATGCACAGGTCGTGCTGGCTGAAGGGATTTACCAATAAACTTTTTTGCTTCTGTAACATTTTGAAACATCGCACTTCAAAAAAGCAGCTGAAATCATGAGCATTCAGTTTCACATATGGATGTTAAGCAAGAACAATCTACCTACTCCCTGTTAGCTGCATTTGATGAGGCAATACTGTATCTGGGCAGGAAAAAGCAGAAAGGTCTGATGCATAAATTTTTTTAGATGACTGAATATGCTGGATAAAATTTGCATGAAGATAGAATCAGATACCTCTCTCATTTTTCCTCTCAATTGAGCTACCCTAGCTTCTTCTCAAGAAGATTTTTTCTCCGTATATCTATGTATACATTTGGAGAAAGGAGATGGGGATGTGATGGAAATAATGGGGTTTCTAACATTTGGGTTCAATGGGTTTTTAATTAATTAACATCAGCATACCCCTTATCAATATGTTGTCTGCACAGGAGTTCCTTACATATCTACATAAACTTACAGGATTGTTCTTTAATAGCTACTTTAGTTAAATTTATACAGTTTTGTATCTTCCCACTCAGTTTAGTTACTATAGAAGCATCAAAAACTGCTAAGGTGGTGCTGTGATGAAAAATCTCGCACTCTGAGTAAGCAATCAGTTGGAAAATGTTCATTTGTAATATCTTTATCTTAATGTATCTCCTTCCCATTCCCATCTCTTTCGTCAACTGGTAGATTTTGTGATTTACAGGAATTTCAGCTTCTTTTAGAGAATAAGACTACCAGAAAGAACAACCAACACAATAAAAATTATACTGAAATTTTTTTCTCTAAGAAAGTTTACAGGGGAATAATTGTTACAGCAAAAAAAATTCTAGAAGTAATCATGACTGCAAGATTTACAACTACATTATCCATTTGCAGTATCAAACAGGAAAGGAGAAGCTAGGCTATTAGACCCAGTATCATATCCCACTTTAGTTGGTCTTTGTGTTATAGGAAGAAAACTAAAAATCATCTGAGAATTTACTACACTATAATATTCTGAACACTTCTAACATGGTCAAGTAACAATTTTCTAACATACGAAGTCTGAGCCCACTCAGGTCTAAAAACCAACTGTTTAATGGTTACTGTTTGAACAACTTAACTAAAGCTAGGAAAAAAAAATCTGGTTTGATACTTTGATTTTCCTACCCGCTCATCTTAAAAAAGGAAGACTTCAAAGCTGTAGTCAAAAGCAGCAATGAAAATTCCTGCAGCTGAATTAACTAAGACTACAGATATGGATGACATATTTCATTTTACCCAGATTAGGAATGCTTGTATAAATCACATTTATCTTAGATACTGAATTTCCACAGAAAGCAATGCAGTAATAATACACATTTGCATCAGAAGAGTTAAAAAAAAAAAAAAAGAAAAACAAACAGGCAAGTTTTCTTTCATGCCCTGACTAGAAATGATATGCATGCTTTTTAAAAGCAAGAAAACCTGTTTAAGAGGCCGGCTAGCTTCTAGAATGCAGCCCACCTGTATTCTTTTGTAGTGTTCTGACAATAAAAACGAGTTGTGTGGTGACAGCAAAACAACACAATTTGCCTCTCTTCCCTCACCTTCCCCAAGGAAGAGGCTAGAAAAGAGCTCAACAAGTTATCTAGCCCAACCTCGTCAATAATAGAGTGTTCTTTCTGACCAGTATCAAGGCAAGTGGAGAAAGATTACTTTTAATAGCTGAGAAATAAACTGCCTCCATGACAGACTACTGCAGTAGGGGCAGCATCCCAAGAATTCCCCCTTACAAGGCCACACCGCTTCTCTGGGGTCATTCCCATGGGAGACCTGCCCAGCAGAAGGGAAGCTTTCTGGCTCCAGCAAACAGGCCTAGCATCAGTTCTGTAGATTTGTTTTAGTATCTTAACAAGCTGGACATTGACAGTGGCCATCTTACGAGAGCCCATCTCAAGTGTTTGGAAGGCTCTTTCCTAAATGCGTGAAGGGGATTTGACGCTATTTTCGTGACAAATCCCCACGAGTAACCGGAAACTGACCGTCCCCCCTCGCCCGAAATGGCACCGCACTCGGAACCCCACAGCCCCCAGGGAACAAAACCTCCCTCTGCCGCCCGGCCCCTCGCCCCCTGCCCAGCCCGCCCGCCCTCCTTTGGGCCGGCGGATGCCCAGCCCACCTCCAGCCGCCGGCAGCGCCCCNGCGGGCCCTTGGGATTCAGGGCAGCGGTGCACACCTGAGAGGCGCCCTACGAGGCCCTGCCAAGGAGCGGGAGAGGCGAGATGAGGTGCTGCTGCCCAGCTCTCTCTGGGGTTAGACCTGAGAGGGACTAGAAATAGATAAAGGTGGTGTCCTACGCTGTCCCACAAAAGGAGTCATGTCCTGTCAGGGCCTTACAGTGGAAATTGGGAGAAATAAGTGACTTTTGAACACAACTGTGAGGCCTCTGCAGCTAACCTCATCCAGAAAGAAAAGGGCAATCCGCAAGCCTTGGAAAGCTGTCAGGGAAATGGAAAACTGCCCTCGCCAATCTGCCCCATGGCAGCGGGCAGGAGGGACCAGAGAACGGCCTCTGGCTTCTCAGTTACAGAAGTGATGGCATTCTTCATGGTTTGGAAATACAAATTTTTTCTCATTTTTTTCTCACAACATGTAATCAGCAATAACAATGGACATGCCCTGCTAACTCCCAGAGGAGCAGACTAAAGTTCCCTCATGTTAGTTTGCTGAACTTCACCTTACTTAAAAGTATACAACATTAATTAAAAGTCCTTAAGTTTTTGTTGATTTTTTAAACATATATATTTCATATCACCTACTAAGAACTCCAGAGGTTCCGAATAGGAAAATAACGCCAAGTACATAATTACATAAATTGCAAGTACTTAATTATTAATATCCAATATTAAGATTTATAGTCCTGGCTGGTTTATAAAGACTGTTTTATTGTTTCCATCAAGCATCTTGGCTCTGCTTTGCTGCAGTCTCTGAATTTTATTAGCTTAGGTATTCAGAGATGAATACTGTCCCTGAAATAGGGGCTATTATATACAGATGTCATGCTCCTACAGTCTTCTCTCCTAACACTTCATCTTCCAGTTGATTTCCTGAACTGTTCACGCATGATGTGCTATCAACCTTCTCTTTGGAGACAGTGATGCAGCACATCTGCATACTCACTAACCCATTTGCTTCTGTTTAAGGTCTAATTTAAAGTAATTTCTCCCAAGTGAATTAGTTTATACTCAGACGTCCTGTTTCTTCTGACCCATGTATTCTCATGAGATTGTCATGTAAAACAGTTGCTCTCCTATTCTTATCAACCATTCCTTTAGCTACATCAGAACTAATTATCAATTATTAATATGTAAGTGCACATAAATATTAAATGTCTCTGGCTGTTACTCCAGAACTGTTACTCATGGGAAAGTCAATGGGGCAGCTAAGATAGGGGTATGGTTGTTCATGGAGCTGTTGTGCTTTTTTGAAAGAAGCGTGTCAGGTGCTGCAAACCAGATTTACACAAGATCAACACTACCCTTTCTTGACATATTGAAATGGTATCACATACAGATGTAGAAGTACATATTCTTCCAGTATTTTTACAGATTTAAATATGCTAAGGATGAACTAAATGGTAAAAAAACCTCACTTGTGTTTTTCATAGGCCCTGTAAACTGGGCTGGTGCTTTTAATCTGTAAGGCAAGGAGAAGGGGCAGGAACAGAAATAGGGCAAAAAAAAATTGGAGTGTGCCAGGTATTTTGAAAGCTTGTTGCTTCTGGGCCTGCTGGGAAGATGGGAATATTAGGGCTGGTAATGGCTGTTTTCCAAGGCGCTGACCATCCCAGCAGGAACAGTTATCACCTCACACGCTGCCGCCCGTGAGTTGGCAATGCCAGCATAGCAGCGAGGCCGCTGGCCAGCGCCTGGCGTAAGGAGCGCTGGACTGCGGCCATTTCGCAGATCCCAGCAACCTGCTCTCCTAAGCAGCTCTGCCTGTGCCTGGAGGGAGTCGTGCTCCTGACTGGGAAATGAAAACATAAAGCAGAAAAAACCATTCGCTTATCAATTGTGCCCCAGTTTGTCTGGTGCTGGCAATTACACTACTGGAAATTTCTACTTCATTTGGTTGGTATTGTTTATGTTCTTATATTAAATGATGATAACCTAGTGTTCTCTCAAATACCTTATATATACAATAATTAATTTGAAGGGCCAATGACAGGTCTAGCCAAGAGAGATTTACTAACTGTGGCAAAATATAAATATTAAAGGATTTTATAGCTCTGTGAACAAAATGCTTATATGTAGGAAAAAAACCATCCCGAAACCAGCTGTTTTTGCTATTTGGTGAACTAATCAGGGAAATTATTTCTTTTTAACATACTGATTGTGCTCCACAAGGCTGTAGAATGCAGAAAGTGACACAGTCACACTTGCTTCCTGTACTAGATATGGTTCAGGAGAGCAGAAGACATTAATAAAGACAGTATCAATTTTGCACTTGTAAAAATGAGCAATTGCACATCTAAATGAGCGTGTAATTGTAATTGCACGTGCTTTTAGTTTTGTAATGGATGGCACTTAACAGCAAAGTAATGGCTTTGTGCTCAAATGAAAGGACTCTTGGGTCAGCCTGAGGGCAGACTTGTAGCTGCAAGTTTTAAAAGCCATTTTCAGTGTAATTTGATACTCAGTTATGCAGCCAAAGGTAATCAGTCCATTTGCATATATAATTGTGATTTATTTAGCAGTACTTTTTTGCAAGACATTTTTTTTTTTTCCTAAAGCCACTTTCAAAGTAATTTCAGCACAGAGCAATTTTAAAAAATGCATTATTTCCAATGTGGTATCCTTTATTAAGTCAGTCAAGAGAACAAACACCGAGAGACAAGACTGTACATGTAAATATATATGTACACACACATAGTTGAACTTTTGTGACGTGGCTACTTTCAGCTAAACTAGTAACTTGTCCTGTGGGGGCAGCCCAGGGAAAGAACACAAAAGCTCTTTCACCTGCTGACTGTTCCTGAAGTTGAGCTACTTAATATATTGAGGTTCATCTTTCACTGGAGTTGAGACTTCAGAATATTAATCATTAGTATTAATCTTGTTCTTTTTGACTACAGAAACTGTTGAATTAGAATTGGTAATCTATTGTTGTATTTAGTGCTTACCATGTGTAACTAGAGGAATGTTTATGATCAGCATATAATACTATATAAAATAATACATCAAATATATTTTCTTCACATACAAAAATTCTTTCAAGTCTGTCAACTGTCACACTTCTCAAATTAGGATTTTGTATTTTCCTTTAAAATTATTTTTCTGGTAACATTAATTGTAACAGATTCTCATATTTTTCTTTAAATTTCTGATTTCTTTAAATGTGGAGAAAAAATCTCAACAACATGGATCAAAAGCACTGTGTAAGTACCAAAAAATCCCTAAATGACAGATAAAATTATTTTATAAATAAAATATAAATCCAAACTAAACATTCGTTATTTTGGGGGAGGTCTGCCTCGTTCATCTCTATCACTGAGGGATGGCAGTACTGAATTGCAGAGGTTAATTACTGCACCTGAACCGAAGGTGCATTCAGGGTGCGCTGAATATTCTCAGTAACTGCAGACACTGAGCATCAGCGTTTCAACTGACCTAATTTTATAGGCTCTGAAACACCAGCTGAATGTCCTGCTTCTTGACAGGGATCCCAGAAGCCACAGGCAGGAGGATTAAAAGGCAGAAAGGCCCATGAGACCTGTAGGCTGTGCTGTGTTGGGCAGCAGGGTGTGCACTTAATGTCTGGACCAGCACCTGCACTGCACATTTCTCAGTGTTGCCCTTTTGTTTTGATACACCAAACGGTGTCTCTGTTGAAGAATTAACCTGTGGAGAGCACAGCTCAGATGCAGAGCTTGAGTTTGCTATGTGATTGCATTGGATAGTGGAAGAAGATGCCATGGGACAACTGACACCTAGAGACAAAAGACTGATAGACTGCAGCTAATAGCTTGATGAACTAACTTTGTATATATAGGAGGGTATCAGAAAGTATCAAGGTATCTGCTGTTTGCTTTTTTTTTTTCCACATTAACAAAAGCCAAAGATAAAGAAGTTAGGAAAGATTTGTGGTTCTGCTTGGACTCAATAAAAATTCATCTATCATTATTCATGACAAAGTTTTATAATCTATGTACACATACACTTAATAGTAGATAGATTAAACAAACAAAACAAAAGACAAAACCCCCCCACACACATGCAGTTCTCTTGTGTGGTTTTAGATATTCACAGGGCAAGAGACTCACACATTTAATAAGTAATAATAGTCCCATAAGAGTTCATTTTGCTTTGGGAGAACTGAAATTCTGAAATCACAGCTTAATAAATTTAGTGAAAGTTTTGCATTTTTTTTACTGGGCTAGAATTTTACCTGTTATTTGTATATATTCCTTTACTCTGAATTCTTATATCTGATGCATCTATCATAGCTGAATTACAAAAGCTTTATATATGCTGGAGTTAGTCTCTGAATCTGAAAAAAAACACTTCAAGAGAAATCAGTTCATGCTTCAATACAATAAAGAATTCTGCTTTCCAGTATTTCAGTCATGGGAGTTTGGTTTAGTTCTTAGGCTGATTGAGATTGTTGTCATAGCTTTTAATACCACAACTATATATAGAGTCATATTACTAAGACATTGCTACCTTTAGATTCAGACTCAATCAGCATGATTCAGCAAATGGCACCAAAACCTGTACTGATAAATAAAGATGCAGTAGAATGTGGACAGAATAGTCAGGACCAAAGGCATAACAGGAAAAAAAAAAAAGACCAAAGTTTGGATTGTGACATAAGGAACATGTATTACCTGTGCAAAAGAGTAGTGATTATAAAAAATACACACATTAAAACTATGCATTCATGCTTCTTTGGATCGATTTAATTGTTTGTGTCATAGCTGTGACACGGTCATCAAAATTCTTGACAATTTTAGTTTACATGCCAAATAGCAAATATAATTTTAAGTTAATACAGCTGTTGTGTGTTCAGATATATGTATATGCATGAGATTTAGAATGACCTAATTGAAAATCAATCCTTCATAAATTAATCCATTTTTATGCACCCTGGGAAATAAGATTTGCTTTTTCACCTTGAAATATATTGTAAAATTACTAAATGCATATTGATAACTATTGGAATGGAATAATTATGATCTCGTTTAGCTTTTGCTAGATGCGAGGTATGGCTGATTTATAAGGAATCAGAATAAAGTTCCCTACTTATGTTGCTATTTAAATTTTTATTTATTTACATGAGAAAGATTAATACTTCTATAGCTTTTAAGTTAGTACCTGTCTTACATCAGTTCACTGTTCTTCTAGGTAGTGAATATCTAGTAGCTTGCAAAGATGAACTAATAAGACAGCAGTCAGTATAACTTTAGTGCATATTTGATCTTTCTGCATTATGAAATACATCATTTTAGAAAAGGCAGGGGATAAGCCTTAGTCTTGTCCTAAAACAAAGAGTTTGAAGCATATACCTACCCCCTGCACAGAGAAAATCTGGCTGCTGGGTGTGCTGTCAAAGACAGTGAGAACGTAAGAAAGAACAAAATTTTGTGCTTCACTTCACTGTGTGGAACTGATCTCTTGCCATGTGAACTAGCATGAGAGAACCAAGATAGTGCATTGAAGCAATCTGAGAAATAGCAGTTCAGAGGAGTGCAGAACAAAGTCTAGCGAGTTTTGTCTGTCTGCTTAGCAGCTGCTTTTTCTCTGCCAGAAATAGCAGTTTCATAGACTTAGGGAAGTAACTCCTGCCTGTGCAGGGACTCCTGGTGATAGAAACTAATTGCCAGAAGCAGGAAAGCTCTGGCAAGAGAACACTTGCACTGGGGTGCACTAAGGGAAAATGAATGCATTGTATGCCTTGGCTTGGCATTGCCTACTGCAGAACATCCTGCTAAAAGAAGCCAGAAACTGTACAGTTTATGCTCCAATTCACCCATTGTTTACTTACTCTCAGCTATCTAAGCTTGCCACTTCACTGTGGCAGTGGACCCATCAAATTTTGGCTGTTTTGTATCTCAGGACAGCAGGTTGTTCTGGCCAGCTTTTTCTCACCCAAATGCTCTTGATCACTTACTGTGTGTCTCATAAAGGCAGGGAAAAAGCAAAGGTCACCAAAAAGCAAGTGAAAAGAAGGAACAGCAGCAAGTCAGAAACAAAAGAATTGTTGCTGTCATTAGCCAAACATAGGAATAATTTAAAAGACCCAAGCACACAAACAAAAACACACACAAAAAAAGCAGAAATAGTACCTAAAACCTCTATTTTGGAACTGAAGCCCTAGAACTATGCCAGGAATAAAAATTAATTTGATTTTCTGAATATGCAAAGATTCTTCTAAGAATTGAAAAAAGTAATTCACTGCTTGTAAAATGAATAGTTGAAGTCTTTGATGTTTGTGAGAATAAGCACACATCATGGCCCCCTAACTGGCAAAAAACGAAAGGATTTTAACTTCATCTTATTAAAAATAAAAAAGAAACATCAAAAAATCAGATTAAGTTCTCATTTCTTTGTGGGAAATACTGTTTGTTGGTTAGTCTCTGAGCATAAGCTTGCAGAGACATTTCGCCCCATAAGGCAGTTACAGGTGTTCCTTTGTTTTAATTAATAAATCTTACTTTCTAGGGCTTTACAAGTATTACATTAACAATATGTCTTGGTCTGAACTAAATTTATACCAGTACACCATATCTATCTATTTTTTATACCACAGCTTATACTTGAAGTTTTTTGAAAATGTATTTTTATGGAGCTTTAATTTGCCTTTAGTGTTTATCATATGAGTGTAGTGAAAGACATGTGCAAAAAAAATTGTCTGTTTATATAAACCGTGTAAATAAAAAGACATTTTCCCTCAAAGTTTGTAAATATAAAAAATATTTTTAAACAAATATTTCACTTTTCATGCTTTTAACTGCCACTGCCAATCAAATGCAGCATTTATGAAAAAACTGTACTTTTCTGGAGTAATCTTTTTAATAACATATTAATTGTAGTTTAATCAACAAATTTAACCCATTTTGAGATTTATATAGTTTTTAATCCAAAGGTTTTAATTAAGCACAAGAGCATTGAGGAAGTTGAGATTTTGAGGGTCTTCTCAGCCGTTCTTCAGCGAAGTCTATCACTAGGATATCAGTTTCAATGTGGAATCATCATGTCTGCTGCTGTGACCCTCTCCACCTGTCCCACCTTCCCCACCCAGGAAAGTTAAACAGGGCTGGCAGTATCCTACTGAACATTAGGCATGTGCTGCCCTGGATCAGGAATTTGTCCAGTCTTACCTCACCCCTGGAAAGTGACTTCGGGGACTCCACAGTGGTATCTGTCGCTTTATCAGCAATACCATTTTTTGCGGGAGAAGTAATCTGAAATTGATGTCCTGAATCCAAGCAAAGTTAGCATTGTTGAAACTACATTATATAGTTGAACTAAACAGAAAATATTCTATCACTCTAGTCAGAGTGTCAGAAAAAGAAATGGTTATATTCATTGAAGCATATATTCCTCATGAATTTAGAAAATATTGTAAACTTAAAGAATGACAGAAATTCCATAAACAATAATGGAATAGGAAACTTAGGGTTCAGTCAGCTCATATAAATATCTCACTAAATCAACTCACACCAAGGCTTTCCTTCAAGCCAAGATTAGGATCTGCTGTTACTTGAAAATTCCATTCAGGTTTTCCAGCTCAGCCAGCCTGTGTGCGTACAAGTGTGAGACCAAAAGCAGTTAATCCTAGTGGGGAAGTAAATTAAATTTCACAAATACAAACATTGGAATTGTAAAATTTATCATTATCTTCTTTCTCTGCCTACTCTCAGAAATCAAATCAGTATTACCAACACTTAATGCTGCATTAAAATACATTAGCTGCTGCAGGCATTACAAGATTCTGCATTGTGTGATGGTAATACTGTCCTGCTCCTGTCACTGGAATAAGGGCTGGATGCTGTGACAGCCAGGCTGCTTCTCTGCAGTAGAGAAGGGCAGTGTCCCACCCCAGCAGTGCCGCGCCGCCTGCGTGTGACAAACATTGCTGTCCCCACGTGCAGCCATGCATCAGAGTGAGCTCTCCACACTCTCGACCTTCTCTGTCTTCTTAATGCTAAAGTATGGGAAAAGTCAATAGTTTTCAAGCTTTCACTTTGGATTATAAAAATAAACCATTTTTTTTCCATCCAATTGCACTATTTTTTTTTGTTTTAAACTAAATTGAAACAGAAGGGCTGCAGAGTGGTTTTGTTCTGTATTAATGACATTTTAAAATCACTATCTTTAACAGATTTTGTTTTCTGCTTTCTACTTTAAAGGAAAGAAAGAAGAAAAAAGGTTTATTCTCACTAATTATTACTTTGTTAAACTGGAAAAAACCATTCTTGTTAAGCTTTCTGCTACAGATTTAATATCAGATCTAGATAGTATCTTATGACTATGCCATTTCTGCCTTTGTAAAATAAATTATATTATGTTTGTATATCAGGGGTCTTATTATCAATAATAGCTGCTACATTATGTTTTCCAGGTTTGGAAAGAAAAACGCATTTTTAAGGTTGTGTCTTCTTTTCACTGTTAACAGACACAAAAGGTGTTATTTGCTGCAAGCCTCCCAGTCCATGGAATCCATTCCCTCTGATACTGGTGACAGGACATTTTAAACAAAACTGGATGTGGACTAGAAATGTGGATTTGAATGATTTTTCAGGAAACCAGCCTCTGTCCTGTTCAGCAATATGTAAATGAGACTACTTCAGTGTTTTTCTAATCAGAATAAAATCTGTGAATTTGGGGTCAATTTGGTTGTCCTGTTAGCACCATATATACCATGACAAGTGTCCCATCAACCTTTTTGGGGATCGTAAAGAGAGCTGACTGCAAACCAGCTTAGAAAGAGATTAATGCATAACAATTATGAGAAACTTTTGTGTGTGTGTGCATCTGTATGAGAGCTGGATCTCTGAGAAAAATCTAAGCCCTTTCATAGCAGGCTCTGATTTGTTCTTTGGAGTTGTTCGGTTTTTTTTTTTTATACTGTGCATGCATTTTTAACTATTCCTCTTAGCTCCATTAGCTCCCTAGTGTCCAGTTTAGAGAATCTAAATATAGCATTAAATACAGCAGCTTTGTAAGTGACATTTACTCATTCATAATTTAGAAACCTACAAAAAATAAGATTGCCATGTAGTTCTTGTTTCAGCCCACACGGGGTGATTTAACTCTACAGTTTATGTGGGCTCCCCCTTTTCTGGAAACAGAGAGGCTGTCCCGGGATGCTGTCAAGCTCAGCACATTTCTGCCAGGGTCCCTCAGTCACATAGGACAGTGCTGATGGAGGGAACTTGTGGGGAAGTGTGCTCTTAATCACAAAGAGGAATAATGTCTTAATCACAAAGAGGAATGCTTTGCTGCTACAGGTCTTCCAGCTTCCATGATCTGATACAAGGTAGGCTGAAGCAGACAGCACGGGTGTCAAAGAGGAAGACCAGAAAACCAGCTCATAGCCCAGGTTCTCGCCATCCTCATCCTATTGCTGCCAAGTCAGGTGGATAATGACTCATGGACAATGGAGTACTGAAAGCACCTTTGCAAGGGAGCTGCAATCCTTCATGGACTAGATACTGTGTCAAAAGGCATACTACACCACACACACAAACAAATGTAGCAGTCTGCATAAAGGTTGGTTTTAACAGAATTTAGTGTTGTTAATAACTTATTAGCTCTTTCTTCCTCATTTTCCATAGTGTGATTCCTCTGTTTCGATTCCTTGGTTTGATTCTCATGGATTGTGTTTCCTGCTTCAGTTTTGTATCACTCCCTATTCCCCTCTATGCTCCTTCTTCATCCTGACACTCCCTGTTACTTTATTTTCCTCCTTCATGTTGCCCAATAGCCAACAAAATAGCCTGCAGTACTGGGGGAGGTGGTCCTTTCTTCTTTCAGATATGATAGGAGGAGGAATTACAGGAAAGCCATCTGTATTTCCTGTACCTCCAGAATCAAAGCACCATTTTAACCAGTTCAGAGAAAACAGATATCCAGTACAAAACAGGTATTCTGAAGTTTTAGCTTACTTCTAAGAAATGTCTACTGAAAGCACACAGGTGAAATTTTTCTGAAGTCTTGTAACTCAGCCATATTTCAGATCACTTTGCAGGAGAGTTAAAAACTGCAACTGATCCTACCAAACTGCTCCAAAGCAGGGTGCAGGGACAGCTGAAATTGTTTAGAGTTATGTGGTTTTATTTAAGCATAAACAGTTTTTCCCTGTTCTCGTTCCTGGCAAAACAGTACAATTTGAACTGAAACTGCACAGAAAATACGCATGAGACTTTTGGGATGGAAAATTTTGATCTAAAAGATTAATATTTGGCATTATAAGCATCAAAGCAAAATAAGAGAAAACTAAAGCTCAGAGAAGGGAAATATTAGGCAAGTTAAATATTTTTTAAAGCACACTTTCTAGTTCATTGACCTGGCCATCAAAATAACAATAGTGTGCATTTATGTTGAAAGGAATGTATTGTTTTCTTACTCCTAAACAAGAAAAGCGCACAAACTACAAATAGCACTATAGACTTTTTTAGCCCTCTTCCAGTCTGATTAGAGTGAGCTGAGTAGTTTTTGATGGGGGAAAAAAACCCCAAAACCAGAGAATGCCAGTTTGTCAGACTCAGATTCAGAAGGGAAGACTCCTTGGGTGACTACATTTTCAATGAAATACAGCCAGAGAACTCTTGTGAAAGTTTCTTCTGTCTGCTGGTTCATCTGGCTGGTGACTGTTTGGGGTTCCTTGCCATACAACCTGCTCAGGGCATAGGGCTCCAAGCTTGCAGAGCTTCTTGGGAGATATGTTATACCTTTCAAATTACTGTTGAACAGAAATTCTGTATTGAAGATTCATGTCTTCAAGATACTCTATGTTTTATCTCTGATATCGTTAGAAATTATGTTCAGTATGTTGTAAAAGCATTCCTTAAATAGCCAAGAACTTGGTATACGTCATAAGTTTAACTTGAGAAACTGGTAGATACAACACAGTGGTATCAGTTACAGATATAAAATTTTAAAATATGCAAATAAAAATATTATAATCACATTACAAAATTAAAGAAGAACCAATATACTCCAATAATACTACACAGACAAACAAAAAATTCTCTACCTATTTCCTATCTAGGCAACTTTGGTAATTTTTTTAACAAATTGAAAGCATGACAAGAAGGGTATTATACATGGGTAAGAGACTTCATTAATGGACAATGAAAATTTAAAGATTGCTTTGGAAATATAAAAAATTGACTCTGATCCTTCTGTGAGGGTAATATGCTGTATGTCATTCAGCCTGTCAGCAAATTGTCACACAATTTAACTCAAATCAGTCCTGAAATTCCATCAGCCAAATCATTTTCCCTAGGAAATATTGCAAAAAAAATAAGCAGCATGCCCTCAGAGGTGTTTTCTAACCTCGGTCTCCTATTCCCTTCTCCAGTTGTTTGGGGTGGTTTTAGACATTAAGCAATGCACATAAATCTAAGTAAGCTGGAACTATAACCATCTCATTACAAATCTATATAAATTCATGCAAAAGGGCTACTATTAAATATACTTCGAAATAAATTGTTGTTTCTCCATTACACGATATGCTGTAATTGGATAAAATGCTAATATGCAGTTGTCCTTATGACCCTTTGCATATCATCCAGCTTTATCTTTTAGCCATTGCTTGTAAGCATTCCTTGACCCACTTGATAATCATTTTACTAAGTCACTGCAATGACATACAGTGTCATAAATCTTGTCATCTGGATTAGTTTCCAATCCATAGTCATATCTGTTACTTTTATTCACAAGATTTAGCTGAACACACTTCTTTCAAATGAACTCTTAAAAAGAACCATAAAACCCACTATACAGGTCCAGATCCAAAGTCTATTACAGTCATGTCCTTCTTCCCCACCCCCCCCCGCCAAAACCAGCCAATATGAATGCCTACAAATAGATATAAAAGCAGAGGAAGTGATAAAGGGATACCTCCCTGGTAGACTCCCCCAGATTCCAGTGAAGTGTAACATGATGAGTTGCTAGCTAATTAGGCTAACAAGTAGCTTTATTGTTCTAAAACAAAAGCCCTTTTGTGGTTAAAGCTGTAGGAAACTGAGCCTAGATATTCTTTTCTTGTTGGCTCAAATATCCATAACAAAAATCTTGCAAATAACTTAAATCCGATTAAGTTCCTCTCTCCTTCATGACCTCCATCCAGCCTTTTGCTCCTTCACCTTCATGCAATCTGCTGCAGGTCGACGGTAACAATAAACTCATGGAAAAATATCTGAATTTAGGTGGCACTTTCAAAGTTATTTTCAAGCAGGGTATTGCCCTGCAGTGATGTGTGTACAGTGCAGTTGCTCATACTCCTTCAGTACAACTCTGCTGCTGAGTCCTGTGATAGGGATAGGCACAGTTGGAAGGCTGAGGAATGGGGACAATTTAATCTGGCTACTGAGACAAACATGGTTTGTAACTCCCCTGTAAAGAGACTAATTTTTAGTATGAAGGGAGATTTAATATAATGAGAGTCCAGCTTTCAAATACGACACATTATACTAAATATTACAGTTAGAATTTTCTGTTCCAAGTAATTTAGTGATACTCATTTCTCCAACACTGATCTATTTTTCCACAACAGATTTTTTGAAAAGTAAAGTTCAGTCCCTAGCACTGTTAATCCAAATCACACATAAGGAAATTAAGTAGGAAAACAGGATGAATTAATAATGCAGTCACTCAACTTGCTTTCATTTTCTAACAGCTAGAATTATAATGGATAAACAGCATACTAACTTGACAAACATACTAAGTATTTCCAAAAAGCTGGTATGCATGGCTTGCCACATCTTCCCATTTTGATAATCACTATATTTGAATAATTTTACTGATATGTTTTTCAATCTTGCTTAGAAGAACATTTCAAAGATATTTTTAGAGTGCATACTTCATTCAGTGTGGAATTTTTGCTCTTGGAAAAGGCAGTGAGATAGATCTAATATGACAAATCATCTTGCTGCTACTCACCTGTTTATTATTCAAGTCCTTAAAGTTAGCTACAAAGATTTTCTAGCATTTCATATGAAGCTGCTGCCCCAGCATTCCCTCTCTTTATAAAAGCATACACTGAAAGACAACATCCATTTCTCAGCAATAACCACTGATGAATCCACAGCTGCTCCAGCATCTTCTGCAAACACTTCATGCTGAATTTCTTATCAGGCTGATTTGAAAGATCTAGCTTCTTTCAACATGCTGCTTGTGACTAAGATCTCCTGATAACCTGATTTTCAGAAACAGTACCCTCTTGGCCTCATAAGACAACATATCAACATGTATGGTAGGTACAAATAAAATCAGTAAAAGACTTGTTCATCAGTAGGTTTATACTTCAAAAATTAAACACAGTTTAAGGTCTCATGTGTTTCCTAGCCAAGGACACACAGTTTGTATAAAAGCTCTTTGGTGGAAAGGAATGGAAGGAGAGCAGGGAAGGGGGGAACTAAAACCTCAAAGTGCAGAGGTCCTTAATCATGAATTTGAATAACTCCTTCCCATACTGAACACAAAAATAATACCTTAAGGAAAAGGCTATGAAAGTCAGCAAAAACAATGAGTGATCATAAAACCTGAAAGTTGTTCTAGTGGTCCGTATGCACAGGACAGGATTTTTTTTTTTTAATTTAAAGTTCAGAGAAGTTTATTGGACTAATATGTAGTTCAGCGCACAATATCGTGACTGTCTACAAACAAGCCTGCTTCATTGTGTTGGTTTAACAAAGCCTGGTTTGTGGGGGGCGGGAGAAAAGTTGCTCAAAACTTTTATGTCCAGCACAGAGCCAGTCGCCGAAGGCTCTGAAGATGGGCAGGTTACTGGCCCAATTAGACAAGTTGGTAATGCCTCTGTGATGACATATTTAAGAAAGGAAAAACCGCAGGAAGTTCTATTTCTTCTCCTGAGGGGTGGTGAGGCGGCTGCCGGGAGCCATCCCGGCGGGGGCTGCTGGGGCCCGTGCAGCCGAGGCTTTCCTGAGACCAGGACCGCAGGGGCCAGGGCCCTCCCGAGGCCGGAGCCGCCTGTGCGGTGCTGGCAGGAACCACGTGGCCAGCAGTGAGACATGGTGAGCAACAGCCCGGTGCAGAGCCTGGACAAGATCAACCTCTCAACTGCAGCTTACAGACACCAACTTTCTTCCAAGTCAGAGGACAGGTGAGGAAAACCAACATGGCGGCACCAAAGTCAGTGAGAAAAAGAGAGGGAGGAGGTGCCCCAAGAGCCAGACCTGAGATTCTCCTGCGAGCCATAGTGAGGACTATAATACAACAAACTGTTTCCCTAGAATTCATGAGGTGCATGGGGGTCACAGAGATCCACACGCAGGCCGTGAAGAAGAGTACTCACTCTGGAGAGCCTGGAAAAACTGTAGAAAAACTGTAATTTAGTGAGGAACTCGAACAGAAAGAGATGATCCTTACTTTTAGAGAGAAAGAGAGCCTTCGCTTCCAAACTAGAACAGCTCATCCTAAAAAGACTAAACCCCATAAACTAAAATGACGCATGCTAGGCAGTTGTGGGAAGACCGCTTGACCCATGGGAGGGAATTCACACTGCAGCAGGTTTGGGGGGTAGTGCTGCTTGTGGAAGTTAAAACCACGCTAGAAAAGCTCACAGAGAACTATCTCGCATGGGAAGGATCCCACAGCAGAGCAGAAGAAACTCTTTTCTTTAAGCATACTGAAGAAAGATTTTTAAGAAGTGAAATACTGACCAAAACCCCCATCTATGTTTATTGTGCAGTCGGTGGAAAGAGAGAGGGACAGGGAAGGAAAGGTGTGCTGAAGATTTGCTTTGGTTCTCATTACCCTTTTTACTTCTAATTCTGTTAATAATAAATCTTCTTTACACTGTTTTAAGTTTTGAACCTGTTTTCCCCTAAGGTTTTTTTTTTTCCAATAATCCTTATCTCAACTCATGAAAATTAAGTTTTTATTTCCCTTCCTCTGCTTAGCTATAGCAGAGGAAAATGGGTAAATAGCTTTTTGTGGGTGCCTTGGCACTTAGCCAATGTCAATGAATGGCCCCCTCCATTTGAGTCCCTTGTAAAGACCCATCAGATTCTACCATTAAATTTCTTAGCTGGTGAAAAGATCACAATTTATGTACCCAGCAGTGGTTGAAATGTAATGATATTTTATAGAAATAACTACTGTGTTTTACTTTGCAAAAGGAAGTAGTAGCAAACATTGTGCTAGTACCCTGACCCAGACAAAAGTAAGTTACTTTGTCCATGTATCATCCCTTCTGCTGTAAAAGGTTGAGATGAAAAAGGAGAAACACAAGACAGGAAATAAAGTACAGTTTAAGCCAGGGGAGGAAAGTACAAATTCCTTTGATTCATCAAAATAACATTATAGTCAGCCCCCTCCCACTCCCATTGCCACCCTCACTGAAGTTACAAAAGCAGTGGATCAATTTCTGTACAGCCCCAGCCTGGAGCACAGGCAATATTTTGAAACACAAAGTAGTAGGAAAGAGTATTCATAGGTTCAAATGAAAGTGAGTACAGCAAATCCCAACAGTGAAGGAATGTAAAAAGCACTAGGAAAAGAAGGGAGTATATTAATCCATCAATAAGCCATTGACTGAAGAAAATATAATCCCATAGTGATTTCATCTCTTATTTACTCCCTCATTCTTCCTAAAACATCAAGCTAAAAGCAATTTATTATTCGTCTTTTATATTCCTGAGGCTGCCATTTGACAAAAATGCAGAGCTCACTTTTGGTTTGCAATACCTTTGTGGTTCCTGCATCATACTAGGAAATTCATCCACTTATGCATTTTTATTTACATATAAATAACAAAATATATTTAAGTTTGAATAATAATCTTTATTTCTTTATTAGTTTATTTGTAAAAGGTACATTGTAATCCTGAGCTACTGCTTTTATACATTTAGCATCATACAAAGACAGATCATTTACAGTTTGATCATTTACATTTATTGTGCTCCAAAATCCTTATCCGAGTATCATTTTGACTTAGCAGGAACATAGATAATTTAAATTACATGTATCCCTGAAACATCCATATTAATTTACCCATCTGACCCCATTATCTAAATTACTACAGTCATCTAAATCACTCAGGACATTCCTTCTGAATTTAGCAAAAACTTTATAATTTTAAACAAGATGGGCAGTGCAAGAACTGGTCCCTCAATCCTTTGAATACATCATAAGAAAAAACTTTCTGTTTCCGTATTCTCTTGGCAAGTCAGTGCTAAATTGATGAGATGTACTTTGATGGAATGATCCAAGTAATAGTTTACTCATTTCCTTATTACAGCAGTTAATGAGAATTTACAGTGTCTCCCTTTGCAGTGACCAGTGTCATAACTCTCCCAAGCAGGGAAAATCTGATGTGATCAGAGAAAAGTAAGAGGCAACCCATCACCATCTTATTGTCATCTACATGACACTGAAGTATTACAAACCAAGTCATAAGAAATGCTTCCCTTCGACCCTGTAAAGGAACTTGTAAGAATAACCAGAGTTAAGTTCCATAATCCGAGCATGGCTTTTAGGATTTGCCAGTTAAAACAAAAAAAACCAAAACAAAAAAACCCCAAAACAAACCAAAACCTCAGTCCCAGGATCCTTGAGGAGAAAGCATTTATCCTAACTGAAATCCAATCCTGGATAAATGGAAATTTAACTGGACTACCAAAATAGCATCTCTCTACCTGAAAATCTCCAAGCATACAGTGTTTACAAATGTCTCTCTAGCAACAGTGTCAGTCTTTTAAACACCCACAACTTTCATTTCCTGAATAAGGTCACAATGATCTTAGGCAAAAGATGCAGTAAAGCAGTTCAAGCAAAATGCTTATTGCTTAGGTTTCAAAGCAAGCCACTTGAATATAGTTTTAGTTAAAATGTTAAGTACAAATGTGAAGCTACTGTAGAAACACTTATAAACACTCTTGCTTTTGAATTCTTACTGATCGTCTAGAAAAATGGCAGACGGATTTTAACATAACAAAGGAAATGTAAAACTTAATACTGTCTGTTGAAATAAAATTCAACACCTATAAAGACAGAGTTATGAACATGTAAACACAGCTTTAGTATTCAGAGCTAGGGAATCTAGCAGCAAAACAAACTATTTGCATATTATGTAGTGCAATGAACATTTGTTCTTAGAGACCCCCAGTCTTTAAACTACTTTGAACAGAATGGAATCCTCACAGGAGAAGTTTTAAAAGTGTCCAAGACGTAATATCCAGAACTACTAGATGTTTATCTACAACCTAATAATTTCTCTATGCAAAACTGTGCTCTGGATAGCTGACTTTAATGGCTCCCCAGTAGCAGGCTCGAATGAGGCAGATTAAACCTAAGAGATAAGCAACAGCCCAAGAAACATATGTTGCGTGAAATCGCCTGGCGAAATCTTGTGTACCAACCTAAAAAGAGAAAACAGTAGTGTCAAACATACAGCACTATCTGTTCTTCAGGGAAGAGCAAGTTATATTAAGGAGAAGCGTTTCAGCACCTTTTCAACTCTAATAAGGGTAAATTTGGTATTTCAGTGACTTAATTTTACATAACCATAGGATAATTGAGCTTGAAAGGGAGATCAGGAGACCTCTAGTGCCAACTCCCCAGTCAAAGCAGGGTCAACTCTAAGATCAGTCCAAGTTGTTTAGGGTTTTAACCCAGTTAGATCCCAAATAACTCCAAGGATGGAGGCTACACAAGCCTCTGGACAAACCTCATGGAGAAATGTTTTCACATAATTTTCAAATTCAGTAAGGTCATTTAAAAAAAGGAAAAGAAATCTATCTCTCACTGTTTTTATTTCTGGCTGGTTTTTTTCCTATTAGGAAACCTGGAAAATCCTTCATAACTCATTTAAGCTCACACATAAATAATTATTCAAATTAAAATGCAAGTTAGAGGCATAATGAGAATTACATGTATGAATTCACTGGAGGTATTTCCTCACATGAACTCTTCTGGGATTCCCGGTAGAAAGTTGGCTTTAGTAACCCATATGAGATACTGGTAAGCCAGATAGCTTTCCACATAACAGAGTAACAACAGGGTGAGCCTTTTAATTTGTAAATAGCTTATTAACTGGTTTTACTCCTTAACAGCTTGTACAAATTACATTGACACAAATATATTTTAGCACTTGGAATCCCATTCACCTCTACTGCAGTGGAGCTTATATTTCTGGCTATACAGCAACATGTATTTCTGGAAGCCTGGAAGTTTTGAGAGCTCTAGCAAGAGCAAGATGTTCCAGTATCTCTACAGTGAAGTGAACCATTTTTCATAAAACTGAAGTTTTTAGAGATGAAGAGTCAAATTTAACATCAGAAAGAAGAGATTCTCAAAGTGCCAGAATACCGTTTTTAAAAAAAGAACATTTCACTTTTTCTGGCTAACTCAGATGATTAAGG
>WEIT01033438.1:10040-29370 GCA_013389985.1 Dryoscopus gambensis
TCCCTCACCACTTCATTTGTCCTCACCTATTTGTTTCTTTCAGAGAGATGCACGACACGGAACCGAGAACTTTCAGAGTAGTGCTTTTTAATGTAGACCAAAGCCCAGTTACTCTATTACACCAAACTAGCTCAACACTCTCGGATAAATTTAGCATCCAGAGCTCTGAATAAAGTTTTACTCACTTCCCAAGATCACAAAAGCCGTGTAGCCTTACTGTGTTGCATTCAACATCCCCCTAGCATTGTTCTGAGCACGTTTTATTTACAGGTCAGGAAGACGAGTGGAAACACTGCAGCTCCACAATGAGCAGCACATTTCCTCTTCAGATTGTTCTTCAGTGCCCAGCACACCGTATTATCTTAAAGGATGACTGCAGGAAATTACTAGATATAGACAGAAACAAATACAACCATTTAAAGCTTTCCCATAATGAATTATTCTATTGCTTTCAAATTTCTACCAGCAGCAACTTTTGAATGTGTATACTAAACCGTTTTGATAATAGTAAAATACACAAGCTGGCTTGGTTATAGAGATAAGTACTGATAAACTAATCAACATTTTGCTTTCTTCGACAGACCATAATGTAAATCAAACTATTCCTTTATAAGAATATTCATTCCTACCACTGTTTTTCTTTATACCAGCTGCTCCTATTAAACATGCTTCGAGAAGATTGCACTCAGAAGAACCCAGTAGCAAAGGTTAGTTGTGATATACACCATATTATCAGGTAAAAAGAAGGGAAAATCCTTTCCACAGGTCAGAAGAGGTTATTATGCAGCAGTTCAGAACTGACATCAGTTACTTTGATTAATATATTATACAACTACACTTTGTCTTGGATGCTTCCTGGCAGAGCCAGATGCAGTCAAACACAGTCTTCACACTCCTATAAACAATAATGATTAGAGAAAATTGCTCTCCATAGAAAGCATCCCTGTCTCTGCATAAAAAGCACTGTAATCACAGGACCTTCAGATATCTAATTTCTTTCCTGATTTTCAAGTCTTGAAAGCTTTGCTTGTTTGGCTATTTACTCTTGCTGAATTAGAAGGGAACAAGAATAGTAACCTTTAACGAAGAAGATTACAGCAGTCTGAGATACCATATGAAGAAGGCTGGTTAAGTAAGAAACTTACTTTCCAAAGTAATATAGGGATGTAATGTAAGCAGAAATTGTGTAATTAAAAGTATTAATGTACTTGAGTTTTGTCAGCATTTATCAAATTCATCCTTTCTTAAGGTTTTTTTATATGGATCCTCCTAACAGACTTGGTTATACTCAGGCGCCTACTCATCAAGAAAATCCCTCTGACACAGACAGTTAATGACAAACAAAAGGGCACTTTTAACAAAAAAAATAACCTTTTTTGGTTAAAATAACTTTGTGAGATAAAAAAAAAATCTCACCTTTTGCCTGTCTTTCTGTCACAAATTAAAAGTTTCAACCAGATGAGATGAGCTCCAAGGAAGAAAAAAATCTGAAACTCTAAAGTGAGAAGATACAAAGGGCAAGGCTGATTATACACAAAAGAAGAGATAGGAAGGGAAGGAAAAGCAGTGTTAGATGTTTCAGGTGAGGAACTGATTTGGTTTAGGTCAGCACAGTCTGTAAGATACTGCCATCTCAAAAGAGTAGGTCTGTTATTTGGCAAGAAGAATTGGTTTCATGGCTGTTCCAGGCACAGCACAGCGATAAGGATCAGGTCTTTCAATGTCTGGCAGGTGGTACCAGTGTACAGTTCTCCTAGGTATAGTACACAAGGTTCCTGATTTGATCAGAACCATTGCACTGCAAAACCTATCTGTTATAAATATTTATTATAATATTGGCTTTTTGCAAATATTAAAGTGAATGCTGTATGTAAAGTAGCTTTGCTATAAAGATACAGGGTTGGGGGTTTTTTGTAACAATAACTAATGCCTTTATTTATGCAGTAAAATAGCTGATACAGTTATGCTTGCGGTAACTGAACTGTCTGCTTGTTTGGATAACATCCAGTGAACCTAAGATGAAGACCCCTGCTACTGACTTGCCAACTATCAGCAAGTACCATCTGTGAACATCATAGACCAAGGCCCAAGCTGGATGTGGTAATAAAAACTGACTAAAACCACAGCCAAGAAATATGCACACTCTAAAAAGGCGGACCCGAGGAGGAGCCATGCTAAACAGTTCCTACAAAATGTAAACTAGTTTAGGGGAAAAGTTTGAATAGGTATAATTGTTTATGAATATGCATTAGGCTGATATATGTAAAGGGTGTCTCCGAAATAGCAGGTGTGCTCTTGGCTGAGAGCCAGGGGTACCCAGCACTGTAACTTTTACTTTATTGTTTATATCCCTTATTGTCTTTTTATTAAAACTTTTAAATTCTCACAGGAGAGTGAACCTCATTTTTCACATATCTAAAATAGTTTAAAATGTAGGGCTTGAATTGTAACATGCACCTTTCTCCAACAAGAACCCCTGCAGCAGAGTGGCTATGCTGTGTCCTTCATACAAATTCGGCAAATTTTGTACTTTGTGAAGGAATGTCATGTGTTTCCCTGCTACTCCAATGATTGACAGAAGTGTGGGAGTCAATGTCAGGTAGATTGTTCATTTTGGATTTTGTCTACAAGGTGCCTGAATATAAATGGTTTTGTGAAATAACATGCCTAACTCAGACATAGGAAAACACAGATAAATTTGGTTTTCTCAACAAACATGGAATAAACATGAAGAGAATTAACATAGGGTAGAACAGCATCTTAAAAAACATAAAGCAATAGGACCTTTAGACTATAGACAATTTTAGTGGAATTGAAGGTGTATTTCCTCTCTGTTCCCACTCAACACTGGAAGGTCTGTCATTCTGAAACTGCAGAATATCTTTAACTTGTGAATAGAGTAGACAGACCTTCCCAAACACTCAAACACAGGATCATTTTAAAACTGCAGGTTTTTTTAAAAAGTGTGCTCACAACTGTACTTCAATTTTTGAAGTTTTCTTCTTCAGCCTTCCCTCAGCCTACATGGATTACTCTGGTACATCACAGTTGTGAAGTGCCACGTCATATAGTAGGAGGCCTCATCTTGGAAAAGTTGAAAAAAATTCATAGAATCATAGCAAGAGAAGTAGTTGTTCCCATGTTTTTTTGTTAATTTAACCTTTTCCAGACAAAGTGACTAGTGACATCTCAAAAATGTATGCTATGCATGTGCACTGCAAACAAGCAACATCAGGTATGTCTAAAAACAAACATATCTGCCAGGCTGCCTGCTCATCCAATCCTGTATTTCTATTAAATTGTTTTTAAGTTTCTGTCAATGGCTTATTGTTTGCATCTTCAAAAGAAACAAAAATTAGTGACAGACTTCTCAGCTTCAGATTCTTTTCATTTTTTATATATGTGTGTAAGATATTATTTATCTATATTTCAGTGAATACATACAAAGATAGTTATTTCTCAAATGACCAATTTATATGGGAAAATGCATGACTTTTTCCCACAGAAAGGGAAAAGCTGAACGCTCTAAATCAGTGCCTCAGTTACCTCTCAAGTAATCAACTTTTCAGTGGTTCTTAGCAAAAAAAAGAAAGGGGAAAAAACCAAAACCAAACCACTGCTACCCACCAGTGTATTGTCAGGGTGTATTTCAAATTTAACTGAAGAGGCACATATGCTTTGAGACCGTGATCAAGTAACAACACTGAAGTACTGCAATAAACACATTTTCCCATGTAATATTTGATTATGTAAACAACTTTTTGGGGCACTTGTAACTTCAGAATTATACAGCTTATTTTATTGCCTGAATTGTAGAATTTTTGAGCTCTCACTGATACTAGTGAACATAACAGCACCCTTGGAAGTGCCATCATCTTTTTAGCTAATAAATGCATATTCCAAGTACAGTCAGTTATCTTGGATGGCAAGTATAAAAAAAACACCACAAAAATAAATAAACACCAGATAATGCTACCGCTTTCTCTCAAGAGAAAATGCCTTTGGACTAGAGCTACAGGAAGGATGTAAGCTGCAGGCTGCACAATTAAACTTTCAGATGTACTGGTTCCTGAATGAAACTGCAATAACATGGATCTTATGCAAAACTTCTTCAAGTTTTTTCTCAGTTACTAAATCCTTTTGAAATAAGGCAGTTGTTTCATGTTCAGTTCACAGTGGTATGAAAAGTTAGTGAAGACAAAATAACAGACACACTGGATTAAAATGTGGTGCCCCAAATAAGGGAAGTGCTTACAGGGTAGGTTCTTGAGGAAGAACCTATCAGCAGTTGCTTGATTTAATGCTACTAGTGAGGGATCAAAGAGTAGTCAGACTTGTTGAGGTACCATTGATGAAAGACATATAACATGCAAAAGACTTTAAAGATGTCCCAAGCTAGAAACCTTATTTCATATGTATTCCTGTAGGAAAACTGTTTTGTCAGAAGATCTGCTATTTCTTTAATGCAGTTCAACATTTGAATTCAGGACAAAATGAGTGGATGAGAAAGTAAGAGAGCCTGTCTCTGTATTTAGGGTCCCCACCACTTGGATACTCATTTCCCTGTGAGAAAACAATTCACGTTTGTTGTTTTAGGAAGAAGATTCCATATAACTTTTCAGAAGTGTCTTCATTCAAATGGATAATGCAGGCAGTGCCAGGTCCCCTCTGAGAGGGCCATTTTTAGGGGAGCAGTCTCAGTTCTCTGATTTAGATATCTATCTGCACTTTGCCCATATGGAATGAAACGTCATCCATTAAAAAAAAAAAAAAGGCAATGCAAATACTTCCCCAAAAAATTAAACATGCAGTATAAAACAAAGTCTTTCTAAATTAGTATCTGATACTTTCTACAAAGCAGTTTTAACAGGGCAGGATATGGTTTAAGGCCTATTCTGATCTATGATCACAGTGGTTTCATCCAGATGAAAATCCTGCTACAAAAGCAAGGGGAGTGAGAAGAGGAGACAGTGAATAGTTTCACATCTCTTCAATGTAATGTCTGAAGAACCTATCTTCTCTTCTTTTTTCCTCCAAATTCTTCAGTATTATAGAGAAGCTGCACATGGAATTATATACATGTGCACTAGATTATGCATTCTGCTAGCACAGGATTTTCCATGACCATCTGTAGCACTTGAATTTTTCTCATGTACACCATGATGTTCAACATGTAGGTCACAGCAGACCATGTCCCTTTGCAGAAGTTTAGCTTGTAGAACTGTAAGAACAATCCATCATGAAATATCTGTCTTGACATAAGCATCAGATTTGAAGAATTTTTCAGTTTGTGATCAGATACAACATTGGCTACAAAACAAAATGTAGTCATGTTCCAGAATATTTTATCAACCTAGAGTATCCAAAACCAGTGGAAGGGAGAGTATATTTTAGAGAATGAGTTTTCTTATGAAAATCCAGTAACAAAAGTGTTTTATTTTGTCAGCTTCAACATATCAGTCAAAGAAAACAAACATTTATATTGTCCCACTGGTTTATCAGCACATACTATCTGCCATGGACTTGGCAGGCCCTAGCTTTTTATATTCAGTTATGTATAATTATATTCCTTTCTCCTCTGAATCAATGACATAGTAGAATGTTTACTGAGTGACTAAAATATGTGCAGATTTTTTAAAGTTTTATGTAGAAACACATAACATAGCTGTAAACAAAACCTGTCCATATATAGCTAGCTAAATGGATTAAGCTCTAAATCATTTAATCTCTAAAGATTTGGGAAGTTAAGTAGTGTAGACTGGGAGAATACCTCCCATGAAAATCTTAGCCAAACTGAGTGGGGGAAAAAAATGCTCAATTAAAGCTGATTACCAAACAGCTCAGTTGTAGACACTTATACTGTAAGTATTTCGGCTAATACCACTCAGGCAGACATAGACCACAAGTATTTTAAGTTATTTTCAGTTTCAATTTCATTCTACTGTCACAAGATATCTTCCACCATTCAGATTGATATAAGCTAAATTAAATGGTTAAGCTTTTCATCACATGAGATGGAGTATTATTACCTTTGCTGTGAATTTGGACTACCAGAGTGAAATCACTGATAATAAGTGTTGCTTATTTCTCCACAGGCCAAACAAATACAACATTTCCATGACTGTATTTGAAAGATATATTAAGAACTTTGTTATAATCAGTGGCAAAAGGGAATGAGATCTGTGACAATGAAGACTTGAAAATATACCATCTCCAACCTTCATGCAATAAAAATTTTGTATAATGATTAGTTTCACTGAGCTGAATGTCTCAATGAAAGTGACCCAGAGATGAAAAAGTGTGATAGATCATAGTACATTATATTGACTGCAGTGCTTACAACAGCCAAGAAGTAGTCTCTGAACATTTATGATTATGCTTTACAGCATTCCACATGCTCCTTCTGGAAGCCCTCATGAAGTTCATGCTGTTAGAATCCCAACAGGAGATCCAAGTTGTTTCCTGCTTGGTCCTGAAGACTATGGAGGCTTCTTAAGCACTAGTAAATGGTGTATTTTATAATAATTAAGAAACATTAGGTGTTTAATTATAAAAATATTGTGTAGATGAGCACTACAGTTTATCATCCACAAGATAAACATGTCAAGGGCAACTGCAGGATGATGAAAAAACATAACAGAAATCTGGTGTATCTGCTTTGCATTAAAGATCATAAATTTCCTTTCTCTACTTGTATTTTTTATTTCTCATTGATAGCCTCAACAAACAAACAAATGAAAACCCACTAAAATAAACAAAACATCCAAAAAAATAAACACAAAACTGCAATAGCAAAAATGAAAATGCACCTGTGTTTCCAGGAGGACAGAGCTTATGATAACCATCCGCATAAGTGGATGCACTGATGTTCTAAGCGAATGAACCCAGATCTCTGGAAAAGTTCTGTACCTATTACTTTCTTTAGACATGTATATCCTACATTAACAGCTAAGAGGAGCAGAGAAAGACAGGTATAAATGAATATTATATGAAAGCTTTTCACATTGTGGAGAAAGTTTTTGCCCATCATAAACAGGGAATTTTTCCCTTTCACAAATTAGTTTCACTTTTATTCCCAATGCTACTGACCGTCCGGACACACAGAAAATGTTTTCAGTTTAGAACCCTGACATTTTCTTAATCAAAAAATTAAGCAGTATATATCATTTCCCTTGCAACTCATTGACTGGAAGAAATTACAATCCTGGAATAACAGTGTGAAACCACAACAGTATAAAATTCTAATCAGTAATAGAATTATGCAATAATGAGGCTGTTAGGTTGTGGGTTTGCCTTCCAATAGATTTATTAAACAGTTATCACTCTGCTGGATGATGTAATAGAGTAAGTCTGTGTTAGTTTAATGAGGGGAATTTAGGGCTACAATGTCTCTGTCAAACAAAAACAGAGTCTGTGTGAGAAAAATTGTGGAAATATTCCAGTGTATGATCTTGAAGAGTTCCATGATGGCATGAGGAGAACATTGCCCTTTTTAAAATTTTTAGAATAGATACAGCTCATACACAAGTTTTGAGTACAGTATCCAGGCTAAGCTCCATGGAAGAGATGAAAAGGCAAGATCTTACATATGGTTAAAGGCTCAGAGATTCCTTATACTGGCAGCAATGCTTTCATTCCATCATTTGCACTGCTTGAACTACACAAGTAGTTCAGAAAAGATGGGGAAAAAAAGGACATCATGTCTTCTCTTTGTCAGTACATTGATAAAGAATTATAGACAATCTTCCCTTGTTCTACAGATCCCTGCCTTCTGTTGCAAGACAGTGCCTGTTTGTGAATGCAGACCTTCTGCAAAGTTCTGTCTATGCTTTGACCAGGGCTGAAGAAGGGGCAGCTCTTCACATCTAGCCTCAGGGGTGGAGTGGCAGGGCAGCTAGCCAGCGTTCAGTCCCCTGGCAAAGAGCTTGCTACCCTTTTATTTGTTACTTCTATATACAAAGGGACTTCAATTAGCTGTCTGCTGTCTGAGACAAAAGAGGCTTTGTAAATTTCAAGATGGCCTACAAATAGTGCTTTAGTTCCTTCACTGATATATAGGACTCCCCCTCCCATGGGATATACATCAGTTATTGTGATATTCCAGAAAGCTGTATCTGGGTTCTATCAGCCCTGTCTTTTGACGGGTATTTATAAAACTAGCCAATTTATAGACCACTAGCCAATTTATAGACCACTTAAGTTCATCTCAAGAAACAAGGTGTCTTTCAAAGAAAATTCAGAATGAACTTGGTGGGTGCTGTATTACTTTCGAGCTATGTGAAGAAAAGGGCAATGAAACCATGGCAGCAAGTGATCACTGGAGCAGCAGTGCTGACACAAAATTGACTGCATGCACACAAACTGAGGGAGGTTAGATTTATACCTGTTTGATAAAGAACAAGGCTCTGAAAATGCATCCTGCAGGCAGGACATCTCCAATAAATGTATGGGGAGAATGAAGAGTTAGGGCATAGCTAATGTATGGGAGACAGATACATAACACTACTGTACTGACTTTCACTACCAAAGTGGTTTTACCTTGCAAGAAAATTAAGATTTCTAGGGATAACAGAGCTCCATTTCATAAGGCTTTAATAAAGACAGTGTCCTTTGGTAAACAGGTTAAAAATCAGATGCATTCAAGATACTAGATACACAGTTTACAAGAATAACTTAAGAGAGAATTTTATGATTTTTTATACTTAAGGACTGGATGTCATTGCAATTCCTGACTACAGGATACACAAACCTACGTATTTTCCTTTAAAAATATATACTTTTGTACTTTTCTAAAAGCACAACAGAATCCCTTGATATGGTAAGTGCTAATTACACTGAACGCTATTCTCCACAAGGAAACAGGGAGGAAATAAAACAGTAATATGTCTAGATAATTGGTAACCAGGTACCAGCATCCTCACTGGTAATTTAAAAAGCAGATAAACAGCAAAGTTGAGATGCATAACAAAGCAATTTTGAATTCAAGGGTGATCTGAACTGAGACAAAAGTGGCAATACCTTAATGGCAGAAATCAGATCCATGACTCAAAAGGCCTCTATCTGTTGAAAATTTCTGAAGAAGTCATTATGTTTCCCAACTTTTACCAAAACAAAGACCATGTAAGCATTTAAAAGAAGAGCTAGGCAGCAAGGGAAAGTACTAAAAATTGAGGCTGTTAAGAACCCTTGCAAAGTGCACACTTTTAGAGTCACCTTTGTGGTATGTGCATTAAAGCAGTCTCAACCACAGGAACAGCTGCTTCTGTTCCCTTCAGATTCTTGGCCTCTTCAACACACACAAAGCATAACATTCTTGCTCTAGGCATGAATTAGGGATTGGTAGCAGAAATAAGAAGCACTTCTTGCCAAAGAAATCAGAAGGCACAGAAGCAAGTAGATACAGTAGATACTTACTGTAGATACAGGCAACAACTATAGTAGAAGTGAAGGGAAAAGAGAACATTTTTTAAAATTTAAAGTATGATTCTAACTTGCCTCTGACAATAGAAGTTTCTGTGCTGTGATGGGAAACTCACCCAGTTAACATTTCTGAGAGATGCTTGCTAACAGGTATTTTTTAACTGCATGTTTTCTAGCTGACCCACTTCATACACCTTTAACCTAACTAACATCTTTAATGTCAAAGTACATTATGTTTACAGCTAAAGCTGCATGGAGAAGAGCACCTAACCTGCAGCATTCAGTACACCTAAGCCTCACTTTGAAACAGGCACTCAAAAGAAGAATTGCCTCCTTTTCTAATAATTAGACTAATTACTTTCAGTGTTCCATTAACTGAGTATCTAAAACCAGCATTTGAGAGATGGCAGCATTTAGAATTAAGCAGAGAATCAAAATAGAGAAATACATTGAAACCAAATATTTTTCCAGGGCAAGTCCTAATTCTTAGCAACATTAATGGAAACCATTTAACAACAAAGTGTTCAGTAGATCAACCTATAATTGTTTTGCTGTTGTCCTCAGAAATTATCTGCCACTAATTATTTAGGAGTAGGCAGAACCATAAAGAGACATCTTGAGTGGGATAGAAGATTTTTCTATAAAGATAATTTTATTCTGTGTTGATGTTATTTGCTTTTCACTATTATGTGAGGCAAATTAAACATAAAGGGTTTTTTTAAATTAAAACAGTAACACTAACTATTATTGCATCAAAACCCATCATCACATTTATTGAAAACTCTGCAGTCAAGATCCTCTTGGAGAAGACAGTCATAGCCTAAGCAGTAAAACTATACATAATATACATGAATTTTCATTTGAACATTGTGTAAGGCAAAAAATGAATGCCTTAAAGTGATTTTTATTCAGGTTTCAAATACATTAGCTGCCTTCCTGCTATGTCCAGCACCTTCTGATGCAGTGCTGAAATACTTTTTTCTTTCAAATCTTAGTGTTTTCAAATAATTTTGGACAAAAAAGGTGACAGGTAACAGTAGCTTAGCTGCTATTTTTAGTAGTAAAGAGTTAAGGCCTCAAAAGTAATCCTTTATTATAAAAAAATCATAGCTAGATCATATTCAATCTTTAAATATGTAATCATCTACTACCAACTGCTTTTCCATGGTTGCCCACTTAAAAACTGTATCATGGCAAAAAAACCCTTCAGAACATCCATTCCTCCAGTAAAGGATCTCCTTGACTTGAGCATAGCTACTGTCAAGCTCTATTGTCAGCTTCACTTGCCTGGAAAGATGGCAACATGGATATCACCCCTCTTTCCTCAGACTGAGACAAAACTTGCTTAAAATCACAAAGAACTCAAGTCTCCTGATAGTACTATTTTGACATCCTCAAATATCAGCAGAGAGATTGTGGAACACTGAAACCATGCAAGCAGATAGAGAGAACAAGAGCAGGATAGCCTCAAACACTAAGCTGCATTTCCTCTTATTTCTGTGATGCAGCTGCCTAATTGCTCCACACTGAATTTGCACAATGAATGTGAACATGGGACGCCGTGTTGGCAATTAAAATCTAGAAAGCATTAAAAATTTCTTGGGCAATTCTTCATTGTTCACTTCTTTTTGGTGTGATTAAAATAGGACTGCTAAAATCCATTTCTCTGACTTACATGTCTAAATTGACCATTTTTATGTCCTATTTATAAGCCACTATTGTCTTAGTTGCCTTCATCCACAGTTCATTTTCACATTATTTGGGAAATAGGGGTACCTTACCAGAAATGGTTCTGTACAGCTCAGATGGGCTGCTGACCTTTTGGCTGGAGGCAATCTGTGGATGGCATAGTGGAGGTGCTGTCACTAAGAGAGAAGGAAAAGAGCAGTAAGAGCTTTTCAGTAACAGCTAAAATGTCAATGGTGCTATTAAAATAAATAAATAAATAAATAAATAAATAGGAGATAGATGAACAGACGTTTTCTTACCGTATGTCATCTTTGGTGACAGGGAAAAAGCTGATGTGAACGTGTCAGCTTCATTTCCATTTTTAATTGTGGAGAAGATTCCCCCATCTATTTCATCTTGGTAATGTACAACAACCATCTAAAAGAAAGGCACAAAAAAGCAAAATTATGGTGTGATAATTCTCACTTAACTCTAGGACAGAGTGGGGCATTCTTCATCAAATTACAGAAGGTTTCTGTAATCAGATATAATGTGATCCACTGCTCCAGCAGAGAGATCTTGGAACGCTGAAAACATGCAAACACAAAATAGACAAGAACATCCTTAAACACTGAATTGCATTTCTGAGGTAACTGCAGTTCTTTGTTCTTATCGCATGATGCAACTGCCCAGTTGCTTCACATCAATTTTGGACACAGAACATAAGACTTCCTACTGGCTACTCACTTCGGTATTTAGCGAAAATTTCTTGATTGTTTACCTCCTTGGTTTTCACTACAGCAACTGGTGATCTTGGAATTACAGCCTGGTGAGTAGCAGGAGACTTCATCCATCCACACCTGTTATACGATGGCTCCCCAGGAACATCATTGTCATACTGCCCAACACTTAACTTTCTGAGCCTTTTCCCTGTTGCATCATTATCTTGCATATGTGTTGCTGAAAACAAACAGGCAAGCTGATTAAGAAACTTTTTTCTTTCGGTTAGAACTGTTAAAACAAACTTCACTATTGTGTCTGTAGTGATTATAATCAAGAATGTTCAAACCGTTTCGCAAAACCACATAGGTGGGGAAAAGATATCACTTGTAGTTAGCTTTGCTGATACCAGTTGGAAAATACTCGCAGTCCCCTTTGCTCTAGAGGAGTCAAACAGCATGTTTCTTCTGATGCTCGTTTTTGAAGTGATCACCCCCAGTGTCATCGGAAGAGCAAGCCAGCAGGGGCCGCTATGGGCACTCCAATGGGAAGCCTCTCTTGCCATTTCTAAAACACTCAGTGGTTCTTGGCAGAAAAACATTGCTGCTGTCCAGGACAGCATTCTCCCCCTTGCCCCTGCCTCCCTGCCCCCCCCCCCACCCCAGCAGTTTATTTTTAGCAAAAACAGACCCTGCCCCTTATAAACTCAGTTCACTTTTGTGACACACATAGCAATCACACTTACTCGCAAAAATTAGGTATTAGCTACACACAGAAGTTGTAATCCTTTTGAGGAACAGCACAGAAGAGTAAGCTAAAGCAGAAGAACGATCCAGTATATTCAAGGATATAAAGCAGCATTTGTTTCCAAAGATGCTATTAAGAGCATGTCATTAGATGCAGTTATGATTAGCAGGATTTTATACATGGTCATTCACTCCAAACACCAGGTGCTTCCAGATTACGCCTGCAACAATTGCTTTTGCCACCCTTCTTAAGTCAACAGTAAGGATCCATAGAACTTACTGAGTAGTCACAAAAACAATTCCATGCATAGCAACTTTTCAAATATTCCTCTGAGAGCTTCTATGGTCTTTATATGCAAAATGATCTTTGAGGATTAGCTATTTCTCTTAAAACAGGTGAGTATTTCCACAAGAATTTACTTTAATTGCTTGGTGTCATTTAAACCTTTACAATCATTTCCAACTGTATGTGTTGATGAAGCACATCTCCTACATACCCTGATCGTGGAGCCATAACACTAGGCGTCCAAAGTGTGTCCCTCACCTAAACCAGCAGGAGGGCTGAATCAGCAGCTTGGGTAGAGAAAGATGATAGCATACACCTTACACACAAATCGATTTCCTAATCTGAAGTAGCTGATAGAAGGTAAGGTGTAAAATCTGGCATGCAGCATAAGAGTCTGTGTTATAGACATTTCACCTTGATTTCACCACACAGTTATAGAGCATCAATGCACAAATACATTTCTGTATAGAAGAACACTTTTTATTCAAGCGTGAAACAGAGACAGGGATTTTAGACTAAAATCTATGGTACTTAAGTGATTCTGAATTGACATATGTATGTATCAACCTGAGTAACTTGCTGGCAAGTAGTGGCTTATCCTAAAAATATTAATAAATCTCTAGTTAAACTACAGAATTAGACACTTCCAAAAAATCCATCTCTGCTAGCATCAAAGCCAGTGCGATAATAACTACTATTGAAGTAAATAAATATGTAAGTAAAACCTGTTAGTAATTTTTGAAAATTCCACCAATAGGGTTAAATTTCAGGGTCCAAATACAGCCAGTTATTAATTTTATCAAGTCAGTATTTATAAACCTACCACATTTTGAAAAAGTCACAACTGAGATTCTGTTTTTATGGTACAACTTTGAAAACTAAAATACTTTTTAAGCATCCATATTTGACTCTTTTTCCCTTGAATTAAATCTTTATGTGTAGTCTCTCATTTCTGGAAAGAGTATCTGCTGAAGACACTGTGAGCAAACTAGAAGCATCACTCAAGACCTTTGAAGCCAGAAAAGGACAGGAAATCACAAACATCTTCCAAACCTCTAACATGATACTAAAAAGTCAAGGTGAATTCTACTGAAATTGGAGACACTTAGGGATGTAGACCGAGTTCATACTATTCCAGCATTTACCAACTTTTTGCATTGGATTTCTTTTTTTATTTTTAATTTCTGTAAAGAAAAATGAGTGGGAATCACTGCAGAATCTCAGACCATCTGAGACCAGACACTCCCAAGTCCCATCACTTCTCCACAGGAGGCAGTGGGAGCCAGGAATAGCACATAAGAGTTTCACTCCGCTTATAAGCGAGTTACGAAGGTATAGACAATTAATTTCAGCATATTTCTCTTAGTTAACATGGCCTTGTAGACTATTTTATGATAGAGAATATCTATCTTTTGGATGGGTCAAAAGAGACCTTCAAAATTTAATGCAATTTGCTTGTCACAGTAATGAGAGGATTTCATCATCAATAATATTGACATACTTGTGAAGCTTGTAATTTCTACAAAGTTAATGTAGTCCTCAGAAAGGTACAAACAGGTCTCTCAGGGAAAATGGACATTTTCCTTAAATAGACTGGAAGTGCTTTACATACCAAATTACTAGCAGATGCTGGACAACAGAGGGGAGAAGTTGAGCTGATATATTTCAATGAAGCTTAAAGCAAATAAATCTGAGATTAAAATAAGTGAAGAAGTGAGCAAAAACTTACTTCTACTTAGTTCATTAGTTTCAAAAATGTACTTCAAAGCTGCTTCATTTAATGTAAGAGATGTTTTAGACTTACTAATTTAAAAGGCACCTTTTACAGTGTAATGTGTCAGTTGCTAAGACTTCCTAGAAGTTACAAAACTCATTTTTATTCTTATAATTTAGCTTAAAGTTTAGGCAGAGCTTCATAAATATCCCAGGAACATATATTTATTTCTTTGAAAGCATTTTATATACTCATTTCTCTTTTCCCATATGAAAAGTAATTTTTCCCTATGAAAGTAATTTTGTTTCCCCAATGAACAAACAATAACATTCCAACAGATTGGCATCAGAACAACATCAGGCACTTATGTTGTCAGATGGTTATCACCATGTAAAAGCTACAGCTAACAGAAGCATGGCCAGGGGTTAATCACTGGTTTCTTAACTGCTTAGCTTTCGTCAACTACTACTGCGAGGTTTTTATAACTATTAGGGAAAAAAACAACACTAAGCTTAAAATCTTGTCTCCATTGGCATGTCAATAACAGTGCTGTATCGCATGTATTAGCAGTTGCCCCAGCTAAACTTCAAACCCAATTACGTTGACACTTCACGCTTTTATTTACTGAGTGCATGAGGCACACCATAGAAAAGGTCTACATTTACTTTCAGTTACCACAGCAACTAGCAAGAGAATGCTTACATGTTTCCACTTGATTCAGCTGGCTTGTGGGCTAGCCTCAAAACCAGCTTTACTTGAGAGCGGGGAAAAGCACAGCATACATGGTAGAACTCTCTGTGAAGAACTTTTCTTGTGGAGGTACAAAGAGAAACTGGGGTGATAGCCCTTCTACTCATCACAGAAGTCCTTATCATTTGTAAAATAGAACTATCAGTCTTTTCCAAAGCCAAACATTGTCCATTAATCTTCCCTTAACTTCTACCTAGTTTGTATCACAGCCAACTGTGCAAATTACAGTCAAACTGGTAACTCATTACAACAGATAATTACAAAATACAGTTCAAAAGAAATATGAAAATTCAGCATCTTGTTGTTTGCTACTCTATAAGGGGCTCTAAACACATGACTTGAGCATGCAGAGGTACAGTTTTAACAATCTGAATACTACTGGAGGCCACCCAACTGTCCTTCCATACCTCTGCATTGTTTTTCTTGATAGAGGGGAAGGGGGGGGGGGGTTGCTTTTTAAACAAAGCAATATATTACAGAAAATATTTTAAAACCCTTATAAATAAACTCACTCAAACTGCTTGAATGACATGGGGAGATGGTGTCACCCCTCACCTTCCTTCTCCCTGAACTAGAAAAACCCAGTGTCCTCAGCCACTCCACACAGTATATCCCTTCCAGCCCTAGATGTGGACACATTCAAGCACCTTCACATCCTTTTTACATGGTAGGGCCCTGAACTCCACAAAGTACTCAACATGAGGCCACACCAACACTAAATACACCTTATAAAGCAGGTTTATTTGGCAAGACTTCCTTTAATCAATGGCAGAGCAGTTTAGACAATGCCACATGATACCAAGTCACCAAGAATTAATTTAAAACTGGAGTCTTTAACTGTAGATTTTTCATATTTAAATGTAAGACAAAGCATATTTCCATTTACAGTACCTTTTGAAAATTAGGAAATATTTACATCAACTTCAAAGGTTTAAGAAAATGTGTTAAATTGCTAAACTTTATTCATAGTTTTCTAACTAAATGACTTGATCAAAGCTTGTGTATAGGTGACATTTTGTTCTTCTATATCAAAAGGTGCTATCAAGCTTTGACCCTAATACTGTTAACTGGAATTTCACACTGACCTTAGAAAGTACTGAAAATCTGGAAAGAAAGAATTGCTGCCATCAAAAGGAAAGAAATTGATTATTCAGTTTTTACAAGACACTTACTTTAAAAATTCTCTGCTGAAATTATCCAACTGGTTGCAAACATGATTCCTTGTTATAGCCCTGAAATATAATTGTCTGAACTTGTAAAACTGATTTTAACCACTTGAATTTCTACCATCAATACTTGAGCAACAGTTAAGATCATTTTCTCTGGATAGAGCTTAAGCAATGCTAACTATACTATTTCACAGGCAGCTTCTCACTTCATTTATTGGCTAGCAGGATTTTTGGAATACGCAGTTCATTTCAATTCTAACCCTTTCACAAGAGACAAAAGAAAACATTTATACATTCAAGAAAATCTGACAACCTTTTAGGTGGTTTAAGAAAATGACACATTGTTTGAAGAAACAAAACTTACCAGGATGTATGCTTAATCAACCAATCAATACAACTCAACAGACTCTTGTCTTGGTTTGAAAGACAGGTGTCCACTAAGGAAGGCAGGAGCCTCCCTTGGAGTGGAAAATGTAACCCCCTTCCCTCCAATTATAATTTTGAAATTAAGGGGCCTTTAGGCAAAGATATGAGGAATAGGAATAACAGTTCTTTACTAATATATAGACATACATACATATATATATAGCAAGGCAAACAAAACAACACTAACTATGGCAGTAACAACCAACAGAACTAGAACCTAGTGACAGCCTTCTTGGCTGTCAGGAACTTTCCCCTTTGGTGCAGTAATGGTCACAACCGGCAGGGGCACTGGTGGCTCCCAGTGAGCAGGGCGGGTGCAATGATTCTCCCACGGATGCAGGGTGCCCTCCCGGAGCGAGCTCGGGGAGCACATGGCAATGGCGAATGTGCCTGAGCCAGGAAGGGATGGAAGAAAGGCTTCACAAACACCCTGGGCAGCCGATCCTGGTGCTTCAGCAGAATCCCCTGGGGAAACAGCAGGCTGGAACAGCAGGGATGAACACAAAATCCCGGGTGGTAGACGAGATGTATTGAACTCCGAAGCTGCAGCGGGTAACTCCTTGAAGTCTCAGCAGGCAAGGGGTGCGGCGTTAGCAGCGCTTCAGTGTAGCGAAGCCTCAGACCAGCAGCAAAGGAACAGAGGAGGCAGGACAGCTGCCTCCCAGTAAAGCAGGGAAAGACAGGCTTGCGGTCCCAGGGCCCTGAAGCACCCAAGCAGATGGTGAAAAGGGTCCCTCTTTCCGTGAGCTAAGGTGTTAAATACGGTCCCTGTAAAAACGGCCGCTCCAGCGAGCAAGTTCCACTCACGGTAGAAGGAAGACAGCAGAAGGCAGGACCCCGCAGCAACGATGAGTTCACCCTACAGCCTCTCCCTCCCCTCCAAACGCAGGGAGAACAAAGAGCCCTAGGCACTGTACCCAACCCTTTTTTCCAGTTCAAATCTCATGGCATCTCCACCCCCACCGGAGAAAAAACCCAACTAAAAGAGGACAGCTGGACCCCTCCCCCTGTGGCCAGGTCTTTTTGTCTCTCTTAAGCATACAGTAATTATCCCTTAGCATGGGGAAAAATTCTTTAAGAGAAAAAGAAAAGAAAAGAACACCAAAAACCCCTCCTAAAACCCCAACTCTGCAGATAGACAAGCTGGAAATCATTGCTGCGTACAAGCATGTTAGACACAGAGAAGAAAAGCCGAAGTGCTTGCACTTCAAGTGAGCTCCTTTACCACAGCTCCAGCTGGTGCAGAAAGCTAGGATGATATAAGAAGCTCTCTACCAGTTCTACCCCCAGATCAATGAAATGCAGGGCTCTGTTGTGAAAGGTACAGTGAAAATTTCCACAAAGCGGTTTTTCCAGTGCTGCTTTCACAGACGTCAGCAGAAGTCATGAAGGCTGAAATAACACTCTGGGGATAACTGTGTTAGCATTGCAGAAATTCCAGATGCCAATGCCTAAACAGCAGTTTAAAAAGACCTATCAATTACTGTGAAACAAGGGGATTCAATCAACACAAGGCTTAAGAACGCAACAAGGAAAACACAAGTCCATAAGTTAACTTCTAACAGAGGAGCCTTCAGGGACTATCCCACATACTAAAAGATGTTACCAACAACATTATCCAAACGTGATCTCCTTCTCTGCCACCATTTATCTTCTACAAAGTTTAAGATTTTTAAAGACGGCATGTAATGATCAAGCTTTTAAGATAGGTTTATGCTTAAACCATAGTGTTATGGACATGACAGATGCCTTTATTTAAAGTTTAATCATTTATTAAAGAGATCAGCTCGGTAGGGGGGCTCGATGGGTGTCGCCCTCCTGCTGCCGCTCTCCGTCGCTCTCTGAGAGGATGCAGAAAGGTCCTTCCGTCCGTCGCTAGGGTGCAGTGCAGCACTGGTCCCTCTCCCGCCGTCATGTCCCCTCAGAAACGCCTCTCTGTCGGTTCCAGGGTCCAGGGGTCTATGCTTTTTGTGTACTTTTTAGTTCATGGTGACGAAGTAAATCAGGATTGGGAGGTGCGTCCTCTTCTCCTTTAACCTGGGGAGTCGCTCAGTCTCCCCCGACTTCATAATGGCTCGTTATTTTAGGGGTTATAGTCCGTAAAAACACTCCCATGGTGCAAGAGGCTATCTCTCATTTACATGTGCCTTTCCTCTCTTCTTAGCGCGCAGACACGCCCACACTCTCATGTTCTTTGTGCTCACATGGAGGACACGCGGCTGTCCTGCAGCCGGGCCTGGCGAGTCCAGGCTGTTGCTGTCGCCATGGCGCGGTGCGGCAGAGTACGGTGCTGTCCCTCCATCAGCTCCCATGGCAGAGCGAGGCCCCATCTCTGCTGTGGGAGTACAGGGCTGCCTCGCTGTCCCAAAGCCACTCCGCCATTGCCATTCATGGCAGCAAAGCGAGTGCACCGACGCCTGGCCCGCTGTAC
>WEIT01033438.1:32293-52264 GCA_013389985.1 Dryoscopus gambensis
GTTGGCTCCGGACCCCGCACGGCCCCTGCCGGGGCCAGGGCAGCCCCCAAACCATGCCGGGGCGATCCCGCCGCCACCTCTGCGGCCCCAGGGGGGCCGAGGGGCGGACAGGGCGAGATGCAACACTGTATGAGTTGTCTGTGTTGTTCCTACAGTAGGTAGCCTAGGGAAGTTTTGAGATGATAACTTCAAACACCATAACTCATGCATGAAGAAGAATTAGAATTATCTGAGAGCAACAATGTAATTTCAACCTTATGGAAAACACAGTCCCTCTCTTCCTCATGCTGGCAAATTTAGATAGAAATGCATCTCTTGGTCACAGTAATTTAAACAGGCTACCCCAAATATTGAAAACATGTGTTTCTGTGTTTTGCCTTAGCTTGATCACGTAATTCCTCACCTGCATCTTTTTCTAAATATGCTAATTGTAACATTTTAACAGTGAAAAGGTGGGGTGCACAGATGAGACATGGATGACAATGACGGTAGGTTATAATGAAAATGGGTAAAAACCTTTCTGTTCTCTACATTTATTAACAGATTCTTGTTTTACAGTTTTGTAGATGGAAGCAAAACATTGATTTAGCTATCAGTCTTTATGAATAAGCATAAGCCTTGTGGTAAGAGACAGCTGATTTGAGAAATAAGTCTTACAAATATCTTTAGCAGTAGACTGAGGTCATGCGTTATTAGGCATAAAAGAATATACAGAGAGTGAAGTAAATGGGGAGCATAAGGCTGCAGAGAAAAGCTTATATACACATCAAAATTTCTTCATGCTACGAACTTCCTGTCATTTAAAATTAAGCATTACTGCTGCAGGAGCTCAGGACTTCTGAACAATGAATCAATATGATTTTACAGAAGCCCAAACTTACTAGCAAACCTGATTGCCCAACATCATAAGGGAGGCTGCTGTCTCCTTAAACTGTTTCAGTCCGGTTCTCTTTCTTCTTCAATAATTCCATTAAGTCCTGTCCGATGATTCATGAGCCTTTGTTCCAAGTCATTCCTTTCAGTATGTAGCGTACCTTTTAGTGCTGTCAGTCTAACCAGGTTGTTTTAGGTTTTTAGGAGTCCTCCTCTGAAAAGTCTGGACAGAGAGCAGACAAGGCCCCGGGGCTGTTTGTGTTTATTCCATGTTTGTTACTGCTCTGGTCTCGAAGTTATATCCACCTAACACACTTGCACACAGTCCCCAGCTCTTCCCTCGCCAGCACATTTGGTGAACGAATTCTGTGAGCTGGTCTTTTCCCAAGATTATAACAGGGTGGCGTACCTCATGCTGCTTGTTTGCCTTCTCAGTTGCAGTCCTCTCTCTTCGGTCCTCTCAGCTCCCTTGTGAGTTACCTCCTCAAGGATCAGTCTGTTTCTGGGTCTTCCCTTCTTCCTTATGAGTCACCTCCCCAAGGGTCAGCTGGTCTCTGGTCCTTAGTAGAAACACCTGGTTTGACACAGCTGTGACTCATCAGGATCAGGACTGCTTACAGCCCATTCTTATGCTCCTACTATAGTGTTGCTGTGACCCCTACCTATCTCTCTGCTGGCTAGCGACAGCAGGAGTCTCGGGGTAACATTCCCTGTGGGTCCGTAGAAGGAAGGGGGCTGCGCAGCTTACCGGGGCTTACAGAGTGTCTCTGGGCTATGCCTCCGCAGGCAGCAGCAAGCCGTAAGAGAAACACAGTATCTCTCCCTGGTGGTGAAGTCAGGAGGAGTTTATTTTCAGGTCCAGCGCCAGCAACAGGGAGGGGGGAAGAGGGAAAGGGAGAGGGAAGGGGAAAGGGGGAAGGGGAGCAGAAAGAGACCCTCGTGCTTCTCAGCACTCCCTTATCACAGTTTCGAAGGGCTCGCGGGCCCAAGGCTTGAACCAATGAAAAGCTCATAGGGGAGGAATCATAGGCCGCATTATACCTTAGGAATACACCATACAATTTGGAAGGGGGAAACAGAACAAACCATTCAGAGGAAAATACACAATCACACTATAGGGCTTTTTGCAAACAAGACAGCAAGCATATATAAGCATCTTTTACATCGGAGTCCTGAATCCATATAAGTATTGCTTGAAAAGTGATAGTTTGGCTGGGGGACACTGTTGCCTTTCAAGCACATTACAGCAATGCATTACAACATACTGCAGCACTGTGTTATTAGTAAATGGCAGCTTCATTTACTACCAGAAACTCATCTCTCCATAACTCAGTTCATGTAAAAGATAAAATTTGGTAAAATCTTAATAAACACTGCAGTGATACACCTCTGATAAGCAACACATGTAACACTGAAGGAGAGAAGAGGTCATGAGCCATTGCTCTACAATGTTCATAAAGATACATCCTAGCAAAAAGAAATTCAATGATCCAAAAATGCTAAGCACTTCACCCAAGACATCATTTCAAACAGAATTCTGCTGCATGGGCAGTCAGTAGTTTGTGCCATTGTCTTGGTTTGAAAGAGACAGATGTCTTATAAGGAAGGCAGGAGCCTCCCTTGGAATGTAAGACGCAACCCCCTTCCCTCCAAATATTATAATTTTGGAATCAAGGGCTTTCAGGCAAAGATATGGGGAATAGGAATAACAGTTCTTTTACTAGTACAAAACAATAATACAGAAACACTGGTTTAACCTGATAGAGTCAGGGTACGACCTGGCACCCTGCCGGGCAGGGTGGTGGTAGCAGTCCGATTAGGTGATAGCTGCAATTCTCTTTCAAGTGGTTCTGTTGAAGCAGTGATCTTGTAGAAAAGGTCTGGTCTTCCTCAGAAAGTCCAGTGGTGGTTGTGTAGGTCTTGTCCTCTGGGAAATCCAGTAGGAAAGACTCTGTCTCTGTTGCAAAACTCTCAAACTTTTATCCAGGTGGGAATGCCCGGCTCCTCCGCCCGGGCAGAGAATCTCACAATGGGATGGTGAGTCATGAGATAAGGCACTGATGGGCCTATTAACAGAAGATAGCCCGGAGGGAGGAGGCAGGGAACATTGCTACACCTGGTTTCAACAGCTCATGAAGATGGTAATAGGAATACATTGTAACCCAGGACAGCCATGTTGACCTATGCTAAGGATACATGTGTATAAAAACATCTAGGAAGAAGCATGAAAGGAGAGGTGGTTGCCTGTCTGTGAATCAGTGCAGAATCATATAAGCAAACAGAAGCAAGAATGCCCCATAATGTACATCCCAGCTGACACACACACATTTCATTCTTATGCACATTCTTCCAGCTTTGCAGGGCGCTGGAACATGCACAGGCCTTTTAAGGCATCTATTTTCTGCACACTCATGCAGGAAACCAGATAATTCCACCATCCTCCTGTAAAACAACCCTCAAGTTAGACACACACACACCATGCATCACATTGATCCCATTCACCTCCAGCACTGTCCGCTCCTGCTCACACAGAATCTCTGATTCATCCAATCAACGTCACTCAGACCATTCAGTCCTGATCTGCCAACTCTCTTTATCACAGGCCAATTCATTCTATTAATATACTTGTTAGGTCAAGGACTGTTTAAGTCACAGAGTATAGAGCTCCCTCTAAAACCTGACTCCCAGATCAGCCATTGTAACCAATTGTTGTTTTGGTTATCCATTATGAATGTCTATTTCTTAATCCCCATGGCAGCCAGCATTTATTTGTGCTATCAGTTACAGGTCCTGTGCTGCAGTAGTTTCCACAGCTAATTAAGTGCCTTGGATGTTCCTGTGCTTACCCTAATTCTGTGAAATTCTATGAGTCTACTCTACTGTGCCATTGACCACAACCCTCTGAGACCTCACATGCAGCCAGTTCTCAATCCAGTGATTCAAATCAGTGCTGTATATAGGGAAAAACATTCCAGCGTTCCTCATTCTTAATATTAATTCAGTTAAATTGCTTTTTCCCCATGCTGGTTTGTGCACACCATACATGAATAAATGTATGGTTCTGTGTATTTCAGTATGGCAAGTCCAGATATGTAAATAAATAAATCCTACAGCACTTAGAAAATCAGTATGTGCTAGTGACCTCATACTCTCAAACAGAGGTGGCAGCATGCCACATATATGTGTTGTTTTACCTCTGGAACCCGGAATAGTTTTAAAATCAATCTCTTGCTAGTATAAATTGAACATTACTTGCAGAAGTCAGAAATGGAACATTTTAGCACTTGACATAAAGACAAACTTTAAAAATTATTATTGTTCTAAAGCTGTAAAAATTATTTTTTAAATCTTGTTTAATTAAGAACTATTCTTACATTCCTGACTACCAAAGTCTTTCCTCTCTGTCTTAGGTTACGAAGTAAGATGTAACCAAAAGTATGTATTCTATCACCATCTTCATAAGCTGTTAAAACCAGGTGGGGCAATGTTCTTTATCTCTTCCATGACATATCCCTGATAACTCCCTCCAGGGGATATCTTCTGTTAATGGGCCATCAAGTCTCACTGCATGACTCAAAAAATTACATCATCCCATTGTGAGATGCTCCACCCAGGGGGAGGAACCAAGCATTCTTATCTGGATATAATGAGGTTTGGAACACCACAGGTGGCCTTATCTACTGGATTTTCAGAGGACAAGAGCTACATAACCACCACTGGACCTCCAGAGGAAGACCAGACCCTTCCACAGGACCACCGCTTCAACAGAACCACATCTATCAATTCAACAGGATTGCAGCCACTGTTTGACCAGACTGATACCACCACCCTGATCAACAGGATGTCAGGTTGTACTCTGATTCTGTCAGTGTTTCTGTACTACTGCATTTATTTTAATTTTCCAGTTGAATTGTAGTTCTGACTTGGAATCTCTCACTGGTTTGCTTTCAAACTAGTACACTTTCATACTGTGCCCTGATACCTCCCCTCAAATATCCAGGATTTTAAATGCTGTCTATATATTTATATTTGATTCCCTTTAATACAGAAATTCCATAATTTAATTCTTTAAAACAAATCCCCTTCCAGATCATTCCCCAAGTACAATTATTTTCAATGGTCTTTATTTGCCTGATGTTAAAAATGGAAGGGAAATTACAGCAACTCCTACTTCCTTTGGGAGATGACCAGAGTCTGTGAGAAAATTTCAAGTATCTCTTTTTAGCTTAATATATTTAAACACAGAAATGTAAAAGGTGGATTATTCTAAACAATCTCTTTATCCCCTTCACTAGATTTACTGTATATAAAGAGAAGAGTTCTCTCCTGCTGGAAAAATCTCAATTTGTCCATCAGCTAAGAATTTGGAAAGATTCAACAGAATTACAAACTAATGCCACAAAATACATATTGTGTATTAAAAATAAGCAGCCAAGCATCTCACATATATTCATCATGGATTTTTGGATTTCTTCAGTCTTCGGTTACTCTGCTAAACACAGAAACTGTAATTTCACCTTCTCTACAAGAATCGCCATCCTTGATCACATAGACCGGCCCATGAACAGACACCACACACTAGGTTAGGCACATTCATCATTGAATGGTTTAGCATATCCTACTGGGCTTGAGCTGAAGCATCTCATTGGTGTCCAGTGAGGCCATGGGCACATCTTCTGTCATGCTGGCTAATACTGAATTAAATCCTGGAGACACAAGCAAGTCTTTCATTGCACCACGACTGGAGACAAGAAGAGGAAGAAGAAGAAGATGGAAGGGGGGAAAGGAAGGTAAGGGCATATGTTTTGCCAGAGAAATTAAACCACATAAAATTTTCAAACATGACAGTAAGACCAGAAGGAGTGTATTTGTCATAAATTTTAGGCAGACCATTAATAATAGGTTTAGTGGAGTTAGCCAGAGGCAGACTACTCATCCTTTTGCAAAGCTCCTAGTTCTAGTAGCATTACTTAGGCAACATAGTCAGCAAGTGTTATGCTGCAATCATTTCAGAGTCAGAGATAATAAACAAGCACTGTGACTTGTAAGTTTTTATACAGAAAATTTTCCATAAGAGCACATCTTAAAATATTTTACTGGCAAATACTGCATTATTTGTGAAAACATTCCATAGAAATTTAATGCCAGCATCATTACACTAAATTTGAACATAAAGTTGTTGGAACTTTTTTGCCTACTTTAAATGGAAATAATAAAAAAAAGTAATATTAAAAACATACACCACCAATGACTTCTAAAAATCTCTCGATGTACAAATTCTGGTCCCTTATAACTTTAAACTCACAGCAGAAAAAAAATCGCAAGAGATGGTCTACAACAGGTAAGAAATTGCTGAACAGTACTTTTTTCAAGCAAAAAGGCAAGTACCTGCAAAACTCACTTATCTTACATCAATTTGATTCCATATCTTGGATGATTACGTAAAGAAGGCATCAGAAATAATGCCTTGATAATCATCATCATAGTTTTAAGTCATGACCTGACGGTTCTGCTGTACCATGTAATGAACACACAGGTGCTAGAAAGAGCATTATTTTCAGAAAGTATTACAGCTTACCATGCCGGGAAGGATTCCTGTTTGTGACCTCTAATTTGTCATAGAAGCCAGAACTACTGTTAAGCTCTTCCACGTGTGCATCAAGGCTGGTAAAACCATTTACTTGATTTCTGTCACTGGTGAAAGTGTTAATGTGGGTTGGGATAGGTTCAAATGTAGGGTCTAACTCCAAGATCAGCCTGTTCAGTTGTTCAATGGACTGATCAATATCCAAAGTTGGAGAAGCTGGCAAGTCCACAGCATTTTGTCCTAGATCCAGGCCATTTATGTTCCTCTGAGGCACTCGCCTTGACTTAAAACTGTCAGCACTTGCATGTTCTTCAGCTTCTGCAGCACCCAGCATGCTTCCTAGCCCTCTGTGCACAGCATCTCTGCTGCCAGAGCCACATGTTGGGGTGCCTGGAACTTGGGACTGGCTCTGAACACTGCCCAAATTCTCCACAGTGTTATGAATGCCAATGCGAATTTCATTCTCTGGGGCAAAACCATATTGGTGAGCAGTGACCATCTGCTGCTGGTGTACCCAGGTCTGAGTAGAGTAGTTACTTGGGCCATAGGCTTGTGGATGGGGTGAGACGGAAAGATTCTGCTGCAATTGCTCAGTTGACTTTGGCTCAGTGCTTCCAAATGATCTCTCATAGAGGGAATCCACACTAATTCCCAGGTCTGCAGCAAAAGCATTGTGATGCTCTTCCCCAGCATTACTTCCAAAGCCATCTGAAAGAAGTGAGTTCTGACTGCTTTTGTGGCAACTAAAGTTCCCTAGGTGGGTGGAGTGCTGCCCTTCTGAGGAAGACAAAGTCCCAATGCTGTCCACACTGTGAAGGTCATGATTAGGCATTTCGTCATCCAGAATATCAGTCTCCCTGTCCTTCATTTTGGTGACTTCATTCATGTGAACTTGAGCTGGCACTATGTGGTGAGTGGCAGTGTACTTGCTTTGAGCATCAGTCATATCCTTGGTGGTACTGACAGAATCCTCCAGACCAAAGCCACTAAGTAGTCGGTCCAGTTCTGCCTTCTCTTGTGGGCTCAGACCCCGTTTGACTCCTGGAACAAAGCATTGCTCAGTCTTGTCTGTCCTGATGGAAGCTGTGGAGTGTCCTGAATCACTGCTGACAGACAGGGTGTGATCACTGTGATCAGGACTGCCTGTACCATGAACACCCTGAGCAACACCAGGGATGTTGCTGTCTGAAGAGCTCTTCTTTCTCACTTTTGCATACAGACTGCCATCAATGGGACCTTGGGTATGCAGCACTGTGGAGATATAAGTAAAAAGGAAAGGGAGAAGTAAGGACAAGGCTACATATAAGGGCTTTGACTAGTGTCATGCCACAAATATTGTTAACACTAACGATACTGTTTCTGCAAAACTAAATCAATTCTATAACTACAGCAAATACCAATGACATTATCTTCTTTAATTTTACAACACTTTTCTTGATGGAAATACAATATGCCATTTGTAGCTGAAGATCAAATCCTCTCTTTTTATGCTGTTTTGAGTGCATGTTTCTGGCTCCACAGTAGTTTAAAGAATCCCTCTATTACAGCACTAGAAATTTGAGAGATAGCTACTGTGCATTCCATTCAGAGCAAGAATGGTAGAAACCTATCAGCAATACTTGCCTTTAAGATATATATTCTGTAATTACTAATTCATTCATTTTTATTTGATAGTCTAACTAGAATACAAAGAATAATTTTCTCCTTTTCTTGGTGGTGCAAGGAAAAGACAAGCTTTTAATCAGAGCTGCAGTCCTTGGAATATACATAAAGCCTCTTCACAAAGGAATGCATGAGTAAATGTTAAGAGTATGACATTTCTACATATGTGGAGGATCTGGTATACATGTCATGCTTTTGTTTCAAAAAAGGACTAATGAACTTAAGTGGAAACCTCCGCAGAAGTAACTATATTTGTCTTACTCCCATTTAACACATCACACCTAACACATCACACAGGTTAGGCCAACATGAGGTTAAAGTACGGCTACTGAATGTTTGTCCAGTGCTGAAAACGAGCATAATTTCATTTTTTTTAAGAAAAGTTTTAGGAATCTGTCTAGTGTCTCTAAAGCCAAGAAAGTAAAGTACATAGTTCTACTTTCAAAGGATTTAATGTTCATTTACATGAATATTTATATTAAGCAGATGTTTCTGAAAAACTTTTCCTACCCATAGTCTGAGAATGGTTTGAGAATTAAAAAAATTAAACCATTACAATTTAGGAACAGGCAGACTTTTCTCAAAGGTAACCATCAGCTACATCTGTTGTAGTTCCAGAATAAAAAGCCCCATGGAGAGCCCAATGCTTTTCAACATCAACTCTACCACACATTTTCAAAATATATGTAAAATGGCATCATGATCATGAACTTCCAAATTACAAAACTTTTCTAGGCAATACTCATTTAGAAAAAGCATTATGCAGAAATTGTACTCACAATGGTAATGAATTCATTGGTTTTTATAATGTCAAGGAAAGTGGTCTGGTTGGAAAAAGTTGTCATTATGGGACACATACAAGGTTTCACCAATTAATATACTTACATACTAAAGGTTATATGATAGTTTTAATGGATTTGACCTAGACTAAAGGACAATCTTTTACTTTCTAAGGACTAGGAACTATTAGTTTTCTGATGTTGATTTAAAAAACAGCACATGCAAAACACCAAAATACTCCTTTTCAGAAAAAGTTATCAGACTAAGCAAAAAGGAAAGCAACTCTCCTTGCTCTAAAATTTCTCTGTGGAACAAGTTTGATATGTAAATTCCATGGTGAAAAGGGTTGATATGCATGAAGTTGAATGTCTGTATACAGATACTAAAAATAATATTTATGAAAAAATAGGTATCAAAAATATAGCCAACAGACAGTTTCTCAGGCTCTTTCATGTTGTGATTTCTTGTAAGCTCTCACCACCTTCTAGGACAATGAAGCATACTTGGTGTTTCATGTGGAAGTATTTGATACAGTTACCACAGTAAACTGCAAAATTTTAAAACAAAAAACCCAACCAGAACTAGGAGTAACTATTAGGTGGGGTTTTTTATTGTATGCTTAGTTTTGAGTTTAAAAACTAATAAATAATAAAAACCCTGCTTTGATTGGAACAGTTGTATATCCTGACACAATACAGACTTGAAAAAGTTACAGGTCTGAACTGGAATGCAGTGAAGTAAATACAGAACTAGTACACTTGAACTATTACAAAGTCTTCCTGTCTGACTGTTCTGTTACTCAAAACTAGGCTCTGTGCTGTAAACATGCTAGTCAGCCTAAATACTGTAGTGGGTTGACCTTGGTTCTTATGCCAGGTACCCACCAAGCCACTCTATCACCTCCCTTCCCAGCAAGACACCAGAGAGAAAAATAGGATGGAAAACAACTAGTAGGTTGAGGTAAGGCAGTTTATTAAAGCAAGAAAAAAGCAAAAGTTTGCACACACTTAAGCAAAGGGGGGGAAAAAAAGATCTATAGAGGATTTTCTGAAGCAGCAGGGACATGCTGAGTTTCTCCAGTGCTGGGAAAATCCTACATGTTCAGGTCTCAGGGAAAAACACGCTGGCCTTGGAACAGAAGAAGAATGTAAACAAAGGGGCCCAGCACTAGAGTTAAGCTGAGCACGTAAGCCACGGATGCAGGTGCATGAGAGACGCGTGCTACCCCTGGAGTAGCCTATGGGATGGGTCACTGGGTGCGTGATTTACAGTGTGTAACCAATCGTGTGAATTCACTTGGTGCATGGACACTTTGTAAAGGGGATAAAAGGGTGCGGGAAAAGTAAATAAACGAATCATTCACCATACTTCTAGGAAGATTGTGTCTGAATTCGGGACCTTCTACAATGATCTCTACTTCCCAGCAGAGAGTAACGTTCAGCCGCTTCCAGAAAGCAGGACTTCGGCACACAGAGCGGATGCTCCAGAAGGCAAACACTGTAAAATAACAAATGCCCCCCCGTTCCTCCTCCCTCCCTTAGCTTTTACATCTGAGGTGACATCATATGGTATGGAATACCCCTTTGGTTAATTTGGGTCAGCTATTTTAGCCTAGTTGTGTCCCGTCCCAATATATTGCCCACTCACAGCCCACTTGATGGGAGGAGGGGAGGAGAGAATGTTAAAGAGACAGCGCAGATGCTGTGCCAGTGTTGCTCAGCAGTAGACAAAACACTGGTATGTTACTAACACTTTTCCAGCTACAAATGCAAAGCACAGCACTGTGAGGGCTGCTAAGGGAAAATTAACTCCAGTTCAGCTAGATCAAATACAATACTTCACACCAGATCAAACATTCTAGCATGCAGATTTGGTTCTCCTTGCAGAAATGGTAAGTACAAAAAAACTGTCAAATTCTCAAGTACAGCCACGGAAGCAATAAAAAACTTTCATGTATCTCCCTCCCTTAGCCCACCCAGTACCATCACACAGTACCATCCAAGCATAGTGGCAGAAGTACACACAAGAAGACAGACAGTGACAGTGGACTACTGACCCAAGTGTCTTGCACATGTGCGCTCTGTAGATTCAGAGATAACCCTGTCCAGTACTTCTTCCACTAATACAAAATTACCAAATTTATTCTGCATCTTGCTTGGAATGCTAGGCAAACCCAAATATTTGGGGGTCTTCCAGCTGTGAACTGTACAGCTTCCACTCTGAAGAAGAGACACAAGTACAGCTTACTTAAAATTTCATTTAGGAAAAAAAAAAAACAAACAGAACAGCAAAACCCACAAACAGAAAATTAAGTACTCTATTTATGTGTTAGTACAAACCTTAGCCTTAAACTACTTCTCAGATAGCTTTTAATTAAGTTTAAAAGTATCTCTCCTGGTCAACCAAAATTTTATTCTATTCCATATCTATCTGTGCCCAAGATTGCAATTGTCTCTTTAAGACCCAGCACGTGGCTGGAAACAGGTCTGGGGGTTGCCAGGGTTTCTTTAAAAAGTCAGAGCANGTGAAAAGGGTTGATATGCATGAAGTTGAATGTCTGTATACAGATACTAAAAATAATATTTATGAAAAAATAGGTATCAAAAATATAGCCAACAGACAGTTTCTCAGGCTCTTTCATGTTGTGATTTCTTGTAAGCTCTCACCACCTTCTAGGACAATGAAGCATACTTGGTGTTTCATGTGGAAGTATTTGATACAGTTACCACAGTAAACTGCAAAATTTTAAAACAAAAAACCCAACCAGAACTAGGAGTAACTATTAGGTGGGGTTTTTTATTGTATGCTTAGTTTTGAGTTTAAAAACTAATAAATAATAAAAACCCTGCTTTGATTGGAACAGTTGTATATCCTGACACAATACAGACTTGAAAAAGTTACAGGTCTGAACTGGAATGCAGTGAAGTAAATACAGAACTAGTACACTTGAACTATTACAAAGTCTTCCTGTCTGACTGTTCTGTTACTCAAAACTAGGCTCTGTGCTGTAAACATGCTAGTCAGCCTAAATACTGTAGTGGGTTGACCTTGGTTCTTATGCCAGGTACCCACCAAGCCACTCTATCACCTCCCTTCCCAGCAAGACACCAGAGAGAAAAATAGGATGGAAAACAACTAGTAGGTTGAGGTAAGGCAGTTTATTAAAGCAAGAAAAAAGCAAAAGTTTGCACACACTTAAGCAAAGGGGGGGAAAAAAAGATCTATAGAGGATTTTCTGAAGCAGCAGGGACATGCTGAGTTTCTCCAGTGCTGGGAAAATCCTACATGTTCAGGTCTCAGGGAAAAACACGCTGGCCTTGGAACAGAAGAAGAATGTAAACAAAGGGGCCCAGCACTAGAGTTAAGCTGAGCACGTAGGCCACGGATGCAGGTGCATGAGAGACGCGTGCTACCCCTGGAGTAGCCTATGGGATGGGTCACTGGGTGCGTGATTTACAGTGTGTAACCAATCGTGTGAATTCACTTGGTGCATGGACACTTTGTAAAGGGGATAAAAGGGTGCGGGAAAAGTAAATAAACGAATCATTCACCATACTTCTAGGAAGATTGTGTCTGAATTCGGGACCTTCTACAATGATCTCTACTTCCCAGCAGAGAGTAACGTTCAGCCGCTTCCAGAAAGCAGGACTTCGGCACACAGAGCGGATGCTCCAGAAGGCAAACACTGTAAAATAACAAATGCCCCCCCGTTCCTCCTCCCTCCCTTAGCTTTTACATCTGAGGTGACATCATATGGTATGGAATACCCCTTTGGTTAATTTGGGTCAGCTATTTTAGCCTAGTTGTGTCCCGTCCCAATATATTGCCCATTCACAGCCCACTTGATGGGAGGAGGGGAGGAGAGAATGTTAAAGAGACAGCGCAGATGCTGTGCCAGTGTTGCTCAGCAGTAGACAAAACACTGGTATGTTACTAACACTTTTCCAGCTACAAATGCAAAGCACAGCACTGTGAGGGCTGCTAAGGGAAAATTAACTCCAGTTCAGCTAGATCAAATACAATACTTCACACCAGATCAAACATTCTAGCATGCAGATTTGGTTCTCCTTGCAGAAATGGTAAGTACAAAAAAACTGTCAAATTCTCAAGTACAGCCACGGAAGCAATAAAAAACTTTCATGTATCTCCCTCCCTTAGCCCACCCAGTACCATCACACAGTACCATCCAAGCATAGTGGCAGAAGTACACACAAGAAGACAGACAGTGACAGTGGACTACTGACCCAAGTGTCTTGCACATGTGCGCTCTGTAGATTCAGAGATAACCCTGTCCAGTACTTCTTCCACTAATACAAAATTACCAAATTTATTCTGCATCTTGCTTGGAATGCTAGGCAAACCCAAATATTTGGGGGTCTTCCAGCTGTGAACTGTACAGCTTCCACTCTGAAGAAGAGACACAAGTACAGCTTACTTAAAATTTCATTTAGGAAAAAAAAAAAACAAACAGAACAGCAAAACCCACAAACAGAAAATTAAGTACTCTATTTATGTGTTAGTACAAACCTTAGCCTTAAACTACTTCTCAGATAGCTTTTAATTAAGTTTAAAAGTATCTCTCCTGGTCAACCAAAATTTTATTCTATTCCATATCTATCTGTGCCCAAGATTGGAATTGTCTCTTTAAGACCCAGCACGTGGCTGGAAACAGGTCTGGGGGTTGCCAGGGTTTCTTTAAAAAGTCAGAGCACCCAAGCCATGTTCTCTTTTGCCTGGTGGCTTTTGCTCAGTGTAGAGGCTCCACTTTGTCAGAGGCTGTTTCAGGTAGGTTTTTCTGGGCTCACAAAAATAACAACTCAAAAAGCTGAATTTCACAATCAGAAACTGTTTTGGAGTGAATTTTGCAAATTCTGTCAGCAGCACAAAGCCTGAGCCAGTCCCAGGGCCGGGCGACCCCATATCGGTGCCAGGAGACCATTTTAGGGAAAGGGATGTCAATGCTGAAAGTCTTGTCCACTACCAAATTCAAAAATCCCTAAAGCAATTTCTTGAAATAATGGCTTCCCAAACAGAGGTCTCATTGATCACAAGTAGGATGGTAAGCCTGACATTACTTTTGATATTTATGCTAGAACTTTAGGAGCCATATTATGTGTATAGAAGTGAAGTAAGAAACAGAAGAGTTTGGGACCTGCTGATTTTTATCTCTAAATTTAGATATCAATACAATATTATCAGACTTCACAAGGAAACAATTGTGATTGTGGGACAGAACAATTCACTGGCAACTAGACAATTTGCTCTAATAGACAGCTGCCTTTTTAGGAACCAAAAAAATACCACTCTGCTTTATAAACAGATAAGAAAGAATTAAACTCACAGCTAAACAAAAATCCAGCTGTTCCTGGGAAGTCTAGATATTTAAACTTGTAGCTTCTAATCGTGAAAATAAAATGCATATTGCACACAACAAAATTATTTTCTAATTTGCACAGTTGTAGGAAAGCATTCTTAGTTTAATTTGGAGTTTTTAATTTTAACTATCATCATAGAATGTATCATAGAACGGTTTGGCTTGCAAGGGACCTTAAACATCATCTAGTTTCAACCCCCTGCCATGGGCAGAAGCACCTTTCACTAGACCAGGATGCTCAAAACCCCATTCAACCTAGCCTCGAGCACTTCCAGGGATGGGGTACCCACAACTTCTCTGGGCTGCCTGTCCACCCTCTATTTACTCTTTAGATCTCATCTAAACCTCTTCTCTTTCAGTTAATAGCCTGACCTGTCACTTCGTGCTCTTGTAAATAATCTCTCTCCATCTTTCTCGTGGGCTCACTTCAGGTAATGGAAGGCTGCAATTAGGTCACCCCTCTTTTCCTTTCTCATTTCCAGACTGAACAAGCCCAATTCTCTCAGCCTTTCCTCACAGAAGATAAGGAAATCCATCCATCCATCCATCCTTCCAACAAACTTGGTGGCCTCCTCTGGTCTTGCTTCCTATGCTGGGGACCCCATAGCTGTATGCAGCAGTGCAGGTGGGATCTTGCCAGGGTGGAATCACCTCCCTCACCCTGCTGCCCACACTGTTTTTGATGCAGCCCAGGACACATGTGGCTTTCTGGGCTGCAAGAGCACATTGCTGGATCATGTCCAGCCTCTCAAGCACCAGCATCCCCAAGTCCTTCTCATCAGGGCTGTTCTTGATCTGTTAATCACCTAGCTTGTACTGATATTGGGGGATGCCCCAACCCAGGTGCAGCACCTTGCACTTGGTCTTATTAAACTATAAACTATATATATAAAAACTATAAATATATACAACTATAAATATATAAAAGCTATATATATATGTGATTTGTTTGTTCATAAAACTAGAACAAATTAACTATTCAAATACTACAAACCTACAAAATACAAGCGTTTTTAGTTGTTCTTCTGTTATATAACATCTTTATTTCATATTCTACCTTTTTCTCAAATATAATTTTAGAATACCTCTGCACTAAGACTTCTGGACTTCACTTTACCCTGGTCTTCATGTATGTTTTTCCCAAAAAAGGTGATAACCAACTTAATTGTAAAACTATGCATATAAACAGGGAACATTTCTGACAAAAGAAGATGAGAAAATGTAACAGCAGTGCAACATTTTATTCTGTACACCTTGGTAAGTAACGGTACCACAGAGGCCTTATAAATTCAATACCCCATCTCTACGCACAACTCAATCCCTGCTCTCATTTTTTCCAAGGAAGCAACACTGTAAAACGCAGGAGTAACACAGCTGTCAAAAAACAAGATCGCAACAGAGGTGACCTAAGTAATGCTGGAATTTAATCAACCAAACCAAAGGGGCCCACTTTCTTTCAACTTGACCACTCTTCCCAGGAGCTGTTCCAGCTCTCTGAACTGCCTGGGCTGAAGCCCAACAACATTCCCATGCTGAATCTGAATAACACACACACATACACACGCACACACACACCCCCCCAGTATCAGGACTCTCTTATAACTGAAAATCTCAGAGCAAAGGTTATGCGTGTATTTTCACCCCTATACCTGATACACAAAGAGCAACTTATTTAAAAATTAGAACCTGAAATACTAACACATACCAAATTTAGTGGCATCCTTCCAAGCCTATGTTTTCCTGGCACTTCTCTCCTTGAAATCCAAATACCCAAAGGCAGGCTTGTGAGTTAAAAATATTTCAGTCTTTAAGCCTTTTGACTGTCCCCACAGCTACCCACTGTCCACTCACCACTTGGGAAAACACACACAAATAAAAGCCAGCTACATAAACTCAAACACCACAAATTCATCAAGAGCTGTTCTGATCCAGTCCACCTGAACAAAAAGAAGACTATTGCAAATACACAACGTTATTCAAACTGTACCCTTCTTCACGTTGCAGCAGGAAACATTACAGAAGATCTGGATTATCTTTGATCAACCTCATAAAAAAATATTTTTACCATCAGGCAAACCTGGACAAGTCCTGAGCTGCATTCTTTTGAAGTTACATCTTTTTATGTGTGCTTGTCTTTTCCTTTCTCCCTCTCTAACAATGACAGGTCTTCATTCTTTACAAACTCTCCCTGTATAACTCCTATAAAACCCATAGAGAAATATATGTGGTTTGTATTTCCAGCTCTTGAACCACAATGAAGGTACTTACCTCCTTACTAGGCATGACCAGGAATTTTCTGCAATAGTCAATCACTGGCATATTTGCATCAACTAATACTCTCTATGCAAAACTCTGCACATAGGAAAACCAAAGTTAGGGCAAATCCCCAAGCTTAAAAAGGCCAGAAATGTCTCTACTCCTGCTGTTTGAGCTGCAGCCACTGTTTCTGCTCCTGGAGGTAAGTAGTATTGCTAAAGACTCATGAGGCTTGTATCAGCCAGAAAAAGCAAATGAAAAATGTAAACACAAGGGAGAAGCCAGAGGAGACAATCATGTTCAATGAAATCTGAACTACTGCAGCCAAGGAGGAGTGGAAATATGTTGGCTGAAAAGGTAATTCAGTCTACAAGCTATTCCCTTACAGTGGTTCTTTTCAGAGTCCGTTTCAATATCCAAAACAAAACTGAGTGAATTTCAGTTTCTAGATTCCTAAAATAAACAGCTGCTAGAAAAAGTTGTTCTCCTCCACTGACCAATCAGGCTAGACACTCATCCACATCTTCAAGAATTTGTGTATTACCAGAGTTCTCAGGCAGGAAAAGCTTTCTGGAAGTCCTGTAGCAGTAACACTTATGTTTATCTAGCAGCTGCTGTTCTCAAGCTCCCAGATCCCAGAAGGCTTTACATTCTCTGTCCCTGGAATGAATCACCTCAAACTAGGGGAAGTGAAGCTCTTAGTACCTCCTCTAGTAACAGGTGTATCTCACCACAGAGCAGCCCATAAACATTTGCTCTAAACATTATTCCAAATGTACACATGCATCACCACCAGACAGCTGTGCCTCTGGACAATGTTAATTTTCTATTTCAGGGACTGTCAGCACTTTAATGACTTCTCAGTTGAACAAAGAATGAAAGTGATTCTTGTATCCCCAAAATACAACTACCTGTTCATTGTTTATGTAGGAAGTAAAAGTTAAGTTCAAACGTAATTCAGAAAGTACACACTTTTTGGTTCAAGTCTTACTGTTCTTGCAAATCAGTAAATGGTTTCACACAAAACAAGTCAGGAATGTTAAAAGACACAAAGCACAAAAAACAAGCTGTGCTGGCAGTACTCTTCCAGAACCAGAGAACTGGCTCTCTCCTTTGGAATGATGCAGAATTGCTTTTAAACTTGAAACATCCCACATTTGCCTCAAAGATATGAAAAGAAACAAAGAAGTATATTAAAAACTCTTGATGCAAACCAATGAGTCTCACTTAGGATGCAAATTTAGTTTTAATCTCACTGCATTTTGGTTCTCTGTGAGGAAAAAAGCCCTGCTGTTTTCCTTGCTTCAATTACAGGCCTCTTTTGCTCCTTCATAAGCCTGAAGGAGCATGTACTGCATGTACATGCTGGTGATTTTGGACCATTAACACTCAGCATGCTTGAATACAGGCTGAGGCTCAACACTGACACTTGCACTTGGCTAGATTACCAGAAGAAACACAGACAACATAATAGCATCACTGCATAAATTAACTTACCCTATGGATAAGTTTATCTGCAACAGATTCATTCAGACAGGTCACCATGTTGCTCAAATTTTATTTTTCTAGGTATAGAACAATATGGTCCTCTTGGTGGTGCTCCATCACAAGAATGCTTTGGGATAACCACTGGTTAAACCTATCCATGGATGTGTTTAGAAAGATGTTCTCTAACCATATCACTCAAATGGTTTTGCTTCCTCTGTTATCAGTACCAGTCCTTCTGGGATGCATCACCTTTTGCAGTGCTAGGTACTTCTGGTTATGTGCACATTCGCACATCAGAGGGCAACTGGATTACTGTGCGTGCCAGTGATTCACTTCAGATATAGATTTAAATTCTGTAAGCAAGGCTACAATATACACTTCTTCAAAGTTTTTATGCTGACTGTTGCAAGTACAGATGATACCTGGACTGATGCAGAGTGGCAGAGAAGGGTCATGCAAACAAATCAATCACAATGAACTGATCAAAAATTTTGGGAAATAGACATAGATTGTGAATCCATATCATCTTAGAACCTGGCACTGCCAAGTTGTGGTGCTTTCTATAATTTGGAGACCTAGAAATGCATTTAGTGCAACTCTCAAAGAGAGACATAACAAAGTAGGTCCTGATTTGGTAAATTGGTGCAAGGCTGCGAGATCAATTTCTGGTTCATAAACATTCATCTGGCAATCCTTTAGTATGTTTTAAAGAGTTTTTAGAAAATTATTATTTGAGGCTAACAGAATTTAACTAGAAAGGAAGGAAAAAGGTATGAAGTCATCTATCACTTTTTTCCTTAACCTGACCCAAGCAAATGCTGATATTCATACATGCATTGCATTTTAAACAAAACTAGTTTTCCAACATGAAAGAGCAGTACCTGAGTCATCAGGAAACTGTTTGGTTTGCTAGGTTTCTCAAGTCCTTGAGTAAAACAGAAAAATAAAGGAGGCTGAAGAAAACAAGACATGTTATCACAAAAACAAAAAGTGAACAAACACTCTGAAAGGAAAACAACGGATGGGATTGTTGTTGGCAAAATGCTAACAAGCAGAACACACAGGATCACAGGAGGTCATTAAACCTTGACTCTTTTGAGATGCAGAAAAGAAGACATCCAAGACCCCACAGAACCTTTATCTGTGCAAAGGTTAAGATGAATTTCCCAGACAAAAGGATCACAATTGTACTTTAACGTTTTTACAAGTACACCAGAGCAAGAAAAAACTGCTTGACAAAGTACAAGCTTCTAGACCAGAGGCTGACTGCTGTCCAGCCAGTATGGAACACAGGCAGAGTCAGCCAGTACAGACTCATCCTTAGAATACTACTGTAATTTATCATCCCACTTTTACCCACCTAGGATGAAAAGAAAATAATACTTGTTCCATGATCCAAAAAGAATAGACTGATACATTTACAACTGTCACCCAATATAGAGAAGCTATTATGTCATTTTGATTCTACTTCTGCAAACTTTTCTCAGTTATTTTAAGCAAAGACTTAACTTGAAGTACCTCATGCTTGGACAACCAGCAAAAGAACAACATAACATCACCATACAAAAGCATTGCTACAAGTACAAAATACTAAGTAAAGTTTAAGGGTATTTCAAAGTCACTAAACTATGTGAAGCTATCTCCCTTCGGTCCTATGAAAAACAAAGCCCATGTTCAGGAACACTTCAATAATTTGCAAGTGCATACTCCAAATGCTGACATTCAGAATTTATGATTATTCTTTCTAACAGCTGAAACAGCACACACATCATGAATCAGGGCATTTCTCTTACTACACGGTTAGGCTTTCAGCAAAAATTAGTTATGGTCATTAAATATAAGGCAGCAGAAAAACACTGATGTCTCTAGATGGTTGCTGAAAACTGTACAGAAACACAGTGAAAAGGCTTAAAGTGGCTGTCTAAAAGGTCAAGCTAATGAATTTACTCCT
>WEIT01033440.1:0-13019 GCA_013389985.1 Dryoscopus gambensis
GGTTTTTTTTAAATTAGGGAAAGGAATTGCACTCCAGAACAAATCAAAGAATAATGAATAAAAGCTTCCTCTACTCCTTTTCAGAGGTTTTTTGTAATTTATCCACTGTAAAACAAACAGAACTAAGCCTTGCAAACCCTCTGGGAGTGGAAATATTTCCATGATCTGTCCGTGTAGGAAGAACAGAGGATGCACGAGCAAGGAGACACAAATCCACCTGCATTCCTGCAGGATACAAGCCTCTCCCCAAAAAATTCTCTTCCCATTCCTTTTCTTCGCTTGGGAACTACCAAACAACTTCCCAGAGTTGTGTTTGAGGTCTCTCCAGCACTTCAAATTTTACTTTAAAACCTCTATCACCTGAACACTTAATTTTAGGGTGCTTGTTGTGGCCAGGTACCAGCTTTGCTTCTGCCCAGTGCCCAGCTGAACTGGGACCAGTTAGGGTGGGTGCTAAAACCAGTTGCTGCGCCAGTGCAAAGGAAGCCCCAGCTGGGGCCAAGCACGCCCAACACGCTCCGGCCTCGCAGCCTCAGCTCGAGGGTTTTTAAATTCTCACGGCTGGGATAAGAAAAAAAAGAGGGGAAAAAAGCTGGAGGAATGCACCGGTGTGAGGGAGGCAACGCAGAGCTGGAGAGGGCCCACGAGGGGAGCAGGATTCCAAGGAGATTTGCTGGAGGCTGGGAAGGGAGGTGGGGTTGAACCGGAGCGAGCGGAGGCGGCTCAAGTTGTCAACCTCCCGCTTAATGGAAGCTGCTGTGGTGTTTGGAGGGGACATTCCCTCAGTCTGGAGGGAGAGGTGAGCCCCAGAGAGCCTCGCTGTGCTGCATTCCCACCCAGGAATCCCTGGAGCAAACCCGAGAGTGCCTCTTACGCTGGGTCCCGGACGTCTCTGGTGATGCGGTAATTCCAGTCGCGGAAGAACTCGTTCTCCTTGTCGAACTCCCGCTCGTCCTCTCCAATGGTCACAGTGAATCTCTTCTCCTCAAAGTCAGGCTCCTGCTCTTTCCTCATGGTTGCTTTTTTTAATACCTGTCGGAGCACAAAGGCAGCGTGAGGAGAGAACGTTCCTGGGGCAGGGAGAAATGGCAGTTTCACAACTCCTGTCCTCGGGAGAATCCCTGCGGTTCTTCCCTCAGAACGGGCAGGATGCTGGACTTCCCCTGATTCAGTCCCTGCTCCAGCAGCTCAGAGCAGCAGCAAACAGAAGCTTCCCCCCTGCAGTGATCCCATGAACTGCAGAAGCTGGTTCTGAAGTGAGGGAAATCGGATCAGCTTAAAGCTTTGCTTTGTGGAGGGCTGGACTTGAGGTTCATAAATTCCCGCTGCTCTTTTAAATATAAAACCCCCCAAACCTGGATTTGAGCTCCTCTTGCCTGTCCAACAATTGTGATGTACAACAAAACATAATAAATAGGTTAAAAGGCAAAAGGGGAAGAGAAAGAGCAAGGCACTCGTGCTCCAAAAGGAGCTTTTCCAGTGGATTTGAGGCAGCCAGCAATTCCCTGAGGAAGGAATTTACCTCTTTAGCGTGCCGCAGTCCCCTCTCCCAGGCACTTTCTGTTGGAGGGTCTGGAGGAGGTGGAGGTAAGATTTCATCAACCACTGGCCCTCCCTGTTGGAAGGGTGAGGAGAGAAGAAGACACTTGAGTTAGTTTTGAACAGCAAAGCCAGGCTTTGTAAAGCTGCCTCAATCTCCAGAGATGCCTCAGCAGGATGGAAGCTGGGAAACCACGGGAAACTACCCCCCTCTACTGGCAACTCCAAAATCACTTAAAAAAATCACACAGCCCATGGTGGATTGAATTTTGCTGAGGTATTAGCTCAAAAACAAAAAAAAAAAAAGGAGAAAAACCACAGAATGGTGGAATGGTTTGTGTTGGGAGGAACCTTGAAGCTCATCTTGTTCCCATGGAAGGGACCCTTCCCGCTAGACCAGGCTCTCCAAGCCCTGTCCAACCCACTCTGAACACTCCCGGGGATGGGGAGGAGGGTGCAGAAGCCATAAATGCCCACAGGAGGTTCCATACCCAGGGGTTGGCTGGCATCAGCGGGTGGGGGCCCATGGGAGGGGCACCGTTGGGGGAGAAGGGCTCGGGTTTGGAGATCAAGGAGTAATTTCCTTTGTCGTTCACTCCGGGGTGGATAAAGCGACAGTTCATGCCCCAGGTGCAGTGCCCTGCGGGAACACACAGCTGTTAGATCCCTGTCCTCCGTCCGCAAGCACCGCTCCAGCCCCACAGCCACGAGGATTTAAAGCATCAAGCATTCCAAGTCCTTTATGAGGTGTTTGGCTTCTCTCCTCTGCAGCGTGGCTGGGATTTACCTGGTTCACACACATGGAGAGACTCTGGTCACCCCCCACCTGCCAGAGGGGACAAACACATCCAGACACAGATGGATCAATGCACCAGAACCTTGTTCCAGTGGCAAGAAGGGAGGGATGGAGGCACACTGTTAATTAAATGCAGGAATAAGCCTGTGAGCTCCTCATTTGTTAGTGACAAACACTTCCAGTTAGGAGCTCTGCCTTTCACAGGAAACCTGAGAGCACAGCAAGCCCCATGGTGCATCCCAAATGACCAGTGGTGAGGCAGGGAGCAGAATCCCGGAATGGTTTGGGCTGGAAGGGCCTTAAAGCCCATCCAGCTCCAACCCCGACACCTCCCACCATCCCAGGCTGCTCCAAGCCCCGTCCAGCCTGGCCTTGGACACTTCCAGGGATCCAGGGGCAGCCACAACCTCTGTTTTATTCCAAAAATCCCCACAAGTTTCCCTCTATTTGCCTCCTCCAGGCTCACCGCGCTGAGGGCAAAGCCCTTTCTGAGTAGCGGCTCCGTGAAAATTCAGCTTTGGCCACCAACAAACAGGAAGGTGACGCTGAGGACGCCTGGGGCAGAATTGATCATGTAACAGCGGCTTAATGGGGGAAAAAAATCCCCAAACAAGGCCAGTTCCAGCACCTGTGGCTCCTCCCACGCCCCAGAGCGCCGTTACCTTTCATGAAGAAGCGGCAGGTGGGCCGCGGCCTCACTTTCCTGTCGTTGGGGTCTTTGACTTCCCCTTCTTCCAAGTCATCATCCTGGAACAGACAGACAGAGCTCAGACTCCACGCGGGGCATTCCCTGCAGGACCTGCCATTTCCCAGTCTGCTCAAACATCAGGCACTGAGAACCACGCCGGGGCAAAACCACGGGAGAAAAACAAGGTCGGGCTGCAAGGAATATCCCAGAGCACCTCCACAAGGGACTGCCAGCAGGGAGATGAAGATTCCAGGGGGCTGTAAAAGCACCTTCCACTGTCCCAGGGTGCTCCCAGCCCCATCCAGCCTGGCCTTGGGCACTGCCAGGGATCCAGGGGCAGCCACAGCTGCTCTGGGCACCCTGTGCCAGGGCCTGCCCAGCCTCACAGGGAGGAATTTCTTCCCTGTATCCCACCTAACCCTGCCACTTCCACCTCGTTCTATCACTCCATACCCTTGTCTGAAGTCCCTCCCCAGGGACAATCTCACAAATGAACTTTTCAGGATAAGCCCAGCAGATTTCTTCTGGTCTTCTCCAGCAACTCCTTCCCTTCCGCTCCTCTGCTCACACAGGAGCTGGGAACCAGCTCCAACAAAACTCTGCCTCATCCCCAGGGACTGCAGCCCCAGGAATAAATTCTGGGAGCTGGAGGTTGCTCCGAGATTAAGAAATAACAGCCAGGAAACACCTCCAGAAGAAAAGTTATTGCAACTTTCGAGTACCAGCATTTGCTTTTGTTCTCCAGGGGAAAAAAAAAAACCTTTCCCTGGCTTTGTTAGGCTGCACCTGGGAAGCCAAAAGGAGCTGAGAGGAGCTGGAGGTGCAGAAGGCAAAGGTCCAAATGACCAGAGAGGGGTCCCAGGTATCCGGCCAGGAAATCAGGATTTTTATCCCAAAACCCATCCTGGTTCTCCCTCTCTCTGTCTCCATCTCCCTGTTTCCAGCACGTGGAACACGTGAAGAGGGAGCACCCGGATGGGCCTTCCCTCTGCCTGGCAGCAGCTGTTTTCTGGGTGGAAAAGATGAGGAAAAATTCTCTCCTTTGATGCATGTAGCAGCTGGAAAGAAGGAAAAAGCCATCACCAGGCTGGACACAAACAAAGGAGGAACAGAGAGGTGGGTTCAGAGCCTCTCCTGAGCCAGACAGGGAGAGCTCTCCTCAACAGCACCGCATTTAAAAGCCTGCACTCATATTCCAATTAAAATTTGCATTAATATTCCCCTCCCTCCACACCAGGAGTATGAAAAGCAGCAGAAAAATGCAGAGATTGAAGTTTCTCCCCAAAGCTGGGGCTGGCTTTCAGCGCTGCCTGAATGGAAGAACCAGCTCCACTCTGCTGCTTTCAAAAGAACTGTGTGAAGTCTGGAACAAAAGGGGAAGTATTTATTTCTGTGAGGTCTCCTTGGAACCAGGCAGCTGGGAATGCTGTTATGAGCTAATGTATGAAAACCAGGGTACAGATTCATCTCCTGCTTTGTAAGGAGAGCTCCCAAGAATGCCTCGGGCTCCAAAGGAGAGCATTCATATTTTAATCAAGGAGCAGGCACGGGAGTCAGGGCTCCAGGAATTTTTCTTTCGCCCTGTAACGTGCTGGAATTCCTTCTAACTGATTCAGGAATACACAAAACCTTTGGAAAACACGTGTTGAACACAATCACCTGCCAGGATGGGCACGAGGAAGAAAAATGATGTCATTTTTTAATGCAATTAAACTTGTCGACGAACTAGGAAGAGTAAAAAATACACAAAATAGGAATTTTTTAGTAAAAAGGGAGGAGGGTTTGTCCAGTGAGGCTCCCACAGCCAGGTCAGATCCACAGGAATGGGGCCTGGAAGGACACAGCACCTCCCCTGCCGAGCTGAGGAGCCCCACCAGTGACCCCACCCACACTCCAGTGCTTCCCAGAGCCCATTCCAGCAGGAACTGTGGGATGGGGAGCCAGCCCAGGTGCTCTGCACCAGCAGCTCCTCCTCGCAGAGCTCTGCACTCCCACTGCCAGGATGCAATTCCAGAGCAGGAGCCCGCGGGAGGGTTTTGACTGGAATTGCTCTGCCCCGTTTCCTCCCTGGAAAAGGAGGGAAATTGCCATTAAGCTGCACGAGACAGCTGCTGTTCTGCAGAGCTCCCTGCTGCACACAGACAGGGATAAAGGTGGTGTTCTCCCCAATCCCCACTGCAGCTAAACCCCACTTCTGATTTTTCTGAGTATCTTTGTTTGCTCAGGGCTGTGAAACACCGACCATCCCCGACCCCACCCCCAAACCATGCCTCGGGTATCTTCCAGCAATCCCAGCACCTTCCATTCCCCTTCCACGCATCCGGATGCTGCTGGAGCCTCACAGACAGCTCGGGATCAGGGACTCCCACCTGAGGGGCACCCTCCAGCAGCAGCCCCTCAATCTGAACAGCTCCAGGACACCCAATCCGTGGGATTTGCTGGCAGCATCATTCCCAAGCCCTTCAATAGCAGTAAAACATTGGAGCCTTCCCATACTGAGAGGGAACAAAGCTCATCTGGGATGGCTCTGGCACAAAGCTTCGGCTCAGCACGTGGCACCAGGGCCCAGCCCCTGGGATCAGGACCTGTCCCGTGCTGTGGCCTTACCTCTGGGGGAAAGGCTGCTCCTTGCACACGGATATTCCCACCAGGAGGAGGCAGGAACTGCAATGGGAGAGGCAACCGGCTCTGAACCCCCACAGGGCTCTGCCCGCCTCCTACTTACATCGATTTCTCCATCGTCAATTTCTCCGTCATCCTCTTCTTTCTTCTTCTCCTTGAGGGGATCCTGCCCATCCTTCTCATCATCGCTTTTGCTGCTGGATTTCTTCTCATCTTCAGGGGCATCATCTCCTTTCTCCTCTTCCTCGTCGTCCTCCCCAGCAGCTTTCTCCCCATCCTCCTCTGCAGCGGCAGCACTGGGTTCCTCGGGAACCTCCTCATCATAGTCCAGCTCGTGCTCATCCAGCTCCCTGGTGACAGAGGACACTTCCAGGTCATTTGTCCTGTCTTCCTCCTCTCCCTTGCGGGGCCGGGGGCTCTTCAGCTCCACGCTCTGCTCGTTGGTGTCGGATTCCTGGGACTTGGCCTCGCTCAGCCGATCCTCCTCATCCGAGTGGTTCTCCTCCTCCCCCCGGCTCAGGGCCCCGCCTGCATCCTCCTCCTCGCCCAGGAGGCTCCCCTGGCCACCCTCTCCATCGAGTTCCCTGTCTGAGCCGCTCTCCTTCAGGACCTCCTCATCGGAAAGCTGCTGGTCCTCTTCCTCAGGAGAGCAGGGGTTTCGCTCGGGGCTGTCGGAAACGTCCATCAGTGCCCGAGAGTCTGCAGGGGAGAGAACAGCTCTGGTCATGGGCAGCACGCTGGGGAAAAGGGGCAGCCTCACCCTGAAGGACGTGTTCTGCTGTGCTCTGCCTCCTCAGGAAAGGCTGTTTGAACTCCTGGCAGGCCGAGGTTGGACGGGGCCCTGAGGAACCCGATCCAAAGAGCGGCATCCGTGCCCGTGGCGGAGGTTTGGGATGAGAGGAGCTTTAAGGTCCCCTCCAGCCCAAACCATCCTGGGATTCCACGAGCTCAGGAAGATGGTTTCTCATAGATCCTTCAAGTGGGGAAATAGAGAGTTTGATTCCAGTATTGTCCCAGACTGGCGTGTGCCACCCTTCACAGACAGTGACAGAGCTTGGGGCTGGAATTTCATAGATTCCCAGAATGGTTGGGGTGGGAAGGGACCTTAAAATTACTTCACCCCACCCCCTGCCATGGGCAGGGACCCTTCCACTGTCCACGTTGCTCCAAGCCCCTTCCAGCCTGGCCTTGGGCACTGCCAGGGATCCAGGGGCAGCCACAGCTGCTCTGGGCACCCTGTGCCAGGGCCTCTCCATCCTCACAGGGAGGAATTCCTTCCCAATATCCCATCCAACCCTGCACTCCTTCAGCCTAAGCCGATTCCCCCTTTTCCTGTCACTCCAGGCCTTGTCCAAAGTCCTTCTCCATATTTCCTGCAGCTCCTTCAGGCCCTGCGAGGCCACACTGAGGTCACCCCAGAGCTTCTCCTCTCCAGGCTGGACAATCCCAGCTGTCCCAGCCTTTGCTCCCAGCAGAGCTGCTCCATCCCTCTGATCCCCTGGTGCCTCCTCTGGGCTCTCTCCAGCAGCTCCAGCTCCTCCCTGTGCTGGGTCCCAGGGCAGGGGCAGCTCTGCAGGTGGGGTCTCACCTGACGGGGCAGAACCCTCAGTAAAGACCCAAAATTCCTTCAAAGCAGCAGATCCAGCTGCCTGCACTGAGACTTTCCTAGGAGATGCCTACTCATGTCCTTGGGAGACGCTAAAAATCCCAAGTCTGCCGTGAATAAATCCAATAAATCCAACAGAAAAGGCCAGGGTGCTAAGCAGGGAGAAAAGCTAGGCCACACATTGATTTATTTCACTCCAGAAACAAAAACCCCATAAATTACAGAACCGCCTGACTGGAACTGGCTGAGCTGTCCCTTCCTAGGCAGGTGACTGCTTCACATCCACACAAAAGCTCTACAAACCCTCAAGAAAAGCCCTGCAATTACAAATCATCTTCATTTTAATGTGTGCCATGTTTCAGTCCAGCTGCTCCCTGCAAGTTCACTCAGTGCTGCCACAGGAACACAGCATAAATGGTCAGAGTTCCACCCGCTGTTTTTAAAACCCTTGGAGCAGAAATGCTACAAATGTCAGACTCTGGGAGCTCCTTTAAACACACCCAGCAATCCATCAGGAGATCAGAGTTTATTAAACTTTTATTAAGCTGCTACTTCACCTTTTCCTGACGCTTTTCCCTGTTTCTTCCACTGGTTCTGCACAGGGAAGGTGCAAAATCTCTTCCCATCAAAAAGCCACCACAGACACACCAAACCCTGCCCCAGCTGCAGCAAACTGAGCCTCCCCAGCACCTCAACACCCAAAATCTTTTGGTCATGAACAGAATTTGCTGCAAACTCTCAAGATCAAAGTCCCCGCTCCAGAAAATGCTGCTCCTTACACTGTGGGAGGTCTGCAGAGGAGTGAAAACCAGAAAATAAATTCAAACCACCCCCAGAAGCACCTTGAGCTGGATTTTGGGACTGACTGTGCTCTCCCCAAGCCCTCAGAGCCCTGCTGATATCAGCTAATTGATGAACACGAGATGATCTCAGCAGCAGCAGGGCCCAGAGCAGCAGGAAATCCACATTTTGAGCTCTCCCCCAGCTCCTCTGCACACCTGAAGTTGGCTCTCGCTCACCAGCAAAGCTCTGACCTCGCTGACAAGGTCACACCCAACATGAACAGGCTGAAGTTGCCTCCTGGTGACTCCGAGCAGCTCCCCGGGGTGGATCTGAGGCAAATCATCTCCTTACTGAGCACATCGAGCCTGGTGCTGAGCTCATAAATCCCTGCACGAATCGTTATGGGCTTCGAGAGCCGGCTCAGAGCGCGGATTTTCATCGCCCCGAGTGCCTGAGAAGTGACTTTGTGTGGACACAAAGGTCAGCCCGGAGAGGCCACCACAAACACAAAAGCTGCCAGGGGGCACGTGCACGCAGGAAATTTGTTTTCTGATTTCTTGCAAATAACCAGCACCAAAAAGAAAGAAAGAAAAAAAAGGTATTTAAGTGAAGCAAATGGCTTTTTGTGTTTGACATGGAGACCTTTAGAGGGACGGGAGGAAACAAATATGTCCTGGTGGTGAGGAATATAAAACACTGACCTCCACAGCAGCTATTAATGCTCGTGTAAAATCCAGAGCAGCCAGCAGTTGTAATAATTTCCTATTAATTTCCATCAGCAGAAATGATAAGAAACACAATAAACGCTGGCCCAGGTGAGAAGGGTTCACAAAATCCAGGCAGGGTGGGGCTTTTTGGGGTGTATTTCATCAGATTCAGGGACTGAACTGTTGCTCCAAGATTCCCCAAAACCACCAAAGCAGATTTTGGCAGCACTCTTACCCTGCGTGGAAACGCCCCAAAACAAAGCCCAGATGTCCAAAGGTAAAATCAGCAGCAGGAAAAACACCTGGGAGGTGGAAATTCAAAGGAAAACTGCCTAAAGATGGAACAGGACAGAAAGCTTCATTCCAGTTTTAAGTGTTGTCTTAAAATAATCTGCAAATTAATTTATTCCAAAGCTTTGGAATTCTGCAAGGTTTTGGGTTTTTTTTTTTTTTTTGAGATGGTTTTTAACCTGCAAATCACAATTTATCCCACATCTCTTAAATCCTGAAAGATTTTGGATTTTTGGGTTTCTTTTTTTTTTGAGCTGTTTTTTAGGGGTTGTTTGGGGTTTTTGTACATTTGGGCCTTTTAAGAATTGCTTTCTGCTGTCCTTTAGTGAAACATAAAGGCAAACATCACAAAAACCTGAGAAAAACGAGCACATGAAAGTATTTTAAATCAAGCAACTCTGCCATAAGTGGCAGAGCAGAAACCCCAGGTCTCATCCCTCCCTCGCCATAAACTTGGCCTTTTTTTGTGCCTCAGAACGAAGCCAGTTTCTTCCCGATTCAAAACCAGTTATAAAAGCAAAAAATTAACTCCTAAGCCCCAGATAAGCTCGTTTGACTCGCAGCTCAGGCAAGAAGCAGGGATGTACTAATGCTTCTCACCGAGCAGCCTTTTATCTTTAAAACATCTTGAAAATTCAGGCAGAGCTGCCTTTGGTCCCAGCTGCACAACTATTTCTGCTCCAAAGCTGGCTCAAAGTGTGTCAAATATTCCCTTCCTGCGTGGCTGAGGCAGCCTGGAGCAGCACAGGGCACTGGGAATTGCATCCAGGCTCACAAACCCCTCACGTTTCCAGGCTACACGAGCTGGGACAGCCTTTCCACGGGGAGGTTCTGGAGTAAATGCAATAAAAAGGGGCATTTTCAGGCAAAACAAAGTGTCTTTCCCTGTTTTTGGAGTGACTCGGGCACGCCTCAGGGAGCTGGAAGTCTCTTCAGAGCAGGTCACACGTTCTGAGGGCAGGAACTGAGGATGTGGCAGCAGAATTTGCCCCTGGGGGCAGCAGGGGGAGCCAGCCTTGCCCTCCAGCTGTGCCCTCTGTGCCCTGTCCCCGACCCAGCAGGATCCCACATCCCACCCACACACAGAGCGGGGAGGACTCCTCACAGACCCAGCTGGGGTTTAATCGTGTTTTTGAGCAGGGAAGAGGAGTTTTCAGTTCCACAACACATCAGTGACTCGCAAGTTTCCCGGCCTGAGCTCTGGAATCTTTCAGATTCCAGAATCTTTCAGCAAGAGCTGCTCCTTAATTTATCCGTGTGGGGCAGAGATGCTCCTCCTACCTGGCCATCCTCACCTGCACTGCATGCACCAGGAAAGAGCCAATTTGTTGCCACTGAAGCCTCCCTGGAAACATTTTAGATGGCACATTTCCCCCCTAAAAAGGGGAGGGGAAAATTGTGGAGATGCTGCAGAAATTTCGGTTCATCTGCTTCGCTCCCTTTACGTTTTTATCAAGGCTTAACAATCCCCAAGATTTTTGAACCTAAAGCACTGAGACTCAGCAGCCTTGGCACAGCCTAAAGGCAGGCACAGAAAAGCTCTTTGCTCCCCTAAATTGCTTTTAAAACCCCAGTTCCATCTCGCCAGGGAATCCCAGGACACATTTTAAATATCGTGAACCTCACACTTTTGTCAGTTCGTCTGCCCAAGGCCAGAGGGGTCAGAGCAGGAATTCTCTCCCTTTGCAAAATCAGGCCCAACTTCCCCTCTTTCGTTAATGAAACAGCACCAAAAGGTGCAAAACGGAGAAGGAAGAAATTCCAGCTGGGAACTGAGCACCTATAAAAACCTGGAGCTTGGCAGAGCCGTTAATTCCAGCCTTAAACTCCCAAAAATTTCCATGGCTACGAAGAACCAAGCGCATTCCCAACTTCTGTCCCCCTCACAGCCCCGGGGGAGCTCACGGGACAGGTGGGAAGGAAAGAAGAGAGGGCAGCTCTTTCCTTCAGGCTGAAATCTTTGGGATGAAAGGATAAAACCCCCTTGCTAAGTGAGCCAAACAGCTCCGTGCAACACAGAAACGTTCCTGTGAATCAGCTCCGCGAGATCCAGGGGTGAGAGCAGAGCAGAGGAGTTCTGGAGCAGGGTCTGAGGGCAGCCAGGAACAATGAGGGAGCTGAGGAGAGGGAACAGGGCTGACAGGACAGGTGAGGAGAGAAAGCAGCACAGAAAGATTCAGGGAACAAAGGACTGCAAGAGCAGAGGCAAAGCAGAAATGAAGGGCAGGAACCGACACGGGGAAAACCACAGAAGGGCAGCGACAGCAGGAGCAGGAAATAAAATGCCTCAGGATCCAGGAAAGGGGAAGCACGGAGCACTGGGAGGATGAACCTGTGTGCAGCCCTGCCCTGACTGGAATTCCAGTCGTGAACAGGGTTAATTAACCAAAATCCTCATTTCTCTGCCATCCACAGGGAGCTCCGAGGTGGAGGCTGCCCAGGAAGTTCAGCAGCTCCCAGGGAACCCTTTAATGCCCCAAACTCAGCTGCCTTGTGGGATCAGTTTGCTGGTGAGAGGCATTTCCAGGAGCTGGGAGAGCTCCAGTGGGGAATGTTCCCCACAGCTCTGGATTGGAAACCTGACAGGGGAACCAGCTGCAGTTTGCTTTCCCAGCACAGCTGATTTTCCTGCTGCTCCTTCCCGCAGCTCCCCCCCAGCAAATGCTGAGCTTGAGCTCTCAGGGCCTCAGGGAGAGACAAGCAGCAGGGTTATACCTGAAACCTGCAGGATTTGGGGATAATCCCACCCAAAAGGCTGATTTTGGATCAGCAGTTTGGCAAAGAGCTGTCGTGATAAAATGGGACCCTTTTTCTGAATCCAGGCAAACCTCAGGAAGAAAGAATTCACAGCCTGGAGGGGCTGTCCTTGCTACAGCTCTGAGGAGACTCCCCTGGGAACTGACCCCGCAGGTGAGGGACCCCAAACTCACCCCAAAACTGACCCCACAGGTGAGGGACCCCAAACTCACCCCAGAACTGACCCCGTGGGTGAGGGACCCCAAACTCACCCCAGAACTGACCCCAGGGGTGAGGGACCCCAAACTCACCCCAGAACTGACCCCAGGGGTGAGGGACCCCAAAACCCATCTCAGAACTAATCCTGCAGGTGACAAACCCCAAACTCAGCCCAGAACTGACCCCACAGGTGATGGACCCGAAACCCATCTCAGGACTGACCCTGCAGGTGATGGACCCCAAACTCGCCCCAGGACTGACCCCACAGGTGACAAACCCCAAACCCATCTCAGAACTGACCCCACGGGTGACAAACCCCAAACCCATCTCAGGACTGACCCCACAGGTNACAGGTGATCGACCCGAAAGCCCATTCAGAACTGACCCCGCAGGTGAGAGACCCCAAACTCACCCCAGAACTGACCCTGCAGGTGAGGGACCCCAAAGCCCATCTCAGGACTGACCCCAAAGGTGACAAACCCCAAACTCATCCCAGAACTGACCCTGCAGGTGATGGGCCCCAAACCCATCTCTGAACTGACCCCACAGGTGAGGGACCCCAAAATCCATTCAGAACTGACCCCACGGGTGACAGACCCCAAAGCCACCTCAGGACTGACCCCACAGGCGATGGACCCCAAACTCACCCCAAAACTGACCCTGCAGGTGAGAGACCCCCAAATCCATTCAGAACTGACCCCACGGGTGACAGACCCCAAAGCCACCTCAGAACTCACCCCACAGGTGAGGGACCCCAAACTCGCCTCAGGACTGCCTCCGCAGGTGAGGGACACCAAACCCATCTCAGAACTGACCCCACGAGTTACAGACCCCAAACCCACCTCAGCACTGACCCCACGGGTGACAAACCCCAAAGCCACCTCAGGACTGCCCCCACGGGTGAGGGACCCCATACCCGCCTCAGGACTGACACCCCAGGTGCAGATGGGCGCTGCCGCGGGTTCCCCCCGTGCCCCCCTCACCTCCGCGGCTCTCCGGCCAGGCTGGGCTCCTCCTGCTGCGCCCCGGGCC
>WEIT01033440.1:23935-35725 GCA_013389985.1 Dryoscopus gambensis
AGAGAGGAGGAGGAGGAGGACGAAGAGGTGGGGATGGAGCCAGGCCTTGAGGATCCTGGGCTGGAGCTGCCTGTGTGCAGCTCGGGGGGATGTGGAGGGAAGGATGTGGCTGGGATGGAGGATCCAGAGCTCAAAACCAGCCACAGTCACACCCACGGACAGCCCCTCCCCTGGGGCTCCCCCCGGTGATGGCAGCACCAGCCCCGGTGTCCCCTCAGTGCTCCTCGCCTGCCCCCTCCCCACGGCTGCTGGTGCTTCCCAGGCACAACCGGAGTGCCCAGGGAGCAACTTTCGGGTGGGGAAGGCAGATGCCATCTCCTCTGGGAGGAGACAGATGCCACTGAGCAGCCTGTGCAGAGGGGACGGGGGGGTGGCACCATCCTGTCCCCTGCCCGTGGGAACCCTCTCGAGTGGCAGGGAAACCTCCTGGGCACCCGAACCAGGAGATTCCCAGGGGGTGAGGAGCTCAAGCAGGGACTTTTCTTCCCAAATAATCTGTTCCCTCAGGACTTCCCCCCTCTACTGTCCCCTCGGGGTGCCCCTTACCGTGTCGCCGTGCCCCGGCGATGCCGGCTCGCTGTGGATGCTGCCCTGGAAGGGGCCCCAGGAGAAGCCCTCGGGGAGGCTCCTGCGGGTCCGAACCCGTCTCTGCCCATCCTGCACCTCCAGATCCAGCTCGTCTGCGGGGAGACAGGCACAGCGTCACCCCAAAGCCCCCTTCCCGGGGGATCCATCCCCTTCCCGGGGGGTCCATCCCCATCCCGGGGGATCCATCCCCATCCCGGGGGGTCCATCCCCATCCCAGGGGATCCATCCCTATCCCGGGGGATCCATCCCCATCCCGGGGGATCCATCCCTATCCCGGGGGATCCATCCCCATCCCGGGGGATCCATCCCCATCCCAGGGGATCCATCCCCTTCCCGGGGGATCCATCCCCTTCCCGGGGGGTCCGGGCCCGGCACGGCGGAGCGGAAGGAGCGCTTCCCATCCCCGCACCCAAAGTCGCAGCAGCTTCAGGGCTTAATGGCTTTGATTATCTGATAAGGCTCTGGTTTAATGGGTTAGATAACATGTTAATACGCTATGAAGGCTGCTCGAAAATGTTTTAACTGTGCCTTTGTCTTTGGGAGCGCAGATAAGATGGCAGGTAACCAATACCCAGATGGATGCGCTGCCTGCCCCTCGCCGGCTGCTGCCCCCCAAAAGCCGAGCTGCTCCCCGGGGACAGCGAGCCAAACGCAGCCCGGCTGCGGCCAGGAACGCTCCGAGCCCCGCAGGATCATCCCCTAAAGGACAGAGAGGCCCCTAAAGCGCCGAGGGGCCGCAGCCGGTCCCGGGTGCCGTGGGCAGGGAGGAGGCCGCGCTGGCTGAAGGCAAAATTGCCTTTGGAGCCGGGAGCGCGGGGAGGATAAAGCGATCCCATGGCTGCGGAGATTGAAATCTGATGTGTTTATTAGCAGGGCTGACATCTGGATCCTCCCGGCGCTGGGGTGAGCTGAGGTGAGCGACTGGGAGCGCTGGGTGGTGTCACCTGCGATCGCCCAGGTGCCGCTGCCACCCACGGGTCCCCTCTGTCCACCCCGGGCCGCTGGGGACTGCTCAGAGCACATCCCAGGCGAGCAGCCGGTGCTGCCTCGGCGCAACCTGCTGCCCACTGGCAGGGCTGGGAAGGTGTCCGGGGTCCCCGAGGCGTTTGGGGTCACCAGGCTGGTCCCCGTGCTTGGCAGGTGCTGCCCTCCATCCCTGTGCCTCAGCCCCCAGCAGTGCTGGTGATGGGCTCTGCCGCAGCTCCCCGACCCTGCCTTCCCATCCCCACAGCCTGGGAATGCTCCCAAAGCTGCCCTGGCTGTGGAGACCCCAGCTCTGCTTCTAGAAGGGATTTCATCCCTACAGAGGGGTTTTGGGAGTGAGCGGGGCATGGGCTGTGCCTGCCCTGCATCCCTGGCACCCTCCCACCCCACATCCTCCACACTCCTGGCACCCTCCTGCCCTGCACCCCCTGCCCGTTTCCTCATCAGCTCCACCTCAGTACACAGAGGAGGAGGAGGAGGGATGAGGCCCTTGAGGAACTGTTGGGATTTATTCCCTGGCAGAAACTGACCCTGAGGAAGGGCAGCAGCAGCTCCTTGTCCGCCTGGTCCTTCCCGTGAAGGCCCTGGGGGCAGGCAGGGCGCAGAGAGACCCACCAGAGTGCCCTCGGGGCTCAGTGGGGCAGTCAGACCCTCACATTTTCCCCCATTTCCAGTGCCCTGCCAGCAGATTCCCAAAGTGCTGCAGGGTGCTGGACCCCCTCCAGCCTCAGCATCCCTGAGCTGCCCACCCTCCCCTCCACCCCTAAACCCCCAGGAGAGCCCGGGCAGCGCTGGCTCCCCGCTGGCTTTGCCACCCCGAATATCCCGGCTGCTTTTGGGGACCGGAGCCCAACGGCCACGTCCCTCTCCGGGTGCCCCCCCGGGTGCCCCCCCTTGCCCGTCTCACTGGTAATCAGCGGCGTTCGGGTCAGGAGACCATGTCTCCGAGATAAGAGCGTTCGCCTGACACTTCCCATGTCAGAGCACTTCATCTTGTGTGTATCAATCCCCAGCAGAGAAAACACGCAGGCGCTGATAAAGAGAAAACCGTTCCAGACAGGGGGACAAAAATAGTGCTGCCGGAGCCGGCCCCGCTCCCGCCAGCGCCCCGCGGCCTCCACCCACCCGAAAACGGAGGGCTGGAACCCCACCGACGGGGCTGAGAGCTCCTCCAGGGGACGGGGGTCCCTGTGCCAGCCAGGGATGCTGCCACAGCCCCCGCGCTGCACCCGCGTTAACGCGGCGAGGGGAAAAAAGGAGGGAAAAGAGGATTTTTCCAGCTAAACACACGGCAGTGCTGAGTGGGAACAGGGAAAATGATGGGGAGGGCTGGGAGAGGCGGCGTGTGCCACGCTGGGAACAAAGCCCAAGGCCGGCAAGCTGTGTCCCCATGTGGGGACCACCGGGCTGCAGGGAGCGATCCCACCGTGGATCCAGCCACATCCCACTGCCTGCAGGGTTGGGAAGAGCTGCTGCCAGCCCCTGGGGTGTCCTGGGGCAAAGTCCATGGGCTGCAGCTCCCTGTGGGATCCCCCGGCAGGTGAACACCCCGCAGGTATCTCACCTGGCCATCGGTCCCCTCGTTATCACGGGAGCAGGGCTTATCTCCCAGCTCATTAACCAAATCGGGCAGGGACCGGCCTGTTTGCTTTGGGGCGCAGAGAAAAGCAGCAGGAAGGAAGGGAGGGAGGAAGGAAGGGGGCAGAAGCCCCCGGAGAACCAGGTGCACCTGCCTGGCATGACACGGACCCGGGGAACACGGGGCTGCTCCTGGGCCCACCCACCAAGAGATTGCAAAGGAATGGGCTGAGCTGTGCCCGGAGCAAAGATTAATCCTGTCACCACCCCATGGCCACCGGGCGATTGATGGCTGAGCGGGCACGGCTGGCACCCGCATTCCCGCCCGTCCCGAGGGTCCAGGGTGGGCACAGCAGAGGGAGGAAGCCCGTGGGGATGCACGGTGCCAGGGAGGCACCACTGAGCTGCATCTTCCTCCAGCACGGGGTGCGATGGGGATGAGCCCATGGGCATGGGGACCACAGCGTTCCCACGGCCGGCGAAATGAACGGCACTGCCCGGAGCAGCTCGGAGCTGGGCCAGCTCCTCCTGGAAGCTCTGGAGATGCACCCACATCCAGGCACCTCCATTTGCTTTCCTTGTGGGAGCGAGCAGGAGGGAAGGGCAGATGGGCCCCAAACCCACCCAGCCCAGCCCATCCCATCCCATTCCAAGCTGTTCCCGCATCCCTTTTTGCCTCAGCTGCATCCAGAGGATTTGAACCGCATCCAAACCAACTGCTCTGCCCCTCCATGGGCATCTGGGCACGGAGGTCCCCGCAGTGTTTGCAGCTGCCTGGATACTATCAGGATAAATACTGCTGTCGGCGTGTCACGGGATCGCATCCCGGGATCAGCCGCCGTGTTCCGATTAAATTCAGCGCCCTGTGCCAGCCTGGGGGGCCACGTGCCAGCTCCGGCCCCAGCACCACTGATGGAGAGATTGGGAAATGGGGACAGACTGGTGGTGGGTGGATGATGGATGGATGGACTTCCGAGCACAGATCCCTGCCAAGGGGCCGAACAGCTCATCTGGAGGCAGCTGAGGCAAAGGGATGCGGGAGCAGCTTGGAATGGGATGGGCTGGGATGGGTGGGTTTGTCCGGGGCCCCTCTGCCCTTCCCTCCTGCAAGGAAAGCAAACGTGGGTGCCTGGATGTGGCTGCATCTCCGGAACATCCCGGAGCAAACGGGGGTGGCCGCGGGAGCTGGCCTGGCAGTGGGATGGAGGGATGGATGGAGGGATGGATGGAGGGATGATGGATCCTTCAATGGGTACCCAACCTCCCATGGCTCTCCCGCTCCCGCCTGGGGAAATCCGAGCTGGAGAAGCCCCGGTTCCCCCCAGTTCCCCCCGGCGGCCCCGGCCCGGCCCCAGCTGCTGTTTTTAGACGCGGCGAGAGCGCGGCGGAAGGAATAAATCCTGACAACTCAACTACTGCAATGATGTGATGGCACCGCTCCGATAAGATGGAGGGAGCCGATTGGGAAGAGTCTTAAGCTGTGAACACGCAGCATCTCCACTCTTCACCTCCGCTCACAAAGGGAAATCTCTCCAAAGGGGCTAAGGAGATTATCCCGGCTTTGCCGTCCCGGGTGCTCGAGTAATCAGGGCAGCCTTGGGGACGACAAAGGAGTGAGGAGGGTTTAAATCGAGCCTTGCTGGGCTGTGCCTGCCTGGGCTCAGCCTGGGCTTGCTCTGCGGATGGACGGGGGACGGCTGTGGCAGAGCCGGGCTCTGCGCCCCCAGTTTGGGGTGCTGGGGACGCCCCGGCGGGGCGGGAGCCCAGGGGGCATTTCCGCCTTTATCTCTCCTGCCCATCGCTCGCCACTTATTGATTGTTTGCTGCCCGAGTCCAAAAGCGACTCCTTATCGGGCTGAACCCTGCCCTCGGATAATGGAGCAGCCGGGCCCTGCCCCGCGCCCGGAGCGGGCACCACCCGGCCCCCGGGGGGGCTGGACAGGGGGGCTGGACACACAGCGGGGGGGGCTGCACCCCGAAAGGGCCCGCTCCCCGCTCGCCAGCTGTGGGGCACAGCTGGCAGGCGCAGGCCGTGCCACGTGTGCCCCGGGATCGCCCCAGGGAAGCTGGGGTGCCCTGCCCCAGCAGGATGGGCCGATAAGCATTCCCGGGACGTTTGCCTTTGGGGTGTTGCTGTGCCTTGCTGGGATGGGGCTGGGAGGGGGGTCCCCGTCCCAGGGGTGCCATCCCTCATGACAAGGGGTTCCCATCCCAGGAAATAACTGGGACCTGTGCCTGCAGGGATGCGGATATATAAACACTGGGAATGAGATCAGAAAAGGCTCAGGGAGGATGGGAAGGAGGAAAACTTCCTGGCTCCCCTGGGGCTGCCAGGACCTCTGTGCCAGGGGCCCCCCATCCCTGCTCTGTCCCTGCTCTGTCCCTGCTCTGTCCCCACTCACAGACCCCATCCCAAGGGGCCCTCCTCACAAGGGAAGACCAGGAAACACACGGGACCTGTGACCACAGGGCTGGGGACAGGAATAAACACTGGGAAAACACCAGAAAGTACTCAGGAAGGATGGGAAGGAGGAAAACTTCCTGGCTTCTCCGGGGCTGCCAGGGTGGCGGGACCCCTGTGCCCGGGACACCCTGTCCCTGCTGTGTCCCCTCTCCCGGGGCTGCTGGGACCCCCCGGCTCTGCCCGGGCAGCAGGAGGAGGGCACTGGGGGGGCAGGAAGCCCGAGAGGGGGAGGAAGGGGAACGCAGGGGCCCCGGAGCTGATGCAGAGGGAAGATATCCCGTCCGGAAAAGGGGAGGGGACCGCAGGGGAGTCCCTGCCACAGCCCCAAGTGCCTGTAGGGGGGTGGGAGAAGCCCCAGGAGCGGGTACCCACATGTAGGAGGGGGGTCCAAGCCCCAAATCCCCATTGGTCCTCAGATCCAGCCGGGGCAGAGCAGCAAGGGGAGTGATTGACAGCTGTCAATCAGCACCAGGCTGGCAGCATCGCCCTCAGGGCTCTCACCCCAGGAGTGCAAGAGGTTGCTCTGCTTCCCAAGGGAAAATGGAAGGGAGACGGGAACAGAGATGCCTGAGCATCCCTCCACACTGTCAGCGTTCCCAAATATCCTGAGCATCCCTCTGCACTGTCACTGTGCCCAAAAGGATCCCGAGCATCCCTCCACACACTGTCAGGATTCCCAACCAACCTCAGCATCCCTCCACACTGTCACTGTTCCCAAATATCCTGACCATCCCTCCACACTGTCACTGTTCCCAAACATCCCGAGCATCCCTCCACACACTGTCAGTACTCCCAATCAACTTCAGCATCCCTCCACACTGTCACTGTTCCCAAACATCCCGAGCATCCCTCCACACACTGTCAGTACTCCCAATCAACTTCAGCATCCCTCCACACTGTCACTGTTCCCAAATATCCTGAGCATCCCTCCACACTGTCAGTGTTCCCAAACATCCCGAGCATCCCTCCATCCCAGCTGTGCCCCCAAACCGGTCTGATCATCCTGCCACTCTGCAATGTCCCCAAACCAGTCGGAGCATCCCTTCCCCATATCAGTGTCCCCAAACCGTCCCCTCCACCCTGCAGTGACCCCAGCTCCAGGGACATGCGGGACACCCCCCAGCAGGGACAGGTGCTCTTCCAAGTCCCAAATCCAGGACAGGTGCCACCGCCGCTGCTGGGATCGTCCCCATCCCGCTGCCTTTGCCAGGAGGATTTGCTGGACATGAGCCGGGCACGGGGAGGACACGAGGGTGCTGGGCACCCCCTGATTTGCGACGGTGGCGGTGCCAATTCCCCGAATCCCCACTGCCCCCATCCCCCGGCGATCTCCCACGGACGCCACTCTCTGCTGCTCCGCTCCCAGCGATAAAACGGAATAGCTGGAATAATTTTTCCCACCCACACATACCAGGGCAGAGGGGGAGGGATGGGGCAGACGTGGCTGGGGCCGTGTGTGTCCCCTCCCCACCCCGGACGAGCCGTCCCCCCCATTGTGCCCTGCTCGCCCCGATAATAAACCTTGAGGTTTCCAGACGGACTCCGGGCGGCCGGAGATTATTGAAGCGGGAGATAAACACAACCGAAGGGGAGCGGGAGCGCAGGGGAAGGGGGGGCTGGGGGGAAACGGGGGGGAAAAAAAAGGAGTTGGGAGTTTTAATTAGATGCACCAAAAAAAAATGAGGAGCTGCTGCTCTGTGCCATCCCGATATGGAGGATGGCGGGTGAGGATGGGTTTGGGGGATCGGGAGAGGAGCCTGAGCTCTGTAATCAACACAGAGCCATCATTACTGCCCAGAGGGAATATTGATATTCAATTAATAGTCAATAATTAGGAATTAATTATTGAACAAAGCCCAAACAGGCAAGACAGCAGCAGGGTTTAGGGTTCAGCAAGGTGGAGCTACAAACCGTGCTGCCGATGTGGGGAGCGGGGTGGAGAATTCCCTGGGAAGTCGGTGGGACATGGCCGGGTGGGACAACGGCACGGCCTCACGGGGGTTGGTCACAGCTCGTCCATCCCGTCCCTGCCTGCGGGGTTCCCACAGGGACAAAAGCAAAAAGCTTCTCCCCACCTGGAGGAAAGGCAGGGGTCTGGGATTCCCAGGGGCTGCAGCCTCCCGGTGGGAATTCTCTGGGGGCTCATCACGCGGCTGAGCAGCTTGTCCCCCAGCAGGGCTCTGCTCTGCTGCATCCCTGCCCCAGCTCCACGTGAAATTTGGCAGAGCCTTTCATCTCGTCCTTCTGGGGAAACTGGGTGGGATTGCTGAGGCTGAGATGGGACAGCCCTGCGATGGGAGCTGGAGGCTGTGGGTGCTCCCGAAATTCTCTGCTACCGGCCCTTCTCCAGAGCAAACCAAAGTGAGTGGGGAAGATGGAAACCAGAGCCTGTGGGGAAGGGTTTGGGGGAATGTGGGATGGTTTGGGGGAATCTGGGAAGGATGGACATCCTGTCTCCAGCCCCGCCAGAGGGTGGAGTGAGCGCAAAGCACGGCCATGCTCCATCCCGTGATCCCATCGGGAAGCAGAACCGAGCCAGGGTGTCCCGGCGCCCCGGATGAAGGGGTGGCACATCTGTAAAGGCTCCCAAGCTGAGGGTTTCAGCCTCCAGCTCCTGGGAATTTGCCCGTCAGCCGGACGAGCTGCAGCCCCCTCCAGGGAACAAGGTCAGCTCAAAGATAAACCAAAATCCCGCTTCTCCCTCCTGCCATGTGCGGCCAGGGAGCCCCAGGGCGAGGTCCTGGCGGGCCACATCCCCTCTGGAACAGCGGGAACACCTCTGGGAGCACCGACCCACAGCGGGGGTGACCCAGTGACCCCTCAAAACCACCCAGAGGCCAGGGAGGCCCCGCGGGGCGCCAACAAAGGCCCCCCCGGCGCGGCGCATCCTCGCGGCTGCCATGGCTGACACCCGGCGGATCCTGCCAGATAAAGCAGAAAATTCAGGCCGCTCCGAGCTTCCCTTTTCGCCAGCTCCATCCCTGATAAGTGCCGAGCCTGCAGAGCTCCTGATAGCCGGGGCTATCGCGGCGGTTGGCGCGAGAGGAACACCCTATCGGCGCGGCATCGCCGGCCCGCCAGCGACTCCCAGCCACACCGAAATTAACACCACTCCAATTACCAGAATAGAGATGGGCTGCGAGGGGCCGATAATAAAATCTCTTTTGCATAAAGAATGCAAATAACCCGCTCCGAGAGGGGAGGGGAGGGGGAAGGGGAGGCACGGCCTCAGCCGGGCTGCCGGGCTCCTTTCGGGAGCCGGGCGTGAGGGGTGCGAGGCGGGGGGACCCCACAGGGAACGGGGGCATCCGTGGGGTTGGAGCAGCCCCCTCCCGCCCCGCACCGGCATCCCGGGAGCGCTGGGGGCAAAGGGCCGGGGAGCAGATAAGGAGGAGCCGGGGGTGGCCTCGCAGCTCCTTCCTGGCCGGCACGCAGGAAGGGCCGGGATATCGGCGGGGCCGGCAGGAGCTTCCCCTCGGCCGGGCGGGAAGGGAGAGCGGGGTTCCCGCCGGGCCGTGGGGACTCGGGCAGCTGCAGGAGCACGTGCGTCGCTTCCCAGGGCTCCTCCAGCAGCCGCGGCCTGGTGGCCTTGGGGACACAGCGGGACCTGCCCGGCGCGTCCGTCCCCAAAGGGCGACCGCTGTCCCGTGTCGGGGTCACCGCCTCCCTGCGCCGAAGCTGGGAGCTCCCGTGGGAGGAACAGGGTGGGGGCAGCTCCAACAGGGCCCGAAATGTGGCACATCCACCCTTGGGGGGGGGTCTCAGGTTCCCCTGGTCCCATCCCCGTCCACCTGCCAGGAGCCGTTCCCAGTGAAACAACCCACGACCCCAACCAAGGAGTGATGGCCATGAACTAAACCACAGGAAGTTCCACCTCAGCGTGAGGAAGAACTTCCCATGGAGGGTGGCAGAGCCCTGGAACAGCTGCCCAGGGAGGGTCTGGGGTCTCTCTCTGGAGACATCCCAAACCCACCTGGATGCATTCCTGTGTCACCTGCTCCAGGTGCCCCTGCCTGGGGCTGGGTGATCTCCAGAGCTCCCTTCCAACCCCAGACATTCCATGACTCTGTGAATCCGTGTGGCGCAGCCCCGTAACCGCGTGGCTTTGGAGATAGTGGGTGATAGGGCTGGGGGTGCCCACAGGGCCAGCCCGGCCTCGCCGGTGCCCCGGTGCCCGCAGAGATACCGGCGGGAGATAGAGGCTGAATTCGCTCCTTGGGGTTTTGATAACCATCACCAAACTGCCCCGGCGCCGCTCTTGTGGTTGCCAGGATGTTGGTGAAGTGCCCTGGTGCAACGCAGGACGGGTCCAAACCCTGCCACTGCCAGAGAGTGTGATGCCAGCTGTAGGGATGGCATCCCTGCTGCTCCCAAATCCGGTTTTACCATCCCAACAGCACCCCGGGGACATGGGGGGTGACAGCCATCCCTTCCAGCAGGAGTTCTTGGGTGTGCAGCCTGCCCAGCTCCCAGTGCTCCCAGTGCTCCTCATACTGGGGTTGGCAAGAGGGGGTGAATGCTTGAGGGCTGCTCCAGAAGATCCAGCCAGGGCACTGGGACGGAGCGGGGTGACCGGCCACACAGCAGGGACTCACCCGGCCCATTCCACGTGTCTGGCTCCTGGGGGCTTTCTCCAGGATCCGGCTTCTCCAGCTCCTTCGGACTCTCCGGAGACTCTGCAGCGGGAGGGGGAAGGCAGCAGGTCACCAGCAGGGAATTACAGGGGCAGCATTCCATGATGGGGGCTGGGGCAGGGTGGGTGACAGCCAGGGCCGGGATGGGCACAGGGAAGGGATTCACATCCCCCTGGGAATGCCCCATCAGGCCAGCCAAGCCCCGCCACCCCCAAAGACTCCCCGAGGCACATCCGTGCCATCCCGCGTCAGCGGCTGCGCCCCGCTCCCCTCACGGCTCTATTTGTGGCGTATTCATAGCAACTTGATAACAAATTATTTTCTCCATTAACTGCTGCTGGAGATGGGCTGATAAGGCCAATCTGCATATGACAGTGTGGCAGATTAGTGCCCAAAGTACATGTTTGCCTTGGCGTCCCGGGCGGATCAGGCAGCGCGGAGCCCAATCGATCGGCGCCAGCGCGGCCGCCCAGCGGTGACGTCACCGCCATCGGAGATTATTAATACAGGTGATAAGCGCAATGATTAACATCAAATAAATCAATCACCGGGTATAAAAGTCCTATTATTTTTGGCTATAAATCAAAGTGCCTGGCATATCGATTTTTATCCATCGCGCTGAAAGCTTTAGTGGCCGTTATTGCTGCTCGGCCTTATCTCTGCTATCACCTCTTTATCGAGGCAGGCCAGTGCCAGGTGCAGCTCCGCGCCCCGGCTCCGGCTCTTCGCCCCCAGCCCCGCTCCCCCATCAGATAAGAGCCCTCGCTTCCCTCCACTGCCGAGCAAAGTTTGCCTGGGAGACCTCCCTGACTCGGATACCGGGGTCCCTTCCTCGCTCCACTTATCAGGTCCCCTCCCTGTTCCGGTTATCGGGCTCCCTTCCCTGCTTTGCTGCAGGATCCCTTCCCCGCCCTGGCTGTTGGGGTCCTTTCCCTGAAATCGGGGTCTCTCCTTGCTCCAACTATCAGGGTCCACTCCCTGCTCCACCTGTTGGGGTCCCTGGCCTGCCTCAAATATTGGGGTCCCCTCCCTGCCCCAGCTACTGAGGTCCTTTCCCTGCCCTCATTATGGGGTCCCTTCCCTGCCCTGGCTATTGGGGTCTCTCCCTGCCTCATCTCTTGGGGACATCGGGGTCCCTCCCCTGCCCCAAATTTTGGGGTCCCTGACTGTCCCAGCTGTTCGGGTCCCTTCCTGACTGTCGGGGTCCGTCCCTGTCCCAACCCTCAGGGTCCCTTCCCTATCTCAGCTATCGGGGTCCTCCCCTGCCCCAGCTGGTGTGGATCCCTGGTGCATCGTGGCCTGGCCGCCCTGGTTTTGGGGGACCCTTTTCCCAGGAGCCAGCAGCGGGAGGCAGCGGGGTTTGCCGGGAGCCGCGGCTGAGCCCGGTGAGGCGGCGCAGCCTTGCCCCGGCGCGGTTATCTCAAAGGGCACTGCAAACATTAACTGATTGGGATTTGCCCCCACCTCCACAGGAAGGAACTTAAAGGATATCTGGGACTGTTTCAGCCACCTTTGGGGCGCGGCGCAGCGCGGCACGGCGGC
>WEIT01033440.1:51873-72569 GCA_013389985.1 Dryoscopus gambensis
GGGGGGCTCCGCGCCCCGCTCCCCCCGCGCACCCCAAAAGCCTCTCCGCGTGTCCCCAGCCCCACCCGGGGGGCCCCGTGAGCCCCCACGCTCTGCTTTGGGTCTCTGAGCTCACCCCGTTGGGTCGGACCCTCCTTCTGGGTTCCGCAATCCATCCTGAGCATCCCGAGCTCTCCCTTTGGGGTGCTCAATCTTTCTTTGGGTTCCGCAAATTCCCCTCCGGGATCCCTTGCGCCCTCTCTGGAAGCTCCTACACTCAGACTAATCCGCCCTCTGGGACCTCAGGGCCCTGACTGGGTCCCAATTCACCTTTCGCAGATCCTCAAAGCCTCTTTTGGGGTTCCCCAAACCTTTCTGTTGGGTCCCCAGGGCCTCTCTTTGGGATCCCTTAAAACCCTTCTCATTTCCAGATGAATGGTCCAGAACCTCCCCCTTGTGACTTCCGTGGTCACCGTGGCCCTGGCTCAGGTGTAGGGGGTTGGGTCCCTCCTTGGCATCATCCCTGCCAAGCGATTTGTGAGCATGAAGAAATTTTGGGGCTAAACGTGACTTAAACAGGAGCCACTTAAATTTTGGCCCCGTGCTGGGAATATTTTCCTGTGAAAAATAACAATTTCTCCTTCTCCAAAGTGGACCTTGCCCATGGCTGATCTCGGGTTGGGAGGATTGGCCAGTGGCGATGGCCGGCGGTCCCCCAAAAATTCTGGAGCTGTTGGATCGATGGAGGGGGCTGGTGGGCCGTGGGGACACGGCACAGCTTGGTCATGTCCCTTCTCCATCCATCCCCGGACGTGGGATGCGCTTTCTCTTCCCCCCTTTTCTTTTTTCTTTTTTTAAAGGGTTTTTAATTAACTTCCTGTTTCAATGGTGGGATAATGAGTTTTAAGCAGCACATGATTCCAGTAAAGAGGTCAAACCGGCAATGAGGATGTCAAAAGAAATTAAGTTAGGAATTAAGAAGAGATCCAGGGGACAAAAAAAAACCCGATGGAAGGAGGGAGATGCTGCTGAGCACAAGGCTCTGCTCGGCCCCCCCTTGGCTGACCGCCCCCCAAAACGATCCTGGCGGCGCCTTTCACCTTGCGTGGCCTCGAATCGCCGCCTTCCTGGAGTCCATCCCCCCCCGGGGGAGCAGCTCTGCTTCCAGAGCCTTTCCCTCCCTTCCCAGCCCGGCTTTGCCAGGCCCGGCCCAAGGAGCGCGGTGCGGCCTCTGCTCCGTGTCGGTCGTGACGGTTCTGACTCCACCAGGGGCTGCTGATGGCGAGCCAAAATCCACCCTGATGCTTTCGGGGGTCTCCAGCCTCCCCCCGGCACGGCCCCAGGGGTTTTGGGGCTGGGGGCACGGCAGATCCAGCCGGTTCCTCCGGCACATCTGTGGCATCCCCACCGGCACTGCAGCTCCCGTGGTGCTCACCTGGCGTGTTTGCTTACGCCAAGATAATTAGACAACCATTTAATTAAACACAGCCTCATTAATCGCATGGATTTGCGGGGCTGGGGGTGAGCGAACACCGATGAGGGCGCCCAAATTTCCTCTGCCGGGGAGGCAGCAGGGGGATGGAGGCTGTCCCTGGCTCTTTGTGCTGGAAGAAGCAGTGGCAGCATCTCGAGGGGGCGAGGGGACATTTGGCTGCATCCCGCCCCCAAAAAATGCCCCAAAAACCTCTGTGGAGCCGGTGCGTGCTGGGCCCGGCGGTGCCACCCTGCCCCGGGGAGCGAAGGAGAGAGGTTGCAGTCCTTCCCCTGGCACGTGCCTTGCCAGTGTCCCTTTAATTCCCTTTTTGGCACCATCCCAGAGCCACTGAACGCCCCCAGGCCTGACAGTTCGCGGTCTCACCCACCACCCAAGGGCTGGGTCCCGGCGCGGGGACGTCCCCAAACCCCGCATCCCGCTTCCCCATCCCCCGGGGGGACCCACGGGTGCCCCTGCGCGGGGACGAGCGTCAGGGTGGTGGTGACAGCGGCAGGGCCGGGTGTCTCCCCGCTCCCTTCCCGCTCCCGTGGTGTTTGCAGAGAGATTGTTATAGGGGAGCCGAATAAATAGCGTGTTTTCCCGAGGAGTGAATTACACGCCTGCAGAGCAGAGATAATGCGGGAGCAGCCGTTCCCCCCATTGTGAGCGAGGTGACATCTTTTTATGGAGCTGTGTACATTTGTATTAGTGCCAATTAATCTGGCCTGATATTATTAGAGACGCGGCGAGAGGAGGCGGCGGCGCAGGAATGTCAATGGGAAGAGCCAGGGCGCTGCCTCAGCCGGGTTTCAGGGCTCAGGGATGGCTGGGGGGGACCTTGGGGGGCTGCGCTGAGCTCCCCGAGGGGGCCGAGTGCCCCCGGTGCCAGCACTTTGGTCTGCCAAGGCTCCGAAACTAGCTTTTTTCCAGCTCAAAATATCTTATTTTAGGGGTTTTTGTCCCAAGAGGGAGGACCGGCATCCCGGGGCCCCACCTGCAGAAGGGCCCTGCCACCTGCTGGCAGCAGAACCCGGCCCTGGGTGCCACTTGTCACCTGCCCTGGCTCAGCCTCGGGCGGCTGCCAACAGCCCGGGGTCCTCCGCGGCTTGGGCACGGCTTGGGCACGGATATGGCACGGATATGGCATGGATAGGGCATGGATACGGCATGGATAGGACATGGATACGGCATGGATATGGCATGGATAGGACATGGATATGGTATGGATATGGCATGGATATGGCATGGATAGAGCACGGATATGGCATGGGTATGGCATGGATAGGACACAGATTGGACACGGATAGGACATGGATATGGCATGGATAGGACATGGAGCATGGATATGGCATGGATATGGCATGGATATGGTATGGATATGACATGGATATGGCATGGATATGGTATGGATATGACATGGATATGGCATGGATAGAGCACGGATATGGCATGGATAGGACATGGAGCATGGATATGGCATGGATATGGCATGGATAGGACATGGAGCATGGATAGGGCATGGATAGGACATGGATATGGCATGGATATGGTATGGATAGGGCATGGATAGGGCATGGATATGGCATGGACAGGGCATGGATATGGCATGGATAGGACATGGATATGGCATGGATATGGCATGGATAGGACACGGATATGGCATGGATAGGACATGGATATGGTATGGATATGGCATGGATATGGCATGGATATGGCATGGATAGGACATGGATATGGCGTGGATATGGCGTGGATAGGACATGGCAGGAGCAAAGCCGGGGCATGGCCTGGGCACGGTTTGGGCACGTCTTGCTCATGTCCTTCCATGACTGGGCACGTGCTGTGCACAGGCACTGCTGCGGAATTCCGGGCTCCCGGGAGCTGCGGTGGCGGCACGGAAGGGTTTGGGATTAAAACAAATCACAGCCATGGAATTATTTAGGTTGGAAAAGCCTCCAGGATCACTGAGCCCAGCTGTTCCCCCAGCACTGCCAAGGCGACACTGAACCACGTCCCCAGGTGCCACATCCGCGTGGCTTTTAAATCCCTCCAGGGATGGGGACTCCACCCCTGCCCTGAGCAGCTGTGCCAGGGCTGGACAAACCTTTCCATGAAGGAATTTTCCCAATATCCAACCTAAACCTCCCCAGGTTTATGATGCTGGATTCTCCTGAAACCAGGTGGGAACGAGCAGACGAGCAGCCCCCACATCCCAAATCCAAGGGTGGGATATCTCAGTGCCTATTTCCCCCTCCCCCTTACTGATCTCCTGCTGTAGGAACGATGCTCTAACTCCCAAAAAGAGCAATCCAACCAATCCCTGGGAACTGGGCAGGGAAACTGGGCTTCAGGAGCATCACTGCTGGCAGGATGGCATCCTGGGGGATGCATGGCTCCTGTTCCCACCCTTCAGAGCCCCCAGGCCTCCAGGTTCCCTTGCTTGAATTCAGCATTGGGGATGCAGGATCCTGCCAGTGCGTGTGGTCCCTGTCACGCACCCCGGGGCGGGGGGAGGTGGGAGCTGGGCTTTAAATTCCTGCTGTGCAAGGAAAGGCCAGATTTGACTCAAAAGCAAGAAAAAAAAAATTCTAAATCTTCAGCCCCTGCTTGCAGCGTGACAACCATGGTGGATCCCGTTATCCTCCAGGCTTTATGGAGAGGCTTAAAGCACCTCCGGCTCAGAAACTTGGATGTGGGGCTGAGAAAAGAAAGGCCGGCTGGATTTGGGGGGGATTTGAAAAGCGAACAGCTTGAGGAAAACTTAGGGTGGTGGCAGGAAGCCAAGAAATCCCCCCAGGGGCTCCGTCAGTGCCAAGCACCTTCCATCAGACCCACCCTGCAAGCCCCAGGGCCGGCTGTGGAGCTATCCCATCCCTGAGGATGTGGAGTCGGGCTGAGGATGGTGCAGACCGGCCCCATACCCCGGGGGGGTGCACGGCTGGGACCCCTGGATGTGCTGGGTCCCACGGGAGCCCCCCTGTGCCGCTGGCCCCCGCTGAGCAGGGAATTAATCCACAGCCGGGAGAAGCTGCCTGGCTTTGCATCCTCACTGGAATTACGGTGACAGGGGCCTGCAATCTTCCAAGTGACAAACGCTGCCGGATAATGCAGGACTCAGCAAACCCGGGGGCTTTAGGGAGCTCAGAGAAGCCGAGGGATGGGGGGGACTGAGGGAGTGGGATGTGGGTGAGAGCAGGTGGAAAGAACGGGGGAAAAAAACTACCTACATTTAGAGGGGAAAGGATTAATTAAATAACTCAGCCCCCAGAGATGTGAGGACGATGCCAATATCTCCCTGGGGAGCGGCGTTCCGGAGGGAGCTGAGCCCGAGGTGAGCATCACTCATGTCCTGGGCTTCCATAAAATGGGTGCTGCTTTGGGATGGTGCCCCTGCACCCATCCCAGGGCCCCGGGGACGGGTCCCATCCCCGCAGCATTCCCCTGGCTCCCAGGAGACTCCTTTCCAGATGCCCAGGTGATGCATCCGGAGGTGTGGGAGAGCTCTGGTAACGACCAGGCATGAAATCCTCCTCCTCCGCCCCGCAGGTTTGCTGCCCTGGTGAAATATAGTACAGGGAAAACATAAAAGTCCCATTTCCAGCTCCATAATATTTCCTGCCAAAACAAAGTAATATGTGCCGCCTTAAATTTTCTGCAAAATTCTTTTGAGGTTATTTTTTTCCCTAAATTAAGCCATACTAATTATTTTCAGCCACTTTATCTCCACTCTGCAACACACCAGGAGGGTGCAGGCGGCAAGCATTTTAAGCCTCCATAAACAAAAGAGTAGTTTGGAAAATAATTCTATCAATTAATCAAATTAATCCTGCAGTTTTAGTTACAAGCCCCGAGTGGCGAGGATCCCAGCCGGCGGTGCCGAGCTATCTCTCACTGACAGCGTCTCCGTGTTGTGATTGCGGCAGTAATTAAAGGATAGAATACACGGCCTTTGTGGCGGCTCCCACCCCACCCCAGCGGGGCCCGCAGAGGTCAGCTCGAGGACAAAGTGGGGATGAGAGAACTGGGCCTTCACCAGCACCATCAACATCACCATCATAAATCTGGGGTGAGCAAACTGGGCTGTCGCCATCACCATCATCATCATCATCATCGCCAAAACAGTCATCGTCATCATCACCATCACAGCTGGGGATGAGCAAAGTGGGACCTCACCAGCACCATCATCATCACCATCACCAAAACGGTCATCTTCATCATCATCACCATCGCAACTGGGGATGAGCAAAGTGGGACCTCACCAGCACCATCATCACCATCATCATCGTCACAATCATCATCACAAATTTGGGATGAGCAAACTGGGCAGTCACCAGCACCAGCGCCATCACTGCTATCACCAACACCATCACCACCATCACAAATTGAGGATGAGCAAACTGGCTGTCACCATCACCATCATCGCCATCACCACCACCACCATTATCACCATCACAAATGGGTGATGACCAAACTGGGCTGTTACCATCACCACCATCATTACCATTATCACCATCACCATCAAAAATGGGGGATGGTCAAACTGGGTCATCATCATCTCCAACACCGTCACCATCTCCAACACCATCACCTTCACCACCACCATCACCACCACTGTTACCACCTTCACCACAAATTGATGACCAAACTGGGCCATCAACACTTGGTCATGGCCAAGCTAGGTAACCCCATCACCATCACCAATTGATGATGACCGAGCTGGACCGCCACCACCATCAACTGATGATGATCGAACCAGGCTGTTGCCACTGCCAACTGGTAATGACCAAACTGGGCTATGACAGTCACCAATGCACGACGACCAAACTGTGCCATCACCACCACCAACTGATGATCACCAAACCAGGCCATCACCATCACCATCACCATCACCATCATCACCATCACCTCCATCACCATCACCTTGAGCTTTTCCCCTCAAGGACAAGACTCCTGCCATGAGTAGGACTCGGACAAGGTCAGTGGTGAGGAGAAGCTGCAGGAGCATCTTCACTGTTGAGAAGCTCCAACACTTCGCAAACCACTGAGGTGACAGCAGCGGCACCAACGTCCTCCTCAGCCCCTTTACAGAGGACACCTCAAACATCCCACAAACATCACGCAGACAGGGAATTTCTGTGAAAATATTGGAATATATTTGAAAAGATTAATCATGGATGACTTTACAGTACCACCCCATATTTTCATCTCATACTTTATTTAACAATATTAAAGAGGCACTTTAAAAGCACACAGACAACATCATAAAACGGGGTTTCCTGCTCTCTCTCTGCTTCTCTGGACAAAATATCAAAATAAAAACTTTTGACAGAACACATTGCACCCAAGGTAAATTACCTACAATATTTTTTTATACAATACAAAGAATTGTAAAGATACATATTAACAGAATAAAGCCTCTTTTTTTTTTTTCTCCTTTTAATTCTAAAACAAAACAAAAAAATCATTGCAGGACAGACGCAAAGTACTCTGACTGTTCATATCACATCAGTGCATTACTTCACCTCCTTGACTTGGGAGTATTTCAATAAAATCTTTCCATGTCCTCGTTTGCACCTGAGATTTCTTTCCGGATCCAACAGTTTGGTTGTAGAACGTGCTCGTTTAATATGACGTAACATTTTCGACGCTATGGAGTACCAGCATAGAGGGTTTTTTTTCCCTAAAGTTGTACTTTTTTCCCTAAAGGTATTTTTTTCCCCTAAAGTTGTATTTCTTCCCCAAATTGGATTTTTTCCCCCAAATTGGATTTTTCCCCCTAAAGTTGATTTTTTCCCCTAAGTTGCACTTTTTCCCTAAAGTTAATTTTTCTCCCTAAAGCTGAATGTTTTTCCTCTCGAGTTGGCTATCTTTAAAAAAAAAATCTCTTTCCCTGCTTTGTTTTTTTTTTGACAGGTAACGGCTTCTCCCTACCAATTCACTTTTTTTTAATTTTTCAATCAAGGAAGTCTGTATTCACATTACAAATGAAGAATAGCACCAGTAACTGCATAGTACAAGCGGATACCTATAGAGCCACTACGTCAGTACAGTAAGAGAGTTTAGAAGCGATACCGTTGAGGGCACTCGGACAGTGCCGGTTTTCGCCGCGGTAAATTGGCACAGTTTTCTCGTCGCACAAAAAAAAACCCCCCACAAAGAAAAAAACCACACACACACACGCGCAAAAAAACCCACCCCCAAACCCCTAAAAAAATCAGAGTTTGTCACAAGTGTCAAGGTGCAGTTTGCTCGGGGGGACGCTTCTCCTCCAGCCCCATCGTCTACAGTGGTCAAAGAGTGGCAGCATCCTCTGGAGGGCTCCGACAGCCCCGGAGCCCCAGAGCTCGGTCGTTCTTCTCTTGACGATGTAGAAACAAAATTCTTAGGGATGGCTGTCAAAATATAGGACACTTGGGTCTTAATTTAATTTTTTAATTGTATCATCGCTTAGGCCAGCTCCCAATTAAATGAATTGTACGGGATTATTTGTGCAAAATCTTCAAAAAAAAAAAAAATTTGCTTTCTACAGTGTACTGCACCTTATGAATAAGACGTCTACGGAATGAAGTTCATCTCTTCAAGTACTTTGTACAAAGATAACACAGACACAGACTCAAAAGGGTCTGAGATTTGCAAGTATCCTTATAACCTCAGCACTTCTGCAATAAAGCAATTGCTCTTGACGATTCAGTCTGCCCAAAGCGATTACAATTTCAGTTCATGAAAATCATCAGCAACATCAAAGTTCTAGCATTTGCATGATAAATCAGGTGAATTAAAGTAGATTAGTAGACACAAAGCAAACTATTTCACAGAGGCTGCAGTGCAAGTTCATTTAAGCTAGACAGAGAAATCATGCTACACAAACGAATTTAATGCTTTGATAATTTTCCCCTTGCAAACCCCATGAAAGCAGCTGAGGATCACCATAAGTCACTTCCATAAATTATTCTGAAGTATCTCTTCTTAAAGGAATTTTAAAGCTGGTTAATTTTTGCCCAAAGAGTTGGCTGAGCAGGTTGTTCTGGGACTCGGCACTGCGGTAGCTGGCCGGGCCGGCCGCCTTGGCCCCGCGGGGGCCGTGCCAGGAGCCGCGCGGGGACGGTGCCGGCCCCTTGGCCAACACTTGGTGGAGGCTCTTGCCCAGAATGGCCTTCCTGCGCTTCACGTCCCCGTTGGTGTGGCGGATCTCCCCCTTCTTCTGGTTGTAAGGGTCCAGGACCATCTTCTTCAGCTGGGGGCCCGTTCTGGGCTTGGCTCCCAGCTTGCTGCAGTGCGTGTCCCTCCTGCTGGGGGACAGGGCGGGAGCCTCGGCGTTGCTCCAGCTGCCACGTTTGAGCTCAGCAGTGCTCTCGCTCCTCGCTGGGCATGGTGGCCGGGCTTTCTTCTTCTTCCCGTCTCCTTCCATGTTCTCCCGGGAGCCGGAGCTGCTCCGGTGGCTCAAGGACTTGTGTTCTTTCCTCCTCTTGGGGTGAAGCTTGCTGGTGGCTCTGCCTGGCTCCGTGTGGCTGTGCCTCGTGGTGTTGCTGGCCGCCTCACCTCTGGGCTGGTGGCCGCTGGATTTGCCTGAGTTGCCACCTTGGTCCTTGGCGTTAGTGCTACTGTCCTTAGCCTCAGGCACGGCTTTCTCCTTCCCTGAGATGGGCTGCTGACCCTCCTCAGCGCTGCTGCTGGGGCTGCCCGCAGCAGGAGCAGCCTCGCTACCCACAGTCTTCTTTGGTGGGACCGAATCTTTGGCAGCTCTGTTGAGCGTGGGTGATGCCATCTTGTCCTTTGGGGGCAGGGGCTGGTGGACGCCTTCTGGAGACCCGGCCTTAGCTGCACCTTCCCAGGCAGAGGCATCACCAGCACTGGGGTTGCCCCATTTGTGCGTCTCCTTGGCTCCTGGAGACTCTGCCTGCGGGGAGGGAAGCTCTGAGACCTTCTTGGCAAGCTGAAGAAAGGGGATCTCATCCACAGCGTTGGTGTCTGCGCTGGGATTTTCCAGGACGCATGCCCTGTATTCATCTTTGTTGCCTGTGCTTGCTTTTTGATGGGCATCGGCACAGCCATGTTTCTGGGTCAGGAGGGGTGGGGACAGTTTTTGGTTGGTGGCCTGGTGACAAGCCAAGCCAGCAAGGCCCATGGGAAACTCGGGTGAGTCCAAGAAAGGAAGTGGTTTCCCATCAAAGGCTCCTTTCTCCAGCTCCTCAATGGACAGGCCACTGATGTGGCCAAGGTCGGGGCTGCCCACAGCAGCTGGTGGCAGAGACGGGGACAGGCAGGGAGGTGGTGGCAGGGGGTCAAACGGGGACTTCTCCATCTCCGCCAGGAGCTCCGAGAAGTCACCTACCAGGACTTCTGGTTTCACGGGGGACTGAGGTGCTCCCCGGTCATCAGGAGCTGTTGGGAAGGAGTCAGTGGGAACCTGCAGGCTGGGGCTTCCAGCTTCTACCAGCTGAAGGTCCAGGTGGACTGGTGACCTGTGCGGGACTGGGCTGCCACGGTGAGCCACCTTCCGCTTCTTGCTCGGTGGCATTCCCTCCCGGAGAGATCTATCCTCCTTCACCTTCTCCCTGCCCTCCCTGGAGGCAGTGCCAGGCCTCATGACCCCTCGGAATTTGAAAGTCTTGCTGCTGCCTGCCAGGTGCTTCTCCATGTGCCGGTCGTACTGCTCCTTCTTGGAGAAGGTGTAGTTGCACATGCTGCAGATGAAGGACTTCTTGATGACGTGCATGACGTCAGCGCAGAGCTCACAGGCGTACAGGGTGGTGTGCTTGATCTCCTGCTCCTCCACCACGCCGTGCTCCTGGCTCAGGTGGCTCCGCAGCTCTTTGGTCTCCTGGTAGAACATGGGGCACTTGTGGCACAAGTAAATCTTCTGCAAGCTGTGCACGACCAAGTGCCGCTGGAGCTTGAAGGGTTTGGGGAATTGTTTGCCGCAGTGATGGCAGTCCCGGGAAGGATCCTTGCAGTCCGGGTGCATGGGGACAGATTTTGGGGTGCTTTCACTTTTTGCCGTGTGCTCCGGAGATGGGCTGGAGGATGTTTTGGAGGAGCTGCCTGCAGGTGGCTTCACCTTGATGTTGCTTTCCAAGGGGTCTTTCATTGCCTTCTCCTGCTCGAGGGGCAACTCCTTGGGGCTCTTGCTCTCTCTGCTGACCCCGTGCCGGCCACCGGGGTCGCCGTGCCGGGAGGACCTGCTGGGCTTCCGATACATGATGGTGTTGAGGAAGTGGGTGACAGCGGCATTGTCCTCACCGAAGCAGCCCGGCAGGCCCATCACCGACTTCTGCGCCTGCCCCTTGCGCGCGAACTGGGTGGCGTGTTCCCGGAGGTGCTCGTTGTACATCCAGACGTCGGAGATCTCCTTCAGGCACATCCCACACGCCCACAGCCCGGCTTTGTTCCTGGCGTGCTTCTCCTTCAGGTGGTCCCGGAGCTGCTCCCGGGAGCTGAATTTGCGCTGGACACACATGTAGCAGGTAGGAGGAGGGGAAGGGTTGTGGGAGAGCTTGTGGAAGTCCAGCTCCCCCAGCGTCAGGAACCACTGGAAGCAGACTTTGCACTTGTACTGCTTGTCTTTGGTTTTGATGGTTATCTCCCCACGGTTCTTCCCCAATTTTCCATCTTCCAGTTTGCTCCTGTGCTTGCCTGACTTTGACTTCAAACTCACAGCGTTGTCCTGGCCATGGCCAGGAAGATCCTCGCAAGGGCTGAAGAAGCACATGTCTCTCATTTTCAGCTTTGCGTTCAGCATCTCGATGTCGATGGTGTGAAATTCAGGGGAGTCTGAATCCTCATTATCCCTGGCATCGTAGGACTCCTCTGCCAGGTCGGGGGGCTCGGAGTTCACTTCTTGGAGAGAGTGCTCATCCTCAAGGTCCATCAGAGGCTCAAACATGTCCTCAGCAGAGAGGCTTTCCCCCTCCTTCTCCAGACTGCCCCAGATGTTCAAGCTCGGGATGCTGTCCGCGTGGCTGCTTTGGCACAAGAAGGTCAGCATGTTGTCCTCCAGGTCAATGTCCTCCTTCCCTTGGTCGGTCGCCTCATCGTCCAACCTCAGCTCGATGCTTTTAGATCCATTTGGAGCACCATCTCCGCTCTTGGCCTTGCTGCCGTGACACATGTTCAGCATCAGGGCATCGTCAACGGAGATGGTCTCGTACTCGCAAGAGTCCTCCCTGGTGACACAGAAGGAGCTGGTGTCGCTGAGGTCAGAAGCCAGGCGGATGGTGAAGAGGTCGATGGCCCCTGCTGGCTGCAGGTTGACCTCGGGGACAGGTTTGGGTTTCTTGCTGCGTTTCCCATACACCCGCGTGCACTTCCTCCGGACAAACTGGTCATCCCTGGGGAACAGCTGGGAGAATGTGGAGTCATCGTCAAAAAAGCTCTGGAGGTCCGAGGTGGCCGTGCTGTCCCCACAGTGCTCCCTGCCTGGTGGCACGTCCGCCTTCGCCCACCGCTTTGGCTCTGCAGGAGGAGGGCTGCTCCCCGGCGTGGTCTGCAGAGCACCATGCCCAGAAACATTTTGGGTGGTTCCCAAATCATGATTCTCCAGCAGCAAAGCCCCTTCAGCAGGAGCTGTGGGACCCTGCAGGGCACCACTCCAGTCCCTGGTATCACTGCCTGCCACAGGACTGTCCCCTGTCCCAGCATCCGTGTCCTCTGTGCCCACCTTGCCCCATCCCTTCGCCACTTGCTTCACAAACCCGCTAATCCATTTTTTGCAAGCCTGCGTGTCTTCCACTCCATCTGGATCTTCCACCTCCCCAGAACAGGTGACCGTGCCCGTGGCTGTCTCCTTGCTGACCATCTCCTTTAGAGACACCGTTCTGCTGCCCAGGTCTTCCGCAAGCTCGACTACACAAGGGGACTCTTTGGCTTTTTGGGAGTGCTGGGCTGCGCTGGTCCTGTTTTGCTCCTCTGTGGAGATGCAGCCACCTGGCTCGTGCAAGCCCTCCATGATCCCGGGCAGGCTGGAGTTGAGGACAGCAAGACCTGTGTTTTTCTCCAGCTCACAGGGACCATCGGGCTCATTCCTGCTGGGAAACACCTTTGCTTTCCTTCGCCTCACTTTCCTGGTAAGCTGCTTCTCAGAATTGCCTTTCTCCTCTCCAAGATCTTTGCGTTGGCACCTTCTGCCCTTGTCTCCTTTCCTGACCTGCCATCCCGAGTCCAGCTTCCCAGATGCTGCCTCTCCTGATCCCCTCATCTCCGGGCGTGGTCCCTTTGCCTTCCCCTCCCTCTGCAGGACCCGTGTGCAGTGCAGCTCCTGGGACATCTCCAAGGAGATCACGCTGAGGTCGCTGAGCACTCTGCTGACCACCTCCTGCATCTGCATGCTGGGCTCTTTCTCCAGGTCTGGGAGTATTTTCTTGGGAATATGTTCAATGGTGGAGGTTGGCACCTGTGAGCTGCAGGTTTTGTCTTTGACTGATGCCTTCAAGCTCCTCCTGGGCACCTTTTGGGCTGCTTTTGGTGTCTTGTGTGCAGGAATCAGAGGGGACTGGGGAGTCTTGCTGGGCTGTGGCAAACCACTGTTCTTCACCTGGTGCTTGACAGCTTTGTGTCTGGTCAGACCGGGCTTGGACCGGAAAGTGGCTGAACAAATGTCACAGGTCACCGGGACTCCACTGGGTTTTCTTCCTCTGTGGAGCTCATTTTGGGAAGGGTCTGGAGTACCACTGGGTGTGTGGTCCTCTCCTTGGCCCATGCTCTTTAACACACAACCCCCAGCTTCTGCAGCCCCATGGCTTTTGGATTTCTCCCCTTTTAAACTCTCTCCTTCGCTCTCTGTGGTTTTGGAAAGACCAAGTCTCACCTCTGCTGCTCCTGAAAACTCGTGGCCATTTAATTCAGTAGGACCAAGATCTCCAACCCTTGTAAGATCTCTGCTGACGGCAGCTGACATACCCTGAACAGCAAAACAATTGGACAAAGCCTCTGGTTGGCTTTGATGCTTATTCTCATCATGGGAGCAGCTTTCAAGCTTGTTCTCTTGGTTCAGGTCCACCTCCCTTTCTCCCATGGGCAGAAGATCCGCTGTGGCCTCGGCTGGGTACTCCTGGGTTTCTGGAGGGGTGGAGCTGACTGTGTCTGTGACAGCACAGCCTTGGTTTTCTTTAAAATTTGGCAGCGCAGCCCTGGCGTTTTCGGGGACCTCTTTCTCAACACCCTTTTGGTGGCAAGGCGGTGAGCAGGGAAGAGAACAGGCCTTCCCAGGAGGTTCCTGGGGACCACCCATCTTCAAGGCAGAGCCCACCAGACCATCACCATGCTGCAGAGTGCAGGGTCTCACTGTCCCCTCTCTTCCAGGTGATTCGTAGTTACCCAAAACACCATCAGGGAGGTGATGAGGATGTTCCTCAGCCGCTTCCACTGGCACAGCCCCACAGTCATGCAGCGAGGGAGGGAAGGTGGGCGCCCTTTCCCATGTCCCTTGCTCTGCTGGGCTCACGGGGTGACGGCTGTGATGGCTGTTGGCCTCAGCAGGACAACTCTTTGTGAGGAATGAACTCGGTGCTGTAGGCAGGGACGAGCCGTATTTCCTCTCATCCGAGAGCTGAGTGCCAAAGCTGGGCGCCTCTCCCCGCTCGGCCCCACCGCTTTGCAAGCATTTGAGGTCAGAATATTTGGGAGGCAAGAGCAGGCTGGCTGGAGATTCGCCCGTGTAATGACAACCACTGAGGGACAACTTGCCATTCCCTTCTCTGGGAACCTTTGCATTGACTGTGCCAGCTTTTATCTCTGTCCCCAAGCCATGAGCCTGCTGGACATCCTCCTCAGAGGGACCCGGGGGGCTCACGGGACTGGTGGAAGCACTGCCCGGGTGCTGTGCCCCCTTCCCAACCCGACTCCTTTCCAGCCTCTCTCCCTCTTCTCTGCCCAGCGTTTCTTCCTCGAGCAAACCACGGCTGAAGTGGGATTGCTCGTGTTTCCTAAATGCCAAGGTCATTGTGTTGTTATCTCCCTCCTGCTCTTCCCCGAGCCTATCAGCTTTCCTTCCTTGCCCTGGCAGCGGGGTCACCGCGGTGCTGCTGGGTGGTGAGAGGTCATTACGCTCCTGGGAAACACCATCTGCAGGGATATTAATGTCCCTGGGCTCCAGGGGCTCATTTGCTAAGTGCTGCGGCTCTGTTACATTATTTTGCAGCTCCGGCTTTGCCGACGTGGATTGTTCTGCACGGTAAGAGCCCTCTGCATCCAGTGACTCCAGCTGCTCGTGTCCACCGGGAGAAAGCACCTCTTTCCCTGGAGCAGCGATATTTCCCGTGATGCTTTCGATGGGGATATCCCCTTCCCCTTGGGTCTGATCTTCCCCTTCCAAGGCACCACCGCTCTGCTCCTTGTGCTCCGTCTGCGCGTGGGTGGTGGCAGAGGGGTGGCTGGGAGCCAGGAGGCCGGGGAAGCACGGCATCAACAGCTCCTCCTCGTTGTTCTTCACCGTCCGGGCAACGAAGAGCTGGAGCTGCTGCAGAGGGTTGGCAGAGGTCTCCTGGGATGCCACCATCATCTCCTGGGAAGGGCGGTCGCTCTCCTTGGGGACACTCAGCATCTCGAAGAGCAGCACTTTGGGCTTGCTGGCTTTGTCACCGGGTCCAGGGCTTGGATAGGTGGTGGGACTCTTCCTCTCCTCCAGCAGCGCAGGCCCACCACCATCCCCTTTGAGATCCACAGCATTTTTCACTGTTCTGGGGGGCTCAGTCCTGCTTAAGGGTTTTTCTTCTGGCTCTGGGACCTCTTTAACACGAGGTGAAAAGGTGAGATCCAAGGCTGGGGCAGGACTCTGCTGAAAGTCAAATTCAGGCTTAGGGTTTGGAAGATGGGCATCAAACTTCTCCAGCTCTGCAGGACCAGGGTCTGCTTTCCCCGGCACAGGGAAGCCCTTGGCACCGCGCTGGCATGGCAGGGATGGCAGGGGGTCTTTGGTTACTTCTGCTGCATCCATGGTCTCGGAGAACATGGAGTCGGTGACAACAGGAGGGCTTTTTGTCACAGGGTTGGCGTAGATAGGAGCCTCTGTTTGGTCAGTTGTGCTTGAGCCAGGCAGGCTTTTGGAAGAAGATCCATTTTCCATCTTCCTGAGGTCTCTCTCCTCAGTGCCCGCAGTTCCCTGGAGCTGCTCACTGTTGTCTTTGGAGCAGAAATGGTTTGTGGCCAGCGGGGCTGGGATGCACATCCTGGTTTCCAGCGAGCCCAGCTCCAGCGGGCATGGCCAGGGCTCCCTGGGTCTCTCGTAGTCCTCACAGGCAGTCACCATGTCCAGCTTCTCCCCTGCCAGCCTCCCCCCAGCGCAGAGGCTCGATCTGCCCAGCTCACCTGCCAAAAACAACCCTTTCTCCTGGGCTGCCTCTGGCTCTGGCAGTGCTGGGAACCGCTCGGCCCCCTGTGCTTGCAGGTGGACAGTCACGTCCTGCTCGGATTTCGGGAGGCTGATAGACACCTCAGAGTCCAACTTGCTGGTCTGCAGTTGGCTTTCCAGCTCCGTGACCAAGCGCTTGATCTCCAGCTCATCATCCGAAGCGTTGCTCATGAAAGTCACGCTGTAATCCGCAATCCTGTCCGGCAGCGGCAGGGAGAGCTGGCTGCTGGGGACAGCTCCTTCCTCGGGGAGCTTCTTGGCTGGCGGCTTCTCCACGGAGAGGCTGTGGAACTGAGTCACGTCTTCTGGCAGCACGGGAGCCACCTCCTCCACGAGGGACCAGTCTTTCTCCGGCAGGAAGGCTGGGTACGGTTGCTCGAACAGCAGCGGCTTGCGGGAGGCATTCCCGGGACAGGGGAACGTGGTCACATATCCATCCTTGCTCTCGTACGGATCGAACTCGGAGACGGGGAGCTCTCCGAATATCGACGAGGAGTCGAAGCTGAGAGGGGAGGACACTTTGCCCTGCGGCACTTCCACGGCAAAAGGGGAGATGCTGGAGTGCTTCTGCTCAAAGGAGCTGGCGCTGATATCATCCCGGCACAGGTACATGTCATCCATGTGGGAGGAGCCCAGGGCTGGGGGCTTTGGGAAGAGGCTGTCGTCGTAGTGACCGGGAAGGCCTTTGGGATCAAAAAATGCATTGTCACTGCTGACATACGGATCGGGCACCTTGGCAGCGAGCATCATGCCCACTGCATCCCCCCCGTAGGTGGGAGCTGGCGCAGGATAATCCTTCTGACTGTCACAGAGGCCCTGTCCCTTCACGTATTTGATTCCTGCTTCCGAGCAGGTGCCACTCCCACGGCCAGGACTCGCTCTGTGGGGTGAAGCAATCACCTCCTCTGTGTGGTACTTGAGCCCTTCGCTTGGGAAAGGGGCAAACTGGTGCCTCTGGTGGTCCATGGTGAGCTCGGGAGAGTCCTGAGCCTCCAGGGTGGGTTCTCCTGCCTCACCCGGGAGCTTTGCTGCTCCTCTGGGCTCTTCCACCCCCTCCTTAGAGGAGAACCTGGCAGGGCTCCTGCCTGGGGTGGCTGTGCTGGGCACTTGCCTGTCCTGGGGCTGTGGTGACGGTGCCTCCTTTGCACAGTCCACGGCAGCAACATCTGGTTTGGTACTCGGCCGTGTCCTGGAGCCTGCCAGCAAAGGCTTGGCTGAGCCAAACCTCCTGCTCCCCCTGGGAATGTCCTCTTTGCTCTCCTGGCTAGTCTTTGGGCTGCTGTCCTCGGGAAGGCTGAGGGGAGTCCCTGGCACACGGGCTGGGCTGCCCGAGCGCCTCCTCCTCTGGGTGCCACCCTTGTCACCAGCCCCACCAGCACGTGGTGGGCTCCTGCCCATCTCTCTGGGCACGCTGTGGTTGCTGCCAGCAGATGAGTGGCTGCTCTGTCTTCGGGCTCTGACAGCACAGTCCTCTTTCTCAGCATCCTCCTGACTCGGGACATCCCCATCCTCCGGTACCTCCCTTTTCTGACTGTCCCTTTTCCGGCTGTAGCTCCAGGCTGGGTCTTTCTCTCTGGCTCTCTCACTTCTGCCCAGGCGTTTCTTGCTGAAGCTGTACTTGCTCCTCCCGATGAATCCCGTGCCACGCTTCTTCCTGCCCCGGGGCTTGCTGCACGCTGCCCCCTCCTCATCCGAGTCGGACACGTAGTCGTATTCCCGCAGCCTGCCCTCCCTCGTGGCTGCCAGCGGCCTCTCGGCGGCCTGGGGGAGCTGGGCCTGCTTGCTGCTCTTCACCTGAAGTTTGTGGAGCTTGTTCTTCTGCTGCACGATCTTGTGGATGAGCTCCTTGCTCCACGTCCCGCTTCGGGGCTTCCGCTTCTTCATGTCCTTCATGGAGAACCGCGGCGGCTTGGAGCTCTTGGTGGCGATGCCCGGCCCCACCTCGCTCTTTGTCGGAGGCTCCTGGCTGAGTTTCCTGGGATGTTTTTGGCTGGAGCTGGTGGCTGGCGGGATGCTGTTCTTCCTGCCTGCCCTCAGCCTGGCCGTCCTCTCTGCTCCCTCTGCCGCGGGATCCGGCTCCTGCGGTGCCACCCTCCGTGCTACCCTCCCTTTGTGGAGGTGCTGCTTCCCTGCCCCTCTCTTCACCTGCTCCCCGCCTGAGGGGCCATCTTCATTAAAACAGCCCGCCTTGGCCTCTCCCGCTGCCTTCTCCTCCGCTGCCTGCTTGGATTTGCTCTCCGAGGCCAGGCCCTCCTTGGCCTTGTGGGCCATTGCCCCGCCAGCCGCCTTCACTCCCGGCAGCTCCTCGTCGGCAAACACGTCAATGAAGCTGCTGTCGATCTCCGGGTTATCCGACTGGTAGCCCAGGCCGTTGAGGGCCTCGGTGATCAGGCTGTCCAGCTTGGCATCGTCGATGTCCAGGTCGGAGGTGCTGAGCGGGAGGGAGCCGGCGGCCAGGCCGTGGAAGAGGCCGCCCTTCAGAGCATCCTCCTTGCCCTCGCTTTTGCTTTCCCCGTCCAGCAAGAAGTCGTCGCTCTTGTTTAATGCCAACAGCTGCCCCTGGGGGTCCGGGGAGAGCGCCAGGCTGGGCGGTTTGGGAGGCTCCGGCGGGAGCGCCTTCCGCCCCTCGGCTGCCCGGGGAGCATCCCTGGGCTCTGCCTGGGCGGCGGGGTGGGAGGTGCAGAACTGGCGGTGCTGCAGGAAGGAGGACAGGTTGCTGTAGTTCTGGTCACACTGCCTGCAGGTCAGGAGCACGTCCAGCTGGTCCAGGCTGGCGCTGCTCAGGGACGTGGCCAGCAGGTGATGGGAGGAGTACGGCGGCGGAGGCTGCTCCCCATCCAGCCCGTCTGAGCATCCTTTGGCCACCTCCCCGCCGGGTTTGTGGAACGGGCTGGCCGGGGCGCATTTCAGGAGGCCGTCGTCTTTCAGAGCATCCGGAGGGAAGTGGAAGGACTTGACAGAGTCCGGGGCGTGGTAATGAAGTGAGCTGGGACTGAGGACATCAGAGGCGTGGAAGGCTTTGTTGGCATCCTTGGCATGGCAGGGGTGCTGGAAGAAGGGCGAGGGGGTCAGCGCTCCGGACATCTGGCTGTCCTCGAAGCCGGGGTTGAGTGGGCTGCTGGACATGGGGGACAGCGACGAGCAGGTGCTGCCACACGTGGGGTTGGGGACGGGGGACGGCAGTGGGGACTCGCAAGGGGAGGCAGCCACCAAGGCTGATGGCGGCAGGACCAGCCCTGAGCCCGACGAGCTCCTGGAGGGTGGAGGAGGAGGAGCTGCTTGAGTCATGCTGTAGAACAGGGCTTTGCTTCTTGAGTCGCAGGCCGGAGACCCCGGTTCCTTCCCATTCTCAAAGGAGAAAGCTCCCGCCACGCTGGGATCTCCCCTCTGGAGGCTCTCTCCTGCTAAGAGCTTTTTGCCGTGATACCCCAGAGAGCTGCTTATGGGGGGCCCTTTCTGGGCTTTCCCGCTGCCCTGCCAGTCCGACGTGCCCAGGGGGAAGGGGAGCTTCTGGCTGCTGATGTGTCTCGACAGCTCCAGCCTGTTTGCACCGGGCATTGCAGAAGGGAGGTGCATCTGCTGCCAAGGCAGCCTGGCATTTTTCTGCCTGTGCTGCCTCTGCTCGGGGCCAGACTGGCACTCGAATGAGAACTGGTTTCCAACAGGGTTTGAATAAGGTGCTGAATTCTGGTCCATGGGAGAAAACGCCTTCGTGGCACCTTCCCAAGCTTGCACAAGCCTGGGGTGGGTGGGTGCCGTAGTGGGAACGCTCGTCTCGAAAGGCACGGCTCCCGCGCCGGTGCTGCCCGCGGGGGAGCTGCAATAGGCCTTGCTCTGAAAGTGCACTTGGGACAGGGAGTTTGGTGGCACCGTCCTTCTCAGGGGGCTGCTCTGCACCAGCAGCCGTGGGCTGGGGACACCGTCCTTGGCTGAGCCTTGCCTCTTCCCCACCGGCTTTGGCATGGCAGGCGAGTGTAAACTAGACGGAAAAACAGCTTGGTTTTCTTGGAAAGTGCTTGGGTTTTGGTCGATAGCACCAGACGACGGGAGAGCACCGGTGGGGTCGGCGGGATGCTCGGCCCTGCCCTTGCAGCAGGGCACGGGGTTGTGGTGCGGGGCCGGCGGCGGGTGCAGGAAGGGCGGCGGTGGCGGGGCCACGGGCAGCCCGTAGAGCCTCCCCTCGGGGGACACGTCCTCGTAGGAGCCCCCGCTCAGCGGCTCCTCTGGCCACTCTCTGGAGGACGAGTGGAAGGCGAAGGCGCCGGGAGCCAGCTGGGCACTGGTGGCCATTCCCACGTCCAAGTACTCCTGGCTGCCGGCGTCGCCGCGGAACGGCTCCTTCCCCGTGTCGTGCAGCAGCTGGAAGGGGAACTGGCACGGCAGAGCCCCCAGGCCGTGCACGGCGGCTTTGCCACCCTCGGAGAAAGAGCTGGGCTTCTGCACCGAGATCCCGTAGGTAGCACCGGCAAAGCTCCTCTCCGGGGAGGGCCAGGACTCGGCCCGGTTTGCCTGAAACTCTAAATAATGTAGCTGCCCATGGGTGCCGGGGCTCTTGAGGGGGATGCCGGCGGCCGGGGGCTGCCCCTTGGGGCCGAGGGAGGGGCCGGCCTGTGAGGTATAGTTGCTGGAGGTCCGGCCACCGGCGGCATCGGGGAAGCAGCGGCCGAAGCCGAGTTCTTCTGGCCGGAGCTCGGCGTCGCGCTGGGGGATGCTGGGCACGTGGAAGCGGTAGCTGCCGCCCGCGGGGGTCACCTCCGGCTTCTTCGGGGGCGTCACCTTCTGCTGGGGGTAGGCGATGCCGATGGTGGGGCTGGGCCGGGTGCCGGCGATGCTGAGCCGGTAGAGCTGCTGGTGGCCCCGCTCGCCCTTCCCCGAGCGCCGGCCGCGCTCCCGGGCCCG
>WEIT01033440.1:82534-99777 GCA_013389985.1 Dryoscopus gambensis
GCACAAGAACAGTGGGAAGCACAAGATCCATAGGTGTCAAGGTGTCCCAATGATCCTAGGAAGCACAAGGATCCTGGGTAGCACACGGATCCTGGGTGGCACAAGGACCACGGGAAGCACAAGGATCCTGGGAAGCACATGGATCCTGGCTGGCACAAGGATCACGGGTGGCACAAGAACAGTGGGAAGCACAAGAATCCATAGGTGTCAAGATGTCCCAAGGATCCTGGGAAGCACAAGGATCCTGGGAAGCACAAGAACAATGGGAAGCACAAGATCCACAGGTGGCACAAGGACCATGGGAAGCACAAGGACCACGGGAAGCACAAGGACCGTCACGGCACAGACCAGCAGCCCCAGCTCGGATGCTCTGAGCCCACCCACCAAACTGGTTTGGATGATCCTGGCACTCCCAAATCCCAGGATGGGCCACAGCCAGAGCCCATCCCTGCGGACTGGGATCCCTCACACCCCACTTGTCCCTATCCCAAGGAGTGCCAGCCATGCCAACGCTGTCCCGGAAAGCCGGGATGCTCCCGCCCAGCCTGAACCAGTTCCCACAGGATCTGATAGCAGGAGACTGCTGCCAGATTTGGGGGCTTTTAAGCTGTCAACTTTCCTATAATTATTAGCAATGTTTTCAATCAGCTCTCCTCTGAAATTTGCTTCGGAAAGACAAGATTAATGAGCATTTCCTTTGGGGATTTATTGCACTGTTAATTATTCTCTGCCAGAAATTTGGTGCAGAATATTATCAGCTTTCTCTCTGTTTTTTTCTTTTCAATTAAAAGTGATTATAATTTGCTCTCTATAAAAGAAAAGTGGATTTCAAATAAAAAATATAATATCCCCCCTTTCCTGATTAAGTATAATAGTCAAGTGATGGAGATAAGGGTAGCCGGTGGCTCTGGCAGGCCACGCTGTGCAGTCGTGAACTTGGGCCCCCCCCGGCAGCACTTCCACCCCTGCTGGGGTCCAGTTTTTTGGGGATAACGGGATTCAGAGAGGCCAACTTGTAATTTATGGAGTTTTCCTGCAGAGGGAAGCAAAGGTGTCTGAAAGGAGCCGCCCGCGCCGTGCCAACTTTGGGCAAGGGGTTCAGGGAGGAGGAGGAGGAGGAGGAGGAGGATGGGGAGAGCCGGGGATGCCGCTCCTTCTCCCAAAGAAACGCTTGGCTGCCGTTTCAGAGCTCGGGAGATGCCCCGGGGGATATCGATCCCGCTGGGAAGGTGTTGGAAGAAGCCGCAGTTTCCCTTCCCACGGAACAAACGCGTTTTGCAGCAGGATCCGAGCAGGGCCAGCCCTGGAGAAGGGGCTCCGTGCCCTCGCCGCCCCCCGGGCTGTTCGCCCTGCCCCGCAGACATTCCTCGGGTGGCTCCCGAATGCGAAACATTCCGAAAATGCTGCGAGGACAAACCCCGGCTTGGTGGGGGCCGGATCCGATTTCACCGGAGCACGGGGGTGGGGAGCAGCCCCACGCGGGGCTTTGGTGGAGAACACCCCCAGCCCAGTGCCCTGCCGGGTTTAACCCCAGGCTGGCTCTAACCCCGGGCTTTAACCCCGGGCTGGCCCTGCAAAGCCCCACTGCTCCCCTTGGCTCTGGGGAGCGAAGGAGAAGTTGAGCTAAGCCCAAATTTGGGCTGGGAGATGCCCCGCGCTGAGCTGGGAACGGGCAGGTTTGGGGGACCCTGGGGTGGCCCTTGGGCGCTGCCCGTGTCCCTCTGGGGGTGGCAGGGTGCTCGTGCTCCCGCCGCCACCTCTCCCGAGCATATTCCCGCAGGGGGTTCTTAGGGAAGGGAATCGCATCCCACAGAGCAGGGAATTTCCAGGTTTCCCCTCCTCCAGGCTCCCTGTCCCAGCCGCGGGGCTGGGATGCTCCAGCGAGTACCACATCCCACGGGAGCTGCACCCATGGGAGACGGGAGCGGAGCTGCCGCGATTTTGATGGGGAACGACCTGGTTTGGCTTCCTGCAGCTGGAGATGCTGCCTGGAGCCAAGTCTGCCATCACCTTGCACGGTGTCTCCCTGGAATCCGCGGCCCTTGGAACGCAGGAGGGATGTGCCACGCAGGGGAAAGCTTAGGAAAGGGATGGATTCTCAGACCCGGCATCACCAGGACACTCCCTGAGCCCTGCCGCATCTGAGCTACAAACCAAACCAGTGCCAGGGCAGAGCCGGGCTGGGGGAGGGGGGGAAAACTGAATTTTGGGAAGCAGAATCCCAAAAACCTGTCCAGCTGCAGCCCCCGCGGCCCCGCTGGCTGCGGCCGCCGGCGCTGAGCGATGCTCTCTGTTCTCCACGGGAGCAGCAGCGTCCCGGGCCAAGAAAAACGCCCGGAGCTATAAAAAGTCTGGGGAACAGAGACACATTCATGGACCACTTCAAGGATGCCGCTGCAGCCGGGCGGGATCCAGGGAGCAGCCCCGGCCGGGAGCAGCGGGACGGCTCCAGCCCCGGGCAGTGCCAGCCTGGCCCCGGGGCCCGCCAGCCTCACCCAGCCGTGCCAAAGCCACGGCAAAGCGGGATGGGACTGCCCGCCCCGCCGGTGCATCCCGGGTTTGGTTGTGGGGAGGAGCCGCGCTCGGCTCCCGGAGCGTTTTCCAGCGGTTTTCCCGGCCCCCTGCAGCCCCTCTCCAGCCCCAAAGCCGGGTCAGGTTTGTCCGCAGGTGCCGAACACGAGCCCGGCACATGCCCGGAACTTCAAAGGGCCAGGAATGAAAACCATCCCGCCGAGGGATTTCCAGCCCTTCCTGCTGCTCCAGCTGCTGGGTGGCAGATGTGGGACACGGACGCGTCCCTGCGCTCCGGCACGAGGCATCCCGAGCTGCAGAAACCCCTCTGCGCCGCTTCTCCCGCTTCTTTTCCTGCCCTTCTGCTCCCCCAGGCCCAGCCGTGCGCGAGCGAGGCCGGATAACGCCAATATTCATGGCCCTGACAAGTCCCGGCTGTGTTTGCTCCCAGGAATGTTTTCTCCAGGGACACTCCAAGCGACAAAATCCCCTTCCTCACGCCGCTGGGTTTTTCTTTCATCAGGCAAAAACCAAAATGAGCCGAGGGCTGAAGAATGGCATCCTGTCGATATTTTCCTTCTGCTGGTGCTGAATGAGCTGGAAGAGCTCCTGGAGTCCAAGCCCATTCCTGCTGTGTTGGTCCAGGTACTGCTCCAGGACAACATCCCTCTCGTTAGGGATGCAAAGCAAGGATTGGGAATTTCCCTTCTGCCTCGGGATATGGTTTTCAGGCAGAACAGGGGGATTTTAAAGCGGTGTCTCAGAGGTCTGAGGAAAGGATGCTGCTGCTCTTCCCACAGCTCCCCGGGGCTGCATCCCAGCGCTGAGGGATGCTGAATGGGAAAAGCTGCTGGGAAGCACAGAAATGAGGGAATCTGGGAATTTCCCCCAGCCTGCGGTGGGCAGCACCAGCAGGGAGTGGGATCCACGTGACTCATCCCTTTCCTCATCTTCAGCCACTGAAGGAGGAATGAAACAACCCAGCCCTCTGGGAGTCTGGAGAAAAAGGGATATTTTTTTATCCTGGCTGGAAATCTGAATTCTTCCCAACAGCGACAATTAAAAAAAATAAAAAAAAAAAAAAAAAAAGAAAGCCACTCATTAATGGCTTCTCTCCAGCCCTTGGGTGCAGGGGTCAGGACATCACTCCCTGTCTGACAGGCCACACTCATCCCGGGAATATTTGCCCTGTCCGCAGAAAGAATCCCAGACAATACCTAATCCCACGGACAGCGGAAAGGATTCCTTCCCCTCAGCCCTTCGGCACTGCCCAGTGCTAACGCAACACCACCAAACCCCACATATTTTCCCCGTGAATTCACACACCAAGAGCATTTTTTTCCTTCACCTGGAGATTTAAAGCTCTGGGAGGAGATTTTTGCAGGGTAAAGTCATGTGGGATCCTCATCCCGGCACGGGGGTAAGGAGTGACTTCGTGCATCTCTCCTCTCTGCTGCTCCCTTCCCTCCCTTTTCCAGCCAAACGCTGCAAGTAATAATTTTCCCACATGGAGCAGGAGCTGCTGTAAAGTGGCTGCTTCTTCCATTAAAACCCCGGCTGCTGCTGGATTTTGGGGAAGGGGGTGTTGGAGAAGGGCCTCCCCACGGGGTATCGCTTTTCCCCGCTGTTTCCTGCCCAGGTGATCCCACACAAACCTGCCTGTGTGATGGAAAACATTCGGGATCTGGGACACGTCTCCAGCCGAAAACACAGCCTGGATTCAGCTTCCCTCCCCTGCTTCCAAGACATCCTCCTTTTGCCACAGAAAGCGGCGTTTATCCCGGGATTCCTCAAAGCCACGGGGTGAAAAAATAAGGGAAACGCTCGATCTGGGTGCGGGTGTCTGCCTGCCGCGGCTGTGCCCACACCTCCCATCTCCTGCGGGCACAAAAGTGCCCCTGGAGCCATCGGAGCTGCTGCGGGATGAGCCCAAAGAAACCAACCCTACAAGCCAGAGGGACATGGATTCACCAGCGTGGGCTGTCCCAAAACCCAGCTGAGCTGGGGACACGCACAGACAGCAGGAGGACAACTCCCTCCTGGCCGTGTCGGCTCCCAGCACACCCCAGCATCCTGACACCCAGCCCGGCTTCCCAGGCACCCTTTAATCTTCCTGGCCGCTGTTTCCAAACTGAGACTCGCAGGGACTGACCAGGGCAGGACCTCCCCGGGTTGGTTTGTCTTTTTTTTTTAAAGCTGCTTTGCAAAAAAAACACCCCACATTAAAAAGAGGAAAAAGAGGGAAAAGAGGAACAAACGCTGCCCCAGGAGCCCGGCGGGGGCTGCAGGGGCTGCGAGGGCTCTGCCCAGGCAGAGCCTGGGGGTTGCTTTTCCCTTTCATCCCATGCCAGGCTTCAGCCCAGGATTTAGACGGTCAAATCCAAGAATCCCTGGAAGGCAGGGCTTGGCGCGGCGGGGCCGCAGCTGCTGCCTTTCCCTGCTGCTGTAATTACGGCCCCAAACTTAGAAAGCAGCGGAAGAGCCGCGTGTAGCGCTGCAATTAAGAGGCTCTTTAATTGCAGGGCTTTGTTTTCCTCTGCCCGGCTCCGGCTGCCGACGGGCGGCTGAGGAGCACCGGGAGCGCGATCCCAGGAACTGCAGCTCCACGGCATCCTCGGAGCTCAGGGGACAACAGGTTTGTCCCCAAAGGTGACCCTCGGGCCAAGGGCAGAGCATCCCGAGCATCCGGCTGGGAAGGAGCCGCCAAAATCCAGCTCTGCTCCACGCAAGGCGGTTTTTTCGAGGAACAAATGTTCCCCTTTCCCTGGGACTCCCCTTCTCCCGCTGGAGAGGCCTCTGGAGCAGCCAGGAATGATTGTCCCTGCCAGCCCCGAGGTTTCAGTGGGTCTGTGTGTGGGAATCAGCAGCAGCCGTGGAGAGGACATGGAAGAGCTGCTGATTTATTATCCTGGTGCCCCCGTGGGTGCTCCCATAAATCCGCTGCTTCCCAAGGCCGGGTGGGAATGGGAACAGCTCCGCTGGGCTCCGCTTTACCCCCTCACTGCCCAAATCATCCTCGGAGCTTCTCCTACGGAGAAGGGATGGATGTCACAGCCAGCAGACCGGTGTCGCATCAGGGATGCCACAGCGCCCAGCAGGAACAGTGCCACTGCCAAATCCAGCGTTGGCTACGGAGAAAACGGGGATCCAAGGGGAAAAATCCCAGCTGTTCCCAGTGTGACACAGGCAGGTGCACACTGGCCTGGGCAGAGCCTCCTCTTGCCCACAGGCGCTGCCACATCCTTGGGCTCAAGCTGGAGCAAAGCTTCCCGAGATTCCCAGCAGCTCTGCAAGAAGCTTCCGTGGTTTTATCCACCAGGAGAAGGGATGAGCAGACCTGGAGCACATTCCCTGTGTCGGGAGCCTGGCTGGTGGAAAACGGGCGGAATCTGGGATCTCCAGCAGGATGGCTCCAGGACGTGCCACGAGCAGGGATGAGATCCCGACATTTGCGGTTTAAAATGTGGGAGCAGATTTGGGGAGGAAAGCGGGAAGAGCTTCGTGTTCCCAGCAGGACTGGGGTGTCCTCCGAGCCTCTCCCTTCAAAACGCATGGACACCGTGACTCAACTCTCAATCCCAGCACTCCAATCCCAGAATCCAGTATCTGGGAGCTGGCAACGGGGCCGGGCATCCTCCAGCGGCCAAAGCTGAGCTTCCCAGTGCTCCCAGTGCCGGGACCCCTCTGCTCCCCACTCCGGAGCCGGAGCTGGGCCGCAGGGGCCGGACACTTCCCTGCCCCGAGCGGGAAGGGGCTCCTCTTGTTTTCACAGCTGACACCAGGGCTGGGGAGGATTCCCGGAGCTCCAAGGAGGAGGAAGAGCATCACGGGAACCCCCAAGGCTGCTGCACCGGGGCTGGGGCACATGGAGGGCACAGGGGCTTTGCAGGGATCAGCTGCTGCTCCAAAGCCCTGCGGAGCTCCGGCAGGAACGGCAGCACCCCGGGAGATGCTCCGGCGAGGCGTCCCCAGGGAGAGCTGCAGAGTCCTGCAGAGCTCTCCAGAAGCTGCTGCGGGATCACTTGGCAGAGGAGCAGCCAGAGCCTGGCGTTGTCCCCGCGGTGCCCCTCAGTCCCGGGATGTGTCACACGCTCCTGCCAGGGAGGCTCCTTGGAGGTGGGGATGGAGGGAATGCGGGAGCTGGGATGGCGGCGGGGACAGGCACGGAGGGAGGGATGTCCCAGCGGAGCCAGGGGTGCACAGCCACCCCAAGTGGTGGCGGCAAGGACGATACTTGGGAAAAATCCTGGCTCCAGGGGACAGCTCCTCCCTTCCTGCAAGGATCCCTCAATAAAGGCCCGAAAGGAAATCCATATTTATACACGTCAATAAATATCATGGAATCACAGGAGGGAAGGGACCTTAAAGCTCCTCTCACTCCACGGGCAGGGACACCTCCCACTCTCCCAGGCTGCTCCAAGCCCTGTCCAACCTGCCCTGGGACACTTCCAGGAATGGGGTGACTTAACCGCCCCATAAATCTCTAGGCATAAACCTCACATAATATGCAATAATTGGATATAAATGATAATAATACAATAGATACGATGACATAAACAGACCCCGGATCCCCTCCTTCCATCCCGCTGCCGGCTCCTTCCCACAGAGCCGCGGCTGAGCCCCGTCCCCAGCCGCCACTGTCGCGGTGCCACTGCCACCGGCCTGTCCCCCCCTGCTCCGGCCGAGGCGAAGAAAGAGCCCCTTTGTTCCTGGCTGCTCTATTGACACAGCTGGGAGCGCTGCAGCCGGGGGAGCTTCCTGCTCCGGAGCCTCCGCGCGCTCCCCTCGGAGCTCGGGAAGAGGCAAAGCCCCTCAGCCACCTCGGCCCGGCACGGCCGCGGCATCCCCTGCTCCACCCCGGGGCCCCGCGCGAGGGGACGGTGGGGAAATGTCCCCCTGGGTCCCCTCGGAGCTGGCGTTTCCCCCAGCTGGGAATGAGGGGGATGTGTAGCCCCAAATCTGCGGCTGCCGGTGGAAAACGAGCCCTCGGCTCCTCCTGCATCCAGCCACACCCAGCGATCCCAAACCAGGGTGCTCCTACAATCCCCAGGGACTTGCACCGGGATCAGGCCACGCTGAGGTCCCAGGATGCACAAGGCACTGGCTGTCACCTTCCCCTGTCCCCCAGGATCTTCCCAGCTCCTCTGGACACGGATCCAGATGGATCCCACAGGCCTCTCCTTGCCTGGAACATGAAGGCACCAACCTCTCCTCTCCCTTCCATTCCCGTTGGCTTCCATGGATATCCAGTGCCACCATTTTATTCCCAAGCTCTCCAATCAATACCATGGGAAGAGATTAATCAGTAAATCCCAAGGATTTGCTATTTTCCCCCATAAATAAACCCTGAGGTGTTGCTGTGTCTGTGTCTCCAGCCAACATTTAAGAGCATGAAGCATCCTCAGCATCACTTCCAAGCATCCAGGATTTTCCAGGGGCCAAATCCACCCGCCTGGTGATCCATGGGTTTGCTCCTCATTGCCTCCAGCCTCTGAGCATTCCTTTATCTCCTGCCTGTCCCGAGCGACAGGCAAAGCAAAGCTCTAAAATGCCTTTTTTTCCACAGAGCTGTAAATTTAATTTCCTTTTAAACCATTTGCTTCCACTTAGAACTCCATGGAAATCCTGCTCTCCTGGCAAAGCCGCAGCATCCCGGCCCTGCCATCAGCGTATGGAGCTTTCTGGGTGAGCTTAAAAGTTCGTGGCAGGGAAGATGGGGGAAGAGAGGCAAATTCTTAGGGCATTAAGGGCCTGTTTTCCATCTTCCTGGTGAACCTTCCTGGAGGGAAGAGCCGGAGCTGCTTTGTGGGGCACAGTTAAATCCAGCTCTGTCTGCAGGGCAAAAGTTCAGCCCCAGACGGAGCTGAGGGTGCTGCGAGGGAGGGAAAAACCAGGATTTTCTGGGCTGAAAAACCACCTGGGGCTTTCAATCCGGGACTGGAACCCAGGAGAAGCGACACAGGCTCGTAGGTATGTGCAGCATCCTTCCACCACCAGCGGGAATTTTCCTGGGGAGGAAGGCCAGCAGTGTTGGGATCCCCAACCTCCGGCGCGGGAATCGACCTCGGCAGGTGTTTGGGTGATCCTCTGGAGCAGATCCTTCCTGGAGCAGGATGTCAATCCCACTGCTGGGCCAGCATTCCCGGGAGCTCCTGCTGGTGTGTCCCTCCATGGAGCCCACGGGAAGCGCCGGGAAAGGTTTGTGCAGTGACGGCTCCGGCGAGGGAGGCACGGACACCCCGGAATTGTGGGCACCCGTCGCTCCCTCAGCTGCATCTCCCGCATCCCAGGGACTGGATCTGGATCAATCCTCTCCTCCAGAGCTCCCGCAGCCTTTGCAGTCTCCACCCCCATGGAGCAGGACTGATGGACGGTGCTCGGTGCTGGATGAGGATTCCCAAGGCACAGAGCCCGTCCCGAGGCTGGGAGCGTCCTGCACCATCCCTGGAGCCGGCCCTGAGCCGTGGGCACGCTCTGGGCACCTCTTCTGTGCCCCCTGCCCGTCCCCTGAGCACTCCTCAGGTCCTGCTGGGCTCCTCGGGAGCTCTGCACGTGCAGAATTCCCCGGCACAGCAAATCCTGAAGGCTGGAGAGGCCCTTCCTGACTGTCCTGGGCTCCTGCTCGCTCCATGCTGCTCCAAGGTGGCTTCCAGGGAGCTGGATCTGTGGGAGGAGGGAGCACCTGGCTCAGGTGGGAATGGCTTCCCAGGGATGCTGGAGATGCCCCCGCTGGGACCTCATCCTGGGGGGAATCCAGGCCAGAGTGTGGAGCTCTTTGGGAGCAGCTCCGATGGGAAGATGTTCCAGGCGTCAGGGATTTTGGGGACGTTCCCAGGCCTGGCAGGGAGGGGGATGCTGTGGGGCTGCTACAACAGCACCCCGAGTTTTTAATGGGATAATGAACAACAGGGACAAAAAGGCTCCAAACAGACCCACGGGGCTTTCGTGTCCCCGCCCCTGCCTGTCCCACATTCCACGGTGTGGGGCTCGTTCGGGAGCCGCCCCAAACCCATCCACACTCCCATTACTCCAGTCCAGGATCCCAGGGATGATTGCTCGGGGCTGGCCCCATCACGGAGCCACTTCTGCTGTTCCCAGCGGGATCCATGCAGCTCCAGAAGAGGATGGTGCCATTTTGGGGTGTATTTTAGGGCTGGCAGCCCCAGCCCCGAAGCACAAAGGAGTTTTACAACGACCCAGACAGGCCCAGCCCTGCAAACCTCATCCCAAAGCCGGGCAGCTCCTCTGGAATCAGGACGTGACCCATTTCCAGCGCCCCCGGACACGGCAGCAAGGCCAGATGTTCCCAACAGCAGCAGGACACCCAGATCCCACCCAGCCACATCTGGGCTGCTCCAGGCATTAAATCCTGTGTTTGCTGCTCCCAAAATGGGTGTGAGCGGGGCCCTGGACACCCCTTGGTGGCCACAATCCCTCGATATGGAGTCGGGATGATCCATCCCCGATGCTGAAGGGTGAAACCCCCCCCGAGGTTCCAGGCCCGACGTGGAGCCCCTTCAAAGAGCTGCAGCTTCCTCCTCGACAGCATCGGGAGCCGGGATCAAAGGCGGCGTCCTCGGAAATCCAGCAAGGGAAGGGAAAATAAAATCGCTTCCTCCGCAGCATTCCTGGCTGCTGGAAATCAGCTGCTGCTCCGGGAAAATCCGGCTGCTGGGTTAAAACCAGAGGGGATGCTCAGCTGTGCTGCTCCGATGGATTTTGTTGGACTGGGAAGTGTTTCCCAGCAAGGGAAGGGGCGGCAGCAGGTCCCGGGTGCTGTTTGGACTCTGTCTTACATCCAGCTCTGCTCCGTGCAGGGATGTGGCTCCAGGATTTTCCCAAAAAGGGTTGTGAGCGAAGGCAGTGGCTGCGGGCACAGCCCGGGATGGAGCAGGGCACACAGGCATATCCGGCCATCCACAGGGAAGGCTGGAAGGGATCTTAAAGCTCATCCAGCCCATGGGCAGGGACACCTTGCACCATCCCAGGCTGCTCCAAGCCCTGTCCAGCCTGGCCTTGGGCACTTCCAGGGATCCAGGGGCAGCCACAGCTTCCCTGGGCAGCCTCAATCCCCAATCCTCCCAGGCACGGATTCCTTCCCAAAATCCCACCCAGCCCTGCCCTCGGTGAGGGCGACGCCATTCCCTGTGTCCCATCACTCCATGCCCTCGTAAAAAGAGGAGAGCATCCCGATGGACACCCAAGGAAGTGTCAGCTGGAGAGGGAGAGCCGAGGGAACAGCCCTGCTAATGTTCCCTGACAGCCACAACTCCCTAACCCATCCCAGGAATGAACGGGAGCCGTGTGGGATAACGGCGGCGCTCGGGGCCGGCCCTGAGACCCAACCTCAGGATTTATAAACGACCTTCCCATGGAATTCCCTGGCCAGGCCCAGGAGGAAGCTGGGGGTGGCTGCCAGGGAAGGCTGGGAAAGCTGCAAAGGCAGGAATCTGGTGCTGGATGTGGCAGAGGCCGGGGCGGGATGGGATCCAGGCTGGCAGCAGCAGCAGGGAGACGCTCTGCAGCCATCGGGGGAACACTGGGATGTGCATTCCCACATCCAGTTCCTACTGGGATTTCATCCTGCACATCCAGCTCCCATGGGGTGTGTATCCCTCACATCCAGCTCCCACTGGGATGTGCATCCCTCACACCTAGCTCCCAGTGGGATGTGCATTCCCACATCCAGTGCCTATTGGGATTTCATCCTGCACATCCCGCTTCCATTGGGGTGTGTATCCCTCACATCCAGCTCCCACTGGGATGTGCATCCCTCACACCTAGCTCCCAGTGGGATGTGCATTCCCACACCCAGTTCCCACTGGGATGTGCATCCCTCACACCCAGCTCCCACTGGGATGTGCACCCAGCCATTCCTGCCTCCAGGGTTTATCCAGCCCCACCAGAAGCCATCCCGCCGGGATGCACGACTCCATGGAGATATTCCCCACAAGCCAAGCTGGTGCCCCTGTGTGCTGCTCAGGGAAGCTCCTGCTGCCTTTGGATGCTCTAGAATTCCCTGGATAACTGCAGTGCTGCCGGCGGTGACACCGTGACAGCCAGGGGAGGGATATTCCATGGAAAAAATCCCTTGGGATGCAGCCAGGATCAGCGCCCGAGCCCTGTACCCATCCCAGTGACCTCGGGGTGAACTCTGATTGGGAAACTTTCCCGACATCCCCATCCGGGGAGCTCTGGCCGCATTCCCCAGCAAGGATTCCTCCCTGCTGGAAAAGGAGATTTTCCAGAGGAACCTGCCCCTGCCTCCCGCTGCCGTCACAGCCGGGAATCATCCCGGGGAGGGAAGGGATTGCAGCACGCAGCCGGCAGCAGGGGAAGCGCTTTGGGATGGAAAGGATGGCATAAATCAGGATTCCTGCTCTTCCCTGCCAGCAGCAGGCACGGCGCTGGCCAGGCCGAGGGATCCTGGCTGAGGGATCCTGGCTGAGGGATCCCGGCCTCATCCCGGGAGCCTGCGGCTCCATGGAAGCAGGGATCTGGTGCCAGCATCCGGAGGCTGCTCCGGGCTCTCCACAGCACAGGGATTTCACCACGGATTTCGTAACCCCTTCCCAAATTCCTCATCCCTGCTCGGAGCGACGCTGCCTCCGGGAATCTCCCCTCCAGCAGGGATTCTGAGCTGCAGGCTCCCAGTTTTTGCTCTAAAACTGGATTTAAGCTCCCGGCGGGATCTCTCCCAGCTCCCCTGGGAATGACGAGCCCCGGGCTCACTGCTCTGGCTCAGGTGCCACCCGGGAACCTTTTCCTTGGGTATTTTCCATGGATACTCCCGGGATGCCGAGCACCTGCAGGCACCCCCAGCACTTCTGCTGCCGCTTCCAAAACTACAGCTGGAGTGGGAAAAGCAGCGAGCTGAAGGAAGGGATCCCTCCAGGATTCTCCAGGGAACACCCACCTGGCTCTCTACTCCTTACTCACAATTTCCTGCTCGCAATTCCATGCTTCCAACTGAACCACACACAATTCCTTACTTGTAATTCCCTACTCACAATTCCTCGATGGAAATTCCTTGCCTGCAATTCCTTGCTCACAATTCCTCGCTGGCAATTTCTTGCTCCCAGTTTCTGGCTGGTCCCTCCACTGTGGCACAATAAATGTCCAGGATACACTTCCCTATCCCAGAGGGAGAAGAACCCACTGACACCTGTTCAGAAGGACTTTATCCACGGAATAAACCCCTGGCATCATCAGGAATATGATTGGGAAGCACCACTTGCTGCTCTGCTACAGCTGGGGGCAGAATACTATGGAAAAAGGGTTTATTCCTCCCAAATGCTGGAGGAATTCATGGATTAATGCCAGAGGAGATAGGCAAAAAATCCCAAATTTCCCATTTCAGTGCTCCATCACTAAACCCAGGCTTTTTGCACTTCCCAGGAGGACGGCAACAGGAGGGATGAGGCAGAGACCCGGCACAGACCCCACTTCCCATATCTCCCACATCCCAACCCCTTCCCAGGGGTTCCAGCACCCAGGACGGGCTCGGCAGCAACGTCACCAAGCTGGGCACTTTCTCTGGGAAGATGTGGGAATCCTCCCTGTCGCCATCTCCCTCTGGACTGCGGCCAAGGAAAACCCCGCTGTGCCGGGAGCGGCCGGAGCCGGCGAGGCCGGAACAGCGGCTCTGTGTGGCCCTGGGAGCTGGGGCAGCCCAGGAGCAGCTCCGAGCTTTCCTCGGGATGCACAGGGAACGGGAAACGTGGCAGGGATGGTCGGCATGGAAGGGAAGCGTGGAGGGGGGAAATCCTCGTCCTTCCCAAGCAGGATCAGCTGGATCCAGCCTCTTCATCCAGCACCCACCCCCAGCACCCACAGGCAGCTTTAGGGATGCTCCAGCTCCTTCCAGCCCTTCCCTCCAAGCTCCAGGGATGCATCCCCTGCCTAAATCCCTGGCCCTGAGGGAGGTCAGGGAAGTGCTGAGGATGCTCCGAGCCAGGGCGCGGCAGGGATTTGTGTTTATCCCTGATAATCGCCGTGGGAATTGGGATCTCAGTGCAAATCCCGCTCTGGGAATCGTCATTTGATCCATCCCTAATGGGTGAGGGAGGAATAAACTCCGGCAGAGCTCAGGAAAACATTCCAGGGAAGCAAAATTCCCTGGTTTAGAGGAAAAAATACCCCAAAGCGCAGCTGGCCCAGCCCCCAGCCTGAGGACACTTGGCCAAGGTTGGGCCGAAGGGCCACAAAGCCGAACTGTCCCAGGAAAGACGGAAAAGGGGATGGGAGAACGCCGGGATCTGAACCAGGGCTGCCTCAGCTTCCCCTCCAGCCTCTTCCCTGCCATGGATACTCCCGTTAGAACTTCCCAGCTGATCCGTCCCCGGCACTTCAGGCTCAGGTGGGCACTTCCCCACATCCCCAAACACCCTCCAGGGGCACTTCCAGCCCTGCCACAGCCCTGAGGAGAAGGCCAAGAGGGGCAGAACAGCTCTGTGCTCCACCTGGATCCTCTGTGGAGGGTCTGGGCCGGGCAGGGAGAGGCTCTGGGAGCCCCACGTGGGGGCCCTGCCCTCTGCAATCCATTTTCCCTCCTGGCACGGCTCCAGGGGCTATTTTTGGAAGGAATTCCAGTGTCCCAAAGCCAGCTCTGGAGCGTGGCTCAGGGCTTTGTTGCTGTGTGCAGAAAGGACCTTTCTGGACGTTTGGGAACGAAATCCAAACACGAGCGGGCGCTCGGCCCTGGGCCAGGCCAGCTCCCTCCTTCCCTCAATCCATCGGCGCTGGATCCTGTCCCGTTCCACGCCTGAGGCACCGGCAGCCTTCTCCCAGCTCTCCAAAACGCTGCGGTTTGCTGGGAATTGGGAAAATTTGGGTTCTGGCCGTTGCTGAGTGCTGGGAGAACAGAGGGATCCACTCCGTCCCGGCGCTGGCACGTGGAATTGTGCTCCTGGGTGGGTGGGAGGAGGACTCGGGAGCGGCGGCGCCAGGGATGATCCATGGGTGGGAAACATCTGAACCCCTCCTGCAGCCTCTCCACGTCCATCCCTGCTCCTCTTCCTCAGAAGATCCCACGTTTCCCTGGGGTTTCCGGCCATATTTCTGCACCTGCCCAATCCAGGCTGATCCTGGAGCTGCCAGGAGGTGCCAGAGAAATCCATCAGCGTTCCCCACACACCTCCAGGCTGGCGGGAGACATTCCCAGGAGCAGTTTGCCCCTCCTGGATGTGCAGATCCAGGTGTGGAAGGGAGCACCAGGAAGCTGCTTTAGCTCCTCATCCCACACATCCATCCACGTCCGTCCATGTCCATCCATGTCCATCCCTTCCAGGGCTCCCGAGTGTCTCCAGCTCCAAGCCTGTGGCTCGTCCTTCATCCAGGGAATCCTGGCTGCAATGATCCAGCTGGATGGGGCTTGGAGCATCCTGGCCGAGTGGAAGGTGACCCCTCCCAAGGCCGGGGTGGGATGAGATGGGCTTTGAGGTCTCTCCCCACCCAAACCCTTCTGTGATTCCACGATTCCCTGAATTTCCAGGTGGAACATCCTTCCCAGGGAGGTGTTTTGGAGCAGGAGGCCCCGGGCCAGCCCTGGGTGCTGTTCCAGCCTGGCTGGATCCCAGGGAGGGGACGATGCTCATTAAACATCCCAGCTCGACTGGAAGGGGATTTAAATAATTCCTTCAATAATTCCTTCAATAATTGCTAAGTAATTCCTGCCATCCCGTTTGTCCCGGCAGCTCCGCACACCCACGAGAGAGGGGAGGACAGGCAGCTCCCCTTAATTCAAAAGCAGCAGATTCAACCCAAAACTAGGCTGGGTTGTGAAGGGGACACTGGTGGCTGCCGGAGGCTGCATTTTCCGGGAGCCTCTGGAGAAGATCTCCACGGAGGAGCTGCTTTTTGCCCGGGGACACCTCCACGCCCAGCCCCTTCCTGCCCACACGTGGCACACAGGGCTGGGAGAAGGGAAGGAGCCGGTGTCAGGCCGATCCCGGCCTGGAACGCAGTGGGAATGCAGTGGGAATGCAGTGGGAATGCAGTGGGAATGCAGGAAGGGTTGGCACGGGGGCAGCTGGAGGAGGCCAAGACACAGAGCCAACACCTGCCTGCGGCCCTGCCAGCTCCGGGCGCTCCCGTGCCGCGTTCCCGATCCCGCTTCCCGCGGGCGCGGCGGCGGCTGACCAGGAACCGGCGCCCAAACCCAAAGAAAACAGATTCAAACCCAAAGGAAAACACAGGCGACAGGGCCGGGCCCTGCTGGATTTCATCCCTGCGGAGCAGGATCCCGGGAAAGGGGCATGAGCGGCCCCGCAGAGCCAAGTTCACCCCACACCCCACGGTGTGGTGGGGAGGGACGATTCCAGTGACCCTGAGACGTGGGAATGTGAGGAAGGGTCACACCTCGGGCTGGTTTGTCCATCCTGGTGTCTCCAAGAGCATCCCACAGGGAATGGTGTGGGAATGGCCCCCAGGCAGGACTGTGCCCGTGGGAATGCTCGTCACCACCTGCATCCCAAACTCCGGGCTGGATGCTCCCTTTGCAGCTGGAGCTGGGATAAATCTGGATGGCTTTCCCGGGTATGAATGACCCATCCTCGTCTGGGACGCTTCAAGTTCTGGGCTCCAGTCTCTTCCACAGTGGTTTCATCCATGGGTTCTTTGTTCCAAAGTCTGAGGTGCTGGATCCCGGTACCCTCAGGAGATGCTCCAAAGGGAAACCCATCCCTGGCGGGTGCTATCCCGGGAAACCCACGCCAGGCAATCCTCACATGATCCAATCCCTCTCTCCTGGCCATCCCGCTGTCCGTGAGGGCCAAGTTTCCCAGAATCCTGGCTCTGGATCACCACACCCGGGCTTGGACGTCGCTTTTCCAGCTCCTCTGGGATGCGGAGAGGGGGGACACAGATTCCTGGTGCCACAGGGAATTCTGCTCGAGGACTTGCGGGGCATCACCCCTGGCCGGGCTGTGGGTGCTGACCTGACCACACGCAGCCCTCAGCCGTGATGGCCGTAGGAATTCCAGCATTCCAGCAGCTGGGATTCGGAGGGAAACCCCAAACAACCCCGCAGGGTCTCCCAGGATGCACGGCCAGGCTGTTCCCTCCCCACAGGCACCAATCCCTGCTGGGTCTGGGATAACAGACAGGCTCGGCCTTCCCAGGAAGCCACATCCACACGAGTGGGGGTTGAGTGACCAGGAACAGCCCCGGCCATTCCCTCCGGGACTCATCCAGCTCCCCGTTCCATCTGCCGTCCCTCAGGAGAGACGGGAAAGTCCCTTCCCAGGCCCGAGCGGGAATTCAAACTGGGAAATGCTTTCACTGGATCCCAAGTGGATGATTCAGAGATGGAGCCTGACTCAAGTGCAAGGCATTCACACCCAGAATCCCGCACCCAAACCCTCTTTGCCAAGGACGGGACTGGGTTGGGAATTTGAAATTCCCATATTTTCCAGGTACCTGTGTGTGTCTCTCTCTCCCAAGCTGTGTCTGCACTTAGCTCAAGTTTTGCATTTATCCCCAAGTCTGATGGTGTTTATGGCGCCCAAACAATTCCTGCCACGATTATTCCACATTTCCCAGTAGCTGGGGTTGGGATGGCACCACACAGGTGTGACAGCACAGCCCCCAGCTTCTCCTGCAGGCACGAGGATCACGGACACCCCCAACCCTCTGCACACCCCCAAATCCCTGAGCTTCTCCTCCGAGGCATGAGGATCACGGACACTCCCTGACCCTCTGCACATCCCCAAATCCCTGAGCTTCTCCTCCAG
>WEIT01033440.1:102949-163026 GCA_013389985.1 Dryoscopus gambensis
AAAGGGAAGGGAGGGAGGGAAAAGGGAAAGGGGAAAAAGGAGAGAAAGAAGAAGAAGGGATGGGGAGGGAAAAGGGAAAGGAAAAAAGATGGGGTGAAAAAAGGGGTGGGGAGGGAGGAAAAAGGGAAAGGAGGAAAAGGATGGGGGGGAAGGGGGAGAAAAGGATGGAAAGGGGAAAAGGATGGAAAGGGGTAAAAAAAGGGATAGGGAGGGAGGAAAAGGAGGAAGAAGGGGGTAAAGGGGAAAGGAAAAAAAGAGGGATAGAAAGGGGGAAAATGGGATAGAAAGCAGAAAAAAAGGGACAGAAAGGGGAAAAGAAAAAAGCGATGGAAAGGGAGCAAAAAGGATAGAGAGAGGAAAAGGGAAAGAGGAAAGGAAAGGGACAGAAAGTGGGAAGGAAAGGGGACAGAAAGGGGGAAATGGGGATAGAAAGGGGAGAGAACGGGAAGGGAAATAAAGGTGACGGGGTGAAGTGGGACGCAAAGGGGGAAAGAGAAATGAAAGGAAGGGGAGAGAAAGAAAGGGGGGAAAAAGGGGTAGGAAAGGGAGTGGGATAAAAAGGGGATTAAAAGGAGGGAAAATAATAGAAAGGGGGGAAAGAAGCGGATAGAAGGGGGGAAAATGCTTCATCCCGAACGTGGCACGGCAGGAAAAGTGAGCCCTGGAGCTGCCCAGGGTGCCAGAGGCCGGGATGTGCCGAATCCCTCGGGACAATACCCCCCCTCACACCTCTTCAACCAGCCCCCGGGCCAGAGCCTTAATTAAAAAAGCTGCTCGGAGCTATCAGATAATGGATTGCATTTCCAGGCCCCTCTGGCAACGCTTCCAAAGGGCTGCCAGAGCGGGGAGCGCTGCCAGCCTCGGGCTCCGATATCAAAGCGGCTCATCCCGCGCCCCGGCAGCTCCGGAGTCAGTCCAGAGCCACCTCCCGCCTCTGGAAGCAGCTGGGCTGGGTCTGGGGAGCAGATCCCGCCTCGGGAGAAGTCTGGGAAACGCTCCCTCTCCGCGCAGGAGGGTTTGCGAGGTTTGCCCCTCGTTTCTGCTCGTGGCTCAGGGTGAAATAATTGTGGAAGAATGGAATATTGACCCCGGGCTCGGCGCATTTCCCACAGCACCCAGTGCCGCCTTCCCGGAGCTCCCTGAAGTATTCCCGGCGCTCCCCGGAGCATTCCCGGCGCTCCCCGAGGGCGGAGAGCCCTCCTTCAATCCCGGCAGTCGAGTGGAACTGCGATCAAACCCCTGGCCTGGAGTCCTTCCAAGCCCCTGGAAGAGCAGGTCCCTGCTCACGGCAGCGGCTGCAGAAATCCTTAGAAATCCTCGGCAAAGGCCATTTTTGACGGAGATAACCGGAATGCACCAACTGACTGGGTTGGAATTGCTCACATTGAGTTCCTGGGAGTTTAATACGTTTTTTTTCCCTATTTTTTGGTGTTTTTGCAGCCCCAAAGGGGAGCAAACATTTCCTGGCATCTCTGGGGTATGGCTGGGACGTGGGAAAGCTCCCACCCCTGGGTTTACTCTTCAACCCCCTATGGAAATAACGGGGTGTGGGTAAATAAATAGATTAAAAAGATGAGATCTAGATAATGGATGATGTGCGGATATGCAGAAAAAATAGGGTGAATATATAAAAATATGGTGAATATATAAAAATATGGTGAATATATAAAAATATGCTGAATTTAACAGATGACGTGCATGGAAATACATTAAACTCTAACACGTATATAATATATGGGATTTATATCTATGATGTGTATATAATACATGGTACACACCTATAAAATACATATATTAAAAATAAATATATAAAATAAGAGCCACTCTTTTGGATCCAAAGCCCTCCCAAGGCCTCCGCAATTCCAGCCAAGGCCCGTTTTGGATGAAACCCAGAATTAAAATATTGGCTTTCTTCCCACGTTGCCTCCAGCCCATCCCAGCAACCCCGAGCTCTCCATGGGGGAACGCTCCGGGATGCTGCTGGTGGCATCCCAGTTCTCCCAGTACCCTCCCAGGGCTGCACTGGTTTAGCTGCTTCTTTTCCAAGTTCAACACACGTGGATTCCCTGATTTTTCCTTGAGGGGAACACCCCAGTCCACCCCCTGAATAGCAAATCGATGGATCCATCATGGATATTCCCGGGAAAAGCGTACCCTGTGCTGGATTTTAGCACCCGTGTGGCAAACGCCCCTGGGAATGGAGCGCTCCCACCCAGCAGCAGGGATGGAGGAGGGAAAGAGGCTCCCGAGGGAAATCCAGAGGAACTTTGGAGCTGCCCTGGGTCTTGGCTCCGGCTTCTGGATGTGTTTGGAAGCCTCATTCCGAGGGCAAAGCGATGCGATTTAAAATTCACGCCGCACCCATGGATTTGGGTTGGTCCCTCATGGAATTGTCCCACAGCAACTCCTCCTTGTGCACAACAAAACCCCCGGGCTGGGTGCCCCCTTCCCGGCCCTGCCTCGGCCAGGACGTTCCTCACGGGTCAGAAATCCAACCCAGGAGAGTTTTCCTGCGGGAATCACCTCACCAATAAATATTCCTTAAAAAATTGCATTTAAAGAACCCCCCCCCCCCAACATCCTCTGGAGGCCTCAGGATTCCCTGATTACCATGGAATTGTGGTTTTCCCCGCCAAGGGGTGACGATCCCATTAGCTCTGGATGCAGGATGGAAGTGCCCTGATCTTTGGCACCTGGAATTTCTTCCATGCTAATCTAACTCATGCAGCAATATTCTCGGAGTTGGGTGGGCTTAAAAGAATTTTCACCTTGTCCTTAAAAATGTTTTCCAAGTGCAGCTGGGTGTGTTATCCTTCATTAATTATAATTAGATAGTAATTACCCCCCCTGAAAGCACCGCAGCGCCGGCTCATGCAGAACATTTCCCCCCTGATTTGTTCCCCTTTATCCAGAGGCTCCCGGCACCCCGCTGCTGCAGGACAGGGAACTCGCAGGATCCCTGCCACGACCCACGTCGGGATTTGGCTTCCCGGTTCCTCAGCTCCACCAGGAGGTTCCCACCACTGGAGCGAGGTGGTTCCAAGGAAGGGGCTGAGGATCCAATCCCAGAGACCAGCCAGGGGCTGATTTGTGGAATTTCAGGATGGTTTGGGCTGGAAGGGACTTGGGAGCTCATCCCGTTCCACGGGCAGGGACACCTTCCACTATCCCGGGTTGCTCCAAGCCCGTCCAGTCACGGATGGGAATTCTGCAGGCAGCACCACCCATCTTCCCCATTTTCTTGTTCTTTCAGGCTCCTCAAACCCCCAGTCCACGGTGGGAAATCAGAGAGCAAGGCAGCCGAGATGATCCCTGTGCCAAGAGAGCGGGAGCATCCCCTCCCAGCCCTTCCAGCTGGGAATGCTGCTAGGGAAAGGAGAGCAGCGGAGCTGCGGAGCAGAGGCCCAGGGTGTGGTAACTCCAGAGGGAAGCAGGGCAGGGATGAATGGAACCTTTCACGCCGCTCCAGGGGAGCCAGAGGAATTCCCGAGCTCCCCAGCGGGCGGGGAACGCTCCGTGGGACACGGGGACACAACTCCCGGCAAGCGGGGACAGCGAGAACCACGGGGGAGCTGCAGGAAGGGGGGAAATAACCCCTGGACCAGCAGTGGGGGGGCTGCAGGACCCCGTTTTCCCAGCGCTGAAAGCTGTCCTTATTTCTTCCTGAAACCCTGTCTCCGAGGGCTCCCGAACATTTACATTTTTCTCGGAGCTGTGGAGTTTATTCACGGGGAGAAAGCTCCGCTCATAAAGGGCTGCATTGACGCTCGCACTTCCATACCTTGAGCTCCATCCACCTCAGACAACCGGCCTATTTTTCCCTGCTCCATATTGTGAGGGAATTATTCCCGTCTCCACGCGCCCCACACACCCCCAGCCGAGCCATGAATGGCCGCAGTGTCCGCAGGCTGCTCCCGAAACCCTCGGAAAAGGGGGGGAAAGAGAAAAAAAAAAAGCGCCAAAAAAGCCGAAGGACGGGGTATAATGATCCCTTCACGCTCTCCAGCCGGGATCATTTCACCTCCACGCCCTCCTCCAGCTCCTTCTTCCCGCTTGAAAAATAAATACATAAGGGAAAAAAGCCGAGGAAACGATTCCTTAATGCTCCTGCACAAAAATCCCGTGGCCTCGCTCCCTGTCGCCTTCCTCCCGCGGCCAGGACAAACTCCAAACTCCTTTCTCCTGCTCCTCGCGGGGAGATGTTTTCCCTCCCACACGCTCGGCTGCCCTGGAATTCTTTCTGTGGAACTCAGCTGGAAGCTTCTCCCCACTTCCAGCAGTTCTGGGTACCTCCAGGCCACGGGCAAAGCCCGGGTGAGGCTGGGAAGAGGCGCAACGAGCTGGGGAGGTCTCAGCCCTCCCCTCCGTGCCCTGTGCCCATGGATTTGGGGAGCAGGGCCGCTCCCTGCTCATCCCAGTCCCACCAGCTGGGAATACCGCACTCATCCCAGTTTTTATCACTTTTTCCTAGAGCCACCACCTTTGTGCGACGCTTCACCCCTCCTGCCCTGCACGGGGAATCCCCCCCCCGCTGCCCCGCACCCCGACAGAGCTCCCCTCACCCCAAACCCCTCTCCACGGCGGGGAACAGCATTCCCGGCAGGCAGCAGCCCCGGGATGGCTCCCGGCATCCCAGCTCAGCCCAGGATGGCTCCGGAGGCAAAGAGGAGCCCTGTGTGCCTCCGGAACGCCGCCCCACGGACACATAGGTGCCATTATGCTCCGCTGGCCCCAGAGCTCGGGGATAATATTTTTTTTAGCACCGGACTAAATATTTTTAACATATGCAAACACCCACGACTGAGGCAGCCACAGAGCCCGGGAGCCGGGATGCTGCCGCTTCCAGGACGGAACAATGTCACCTTTCTCCTGCCTGTCCCCGGCACGACCAGAGGGATGGGGGGAAAAGGGGGCAAAGCCAAACGTGGCAGCTCTCCAGGGTGGATTTTGCAGCGGGGAAAAGGGGTCTGGGCTCCTCCAGGGATGCACAGAGCGGCGGTTTGTGTCTCCAGCAAACATTCCCCGCGTGCGCCCGGCTTGGCTGAGGGGAAACATTCCCGGCTTTAGGCAAACAAAAAAGGTGCTGGGTCAAGTAAGTGGAGCAGAAAGTTCTGCCGGAGGGAAGTAGGTCACTCCTGGATGGAGCAGCGCGGCCGGGAATGTGCCAGCCTGGCTGGGAATGAGCCCAGCATTCCCGCTTGGTGCAGAGGGAAACTGAGGCACGAGGCCAGGGATGTGCCAGACCCAGAATTCCCTCTTTATGGATGGGGAAACTGAGGCACAAGGCCAGGGATGTGCCAGAGCCCACATTCCTGCTTTGTGGATGGGGAAACTGAGGCACGAGGCTCCCGGGAGCGATGCTGTGCCGGGGATGGCCTGGGATTGGGGGCCAGCTCCGGACAGATGGATTTGGGCGGATGTGCTCTGTTTGTGCTGCAGTTTACGGTATCCGTGGTTATCCAGGAAGGTCTCCTTGCGGATTTGCCCTTCAGGAATCTTTGTGGGAGCCCGTCCTGGGGTTTCAGCAGCTTTTGAACGGCCAAGGAGGATCCCAGCGGGGTTATTCTGGGGAGGAGAGGGGCTGTGGGATGGGGTTCTGCCCCAGGGAAGCTCCCTGGCCCTGCTGGGCACCGCCTCCCATTCCATGGATTTCTGGCTCCCTCTCTCAAAGCAGCCCAGATGTTTCTCCCTGCTCCACATCTGCAGCTCCTGCGTGCAAGATGTTTCCAGGGGCCAGATGTGGACAGGGATGGCTTCCCATCCTCCCATTCCCCTGGAAATGGGCACATCCGCGTGGAAAAAAGGGCTGGATTGGTGAAAGCCGGGTCCACAACACCTCCATTAACCGAGAGCCACCAAATCCCTCCTGGAGCTGGCCGGGATCAGCCTGCCCAGGCTGGGATCAGGGATTGAACAGGGGCGCATTCCTGCTGCTCCTTCCAGACATTGGGAGCAGCTCTCGGTGACCCAAGGCACCGATCCAGGACAATCCCAGGAACAGCTTCCCATCCCAGGGGGGTGATATCCCCTGGGAGCCGGTGAAGGCAAAAGGGGAACCCCAGGGTCAGACCTGCCCTGGGCTGGGGCTGCTCCCAAATCCCCCCGGCCTTGGCACGGGACTGGGATCTGCTCCCAAATCCCCCTGGCCTTGGCACGGGACTGGATACCACGGGATTGGGATCTGGCTGCTGGATACCACGGGATTGGGATCTGCTCCTGGATAACACGGGATTGGGATCTACTGCTGGATACCACGGGATTGGGATCTGCTCCTGCATAACACGAGACTGGGATCTGGTTCCTGGATTTCACAGGGCTGGGATCTGGCTCCTGGATTTCACAGGACTGGGATCTGGCTGCTGGATGCTCCGGGCTCTCCCAGCTGGAGACAACGTGCGGATTTTGCTGTTGGCTGTGCTGGCCCGGCTGGGACGTGCGGATTTGGGATCGGGACACGGAGCCCCGGCTGCTTTCAGGCTTCCTTTTGAGCTGGATTCAAAACAGCCAAAGCTCGCCTGGCCTCTGCTCCTGCCGAGCCGAAAAAACTCCGACGCTGTGCCCGGGAGCGGGAAACGGAGCGAAAGCTGGGAATGGGCAGGAGGCAAATGTGGCTCCGGGGAATCGGGGGCACTGGAGGGGTCAGTGAGGGGTGGCACCGGGCCGGTCCCAGCGCTCTGCCCCATTCCCGAGGCTCCTGTTTGGTTTGGAGGGATGCAGGATCCTGCTGGTGCCCCGATGCCAGCGCGGTGCCAGGGGAGCGGCCCCGGCGGCGTCCCCATTCCCGAATCCCAGGCTGCCATCCCCTTCCCTCCAGGAATCCGCCACGTATCCAGGGCTCTGGCAGCAGTCTGACCTCGCAGATGTGAAACTCCGGGGCTCAATTTCCCGGCTATTTCGATGCAGGAAGATTGGGATTGTGCCAAAATGGGCACCGCGGGGGCGGCCGAGAGCTGCTAAACCCTTCCCTGTGCCCGCGGGGTCGGAGGGATGCTCCGGAGCATCCAGCCGGGATGGGGCTCAGCCAGAGCCGGCTCCCGGCTCCCTTCCCGAGTCCCCAGCGGCTGCTGGGATGCAGGATCCTGTGCCGGAGGTGACTCCAGGGCCACTGCTGGCACCGGCAGGAGCAGGAGCCGCCTGTCCCAAGGGTTTAGCATCAATTCCATGGCAGAGCTGCCCCTGCTCCGGGATTTCCATCCCTACGCTGGGATTCCTGAGGGAGAGCTCTATTTCAGGGTGTCCTCAGAAAAGCTGGGAACCTTCCAGGAGTGGGGCAGCTTCTTCCCCAGGGCAGGGTGTCCTGGAGCCCGGCACCCTCCGGCCACTGCGGGGGTCACCGGCCCGGAGTTCTTGATCCCATGGATTGTGCTTGGCACTGCAACAGGGCTGATTATCCTTTTCCGTTTCCAATCAGCCGAGTTAATCCTGGATTTTCCAGCTCCATCGTTTCCAAACAAACCTCCTGGGTGTCACCTGCAGAGGCCGGAGCAGCCCCGAGCCCATTCCTGCCTCCAGCCCCGCCGAACCTGGCGGGAATTCAATCCCTTTCCTTCCTTTTTTTTGGCATTTGGAGTTGAACAAGAGCAATGAGGAGCGAGCAGCACCTTCCTCTTCCTCCTATCCTGGACCCGGCCGTGCTCCAGTCCTGCAGGGATCATCCCAGAGTTACTCTGGATGGATCATGGCTGATCCATGATGCTCTGGGGACCTGGGACACCGCATCCAGTCCTGCTGCATCCCCCAGCACCACCACAGCCAGGAGCTTCCCCAGATTTCTCCTAACACCAACCAGGCTTTCCTTCACTCCCATTTCCATCCCGGCTCCTTCCCCACCACCAAGTCCAGACCCTCTTTAAAGTTTTATTGGAGCCGCAGTGGCTCAGCCGGAATTTTCCTGGAGTACGTGAATAAAAAGCAGCTTTTCAGAGGGTTTTGAGCTGCTGGAGGGTTGAAAAATCCCAAAAAGAGGAGGAGGAAGAGGAGGTTTCTGCCCTGCTCTGGGTCTTTGCTCTACACAGACCTGAGGTGCTCAGGATGGAAGGACACCCCCCAAGGCTCAGGCTGGACACTCCATGGAAAGGGTGGTCAGGCCTTGGAACTGCCCTGGGAGGTTTGGAGTCCCCATCCCTGGCAGTGCCCAAGGCCAGGTTGGACGGGGCTTGGAGCAACCTGGGATGGCAGAGGGTGCCAGGTCTGGAACTGGATGAGCTTTAAGGTCCCTCCCCACCCAACCCATTCCATGATTCCATGATTTTAATACAGGATGGGGACTGGGGAAAGAAGGAAGTCACCCTCAGGGGTGAGAGGAGAGGTCTCTCAGCTCGGTGGGGGGAAGAGGAAGGGATTTGGTGCTGCTTTGCCCAGAAATGCCCCATTTCCGCTGGCACACAGACCCAATCCCAGCAGAAATGTAGGGAAAACCATTTGGAAAACCACTGTGGCTGTGGCCAACACCCCCCGAGTTTCAAACCAGAAGAGAACAAATCTGCGGATCCATCGAAATGGATGAAGATGAGGTTGTTTCAGCCACCCAAAACCCACCTGGGAACCTGGGGGTGCAGATGGAGCCACTTTTGGGCTCCACTACCCCAAAAAGTTTCTCATGACCTTGTGTGTCCTCCCCCACAGTGCCACCAGCCTGGGTCACCCAGCCCCAGAGCCCAGCCCCAAATCCCAGACCCTTCTGAGACGTTTCTGAGGAGCACCAGGAGAATCCAGCACATCCCCAGTTCCCGAGGGAGTGGGACCTCCATCCCTGAGCAGCTGGATCCAGGAGCGGCTGAAGCACGGAGTTATTTGTGGTTGGATCAACACGGACACATCTTGGGAGCAAAAAGAGCAAAGGGAAAACCAGGAGCGAGTTCCCCGACCAAAACTTCCCGGGAGAAAACGCAGCGCAGGTGAAGGACCCCAATCCATGAACCTGACCTTATTTCCACCTCCTACACCAAATCCTGGTGGTCCTTGGCTCCAGTTATTCCATGCAGAGGGAATTCAGCCCTCTGTGAGCAGCTGGGAAGCAGCCCCGGCCCCGGGGCGGCTTTTCCAGCACTAAAATCCCACTTAGGGCTGTTTGTCCCGATCAAACAGCAGCGGATTTGTGCCATAAATCCCCGTTAATGAAGGATCTCCATTGGTTCATTCCCGTTTTCCAGAGGGGGAGAGGTCTGTGGGAGTGGGAACACACCTCCCCCCTGCAGGAGCAGCCAGAGCTTTCCATTCCAGGGCTGCCCATTAAATGTCCGGATTCATCCGCGAAATCCAAATATTTCAAATCCCGACAAATTCAAACACTCAAAGGCCTCGTGGAGTCGTTTTCCCGAAGGCTTCTCTCAAACAAAAGCCTGACACTTCATCCATGAGCACGCTGTCCATGGGAACGGGGGGAGCACGAGGTGTTTATCCCGAGGGTGGGAATATCCCGCACGTGCTGTATGGGCACGGAACAGCTTTGAGCTCTGAGGGGCAGGAGGATCAACCCAGCATGGGAGGAATCCTCGGTTTATCGCCACATATCCGAAATATCCCAACATTCCAGCAGGGCCTGTTGCAATAGGACACAGGGAACGGCTTCCCACTGGCAGATGGGACTTTGGGAAGGAATTCCTTCCCTGGGAGGGTGGGCAGGCCCTGGCACAGGGTGCCCAGAGCAGCTGTGGCTGCCCCTGGATCCCTGGCAGTGCCCAAGGCCAGGCTGGACGGGGCTTGGAGCACCCTGGGACAGTGGGAGGTGTCCCTGCCATGGCAGGGGTGGGATGGGATGGACTTTGAGATTCCTTCCAACCCAAATAATTTTGGGATTTTATCCAGAGGCTCTGTGGGCTTTCAGTGACTCCACGTGGCGCCAGGATGACCCCGAACTTTGGGTTTCCATCCTGATGCCCTCCTGATGTCCCATGGGATGCATCCTGGTGGGACACATCCCAATGGGGTTGCATCCTGGTGGGAATTCATCCTGATTTGGGACTTTCCAACGGGCTGCATCCTGATGGGATACATCCTGCTGGGTGCAGTGGTGGAGGGTTGTTCATAGGGTGCGTCCAGACGGGGCTGCATCCCAATGGAATATATCCCGACAAGACTCATCCTGATTTGGGGCTGTCCAAAGGGATGCATCCCGGTGGGCCGCATCCTGATGGGTTCTTCCCGGTGGCGGGCTGCCCGATGGAGTTCAGCCCTGCTGGGATCCATCCCGAACGCTGCCCGTGTCCCGGTGGGATCCATCCAGCCGGGATTTTTCCCGCTGCGTGTTCGCGCGTGGCAAACAGGTGGCGATGTTGTACTCCAGGATTTCAGCTTCCCGCCCCAAAACGCCGGCTGCTGGCCGAAACCCGCTCGGGAGCCTCCCGGGAGCCTCCCTGGCCCACGTTCCCTGCCAGGGATCCTTTGGGAAACGAGGAGAGCGGTGCCACGGTGATCCCAAGCTTTATCCCGCACTTTAATTAGGATAAACTCCAGCCAAAGCCTCTCCTTCCATTCTCTTTTAATCAAGGCATGGGATAGAACCCCATTCCAAGGGAAGTGCATTTTTCCCTTGAGCCTGGGAGCCAAGAGGAAAGCCAGGATGCTCTGGGAAAGGTGCGTCATCCCACGGATGCAGACACAGGAATTGTGCTCAGGATGCAAAGATGGGACACACGAGGGCGTCGAGCAGAGGGAAAAATTCCCGCAGGGAAGCAGAGATGCATCCTGGAAGATGATCCCATCCACAGCATGGACCTGCACTTCCCGGGCTGGAAGTCTGCGGGATCTGTGTGCACAGAGGCTCTGGAGCAGCGGGAATGGGGGGATCTCCCGTGTGCCTGTGGCGTCGGAGAAATTCCTCATCTCGGGGGGAAGGAAGCACCTGGGATGTGCCGGGTGCTCCCAGGGATTGCTTCACGTGCGATCCCGAGGGATGCAGCACACAGGGGACAGGGCCATGCCGGTGGCCACCTCTGCCCCCGCCGGTGGCCACCTCTGCCCCCGCATTCCCTGCGGAGCACCCGGAGCGATGCCACCTGAAAATTCCCACAAAACCAGAAGCTGCCAAGGGCTTTGCATCCCCACATCCTGACTTCCCAGAGGAGCATATCTGAAGGCGCTGGGGTCGTTCTCTGAGCCAAGTCCCTGCTGGAATCTGTCTCCTACTCGCCCATCCTCCCAAGGGAAAGGCGGAAGCTCTGGGAGAGGCTCCTCCAAGCCTTGCCCACGCCCCAGGACCTCGGGCACTGCCACGTCCCGCAGCGATGTCACCTCTGGGCCACGTCCTCGTCACTGTCACCGCAGCCAGCCGGGCTCGTGGGTGATGCCGGAGGGTGCCAGGCAAAGGGACAACGCCTCCACAGGCACCTGGATAAAGGTCTCCGTCCTTTCCGCAAGTGCCGCCTGCCCAGGAAAAGCTGGATGTGCTGCGGAGGTGGCAGCCGCAAATCCCAGGGAAATTCCAGCCACAAATTCCCACAAATTCCTCAGCGGCTCTTGGGGTGACAGAGGCTGGGAAGGCGAGGGAGCATCCACAGGGACGGCGGAGAGTGGCAGGATGAGGCACGGTGGGAATGAAGGCGGTGAAGGCGATTCCCAGGTGAGGCGGGAATGTGTACAAAGGAGTGCTGGGAAAAGCGGCTGCACTTCCCTGCTCACAGGGATTTCCCGACTTTCTGCCGCTTTTCCCTGCCCCTCCTGCAGGAGCTGGGTTCTCCTGGCTCACCCATGCTGCCCAGCCCCAAGTTTCCACCTTGGAGAAGGCACCGGAGTCATGGAAGGTCACAACCCCACCACTGCAGGAGCCAGGTCCCCTCCACCAACCCAAATCCCACCCTTTTCCCACAGCCGGGATCACTGGGAAGCCAGAGCCCGCAACACAGCCCGTGGGATGCTGAAGCAGCCCTGGCATGGACACTTCTTGCAGCAAGGCTGGCTGTCCCCAGATCCTGGGACATTCTGGGAGCAGAACATTCCAGGAGATCCAGGGAATGCCTCTGCAGGTGGGCTCGGACAGACGGACGTCTGCCCATGGACAGTCATTTCTATGGAGCTAGGGAACGGCAGCTCAGAGCCGGAATAAATCCACCTGCACGTGGGAAATGCCTTTCCAGTGGCTCCCAGCCCTTCCAGCAGCAGGGCCATCCTGGGAAAGCTGCCTTGGGAACGGCACGCTGGATAAATTCACTGGTTTTTCCAAGGTTTTGAGTAAATGTCACTTTTGTGTTCGCTTGGTATTCCCTGCAGTGGGAATCAGCAGCGGGATGGGCACCTCCAGAAGTGATTCCTGATGTCCCAGCTTTGGATGGAGCCCAGGCATTTCCCTGGGAATACTCAGCCCTGTGGGGGGAATTCTGCGGAACAGAATCCTGGAATAGTTTGGGTGGGAAGGGACCTTAAAGCTCATTCCATCCCAGCCCTGCCGTGGGCAGGGACACCTCCCACTGTCCCAGGGTGCTCCAGTCTGGCCTGGGACACTTCCAGGGATGGGGCAGCCACAGCTTCCATGGAAAACCTGTGCCAGGGCCTCCCTAAAATTATCCCTACTGCCCTTCCTTCCACACCTGGATCTCCCTCTCAGCTGGTGTGGAGCCGAGGCTCGACGACCTTCGAGGCACCCAAAATTCCCAGGAAAAGAGCGCGTGGCACCGGGAACATCCCGTGACAGCCCTAAAAACCCAGCCCGAAGGACGGGAACGTGCAAATCCCAGCTCCTCGCTCCCGCTCTCCCGGCAGCCAGAGCAACGCTCGTGGTGTGAAAGCATCATAAATATCCCAGGCTCGGCCGTCCCCGAGGGCTGGACGTGCGGATGCTGTCATCGAGGCAGGAGCAGGGAGCAGCAGCCACACGCTCCTGACTCACCCAGCCGAGACGCTGGGAAGCGGCCGCTGTTCCCTGTTTCCATAATCTCCTACATTTTATTTGCCTGAGGTTGTTGGTAACTGTTGCTTAGTAGTGGCCACGGGCCCTTTTAACACCTTTCTGCTCCAAGCTCCGCCAGCCAAGAGGGATGGGGTGCGTTCCAAGAGGGTTTGGGATCCACGGGAAGCTTGCCCTGGACGATTTTTGGGTCTCAGAGTACTGCAAACCCCCCGAAATCTGCAGGAAAAATCCCAGCAGCACAAGGAGTGACCGGGATGTTTGCATGGGATGCACGGCTAGAAGGTTATGGAGCACTTCCAGCTGAAACGGGGCTTGGGAGATGGACAAAATCCATGAGCTGGTTGGGAAGAGGGGCATTCCAGCATTCCAGGTTCTGAAACGTGCTCCCATCTCCCTCCGAAGGCAGCCAGAGCCGGCCCCAAGGTCAGGCTTTGCCACCCACATCTGGACACATCTGGTCCCGCTGATGAGTGTGACCAGATCCTACCCACATCAAAAAAGGAGGAACTGGGAATTTTCTCTCATTCCTTGGGCAGCTCAGTAGAGCTGCAAACCTGGATGAGGCAGGACATACGAGGGGAATCTCTGGTTTTGGGGAATGCCAGGATCACCCCGAGAGCTGGGAGAGGGAAGCTGGGCTGGGAAGGCGGCACGGAGACGGGACACATCACCAAGGGTCGGGGAGTTCCAGGATCCCAGAGTAGGACTGGAAGGTTATCCAGTACTGAATATGGGAACTGAAGATTATCCAGTCCCAGTTTGGACACCTTCCACGATCCCAGGTGGCTCCAAGCCCCGTCCAGCCTGGCCTGGGACACTTCCAGGGATCCAGGGGTAGCCACAGCTGCTCTGGGAAAGCTCTGCCAGGGCCTCCCCACCCTCACAGGGAGGAATCTCTTCCCAAAATCCCGGCACTCGGCCTTGCCACCATGGGGCTGCTGAGATGTCACCCTGGCGTGGAATGCACATGGACAAGGCGCCTTTCCTGGGAGCGCAGGGCTCCTGAAAAGGGACAAACTTCCCAGGCAGGTGATCCCACGGGCACGGCGGGGGGACACTGAGCTGCTTTCCAGGGATGGGGTTTGCAGGGCTCTGCTTTGGGACACAGAGGTTGCTCTGAGAGTAACTCTCACTTCTTGGGATATGAGGAAAGGATGCTTCCACGGAGGATTAAAAATGTCACCGTGTCACCAGCCCTGCCGTGAGCCCCTAGGCCCACAAACCCAGTAACTGCTGATATCCCATTAACCCCACATGGATAAAATCAGGAGATTTTGGTTTTTATGGATGCGTTTTTGCGGCGAGGAGCGGGGTATTCTAGGAGATCTCCAAAACCCGGGAGCTGGGTGTCTGCCCGCCTCGAAATCCTCGCAGTGCCACAAGCTTGGACACCGCTCCGAAAGGAAAATTAAAATTCCAGGAGGCAGAAAACACAAAATTTGGGAACAGCCAGACCCGGGATCTGCACAGTGCTAAACCCGAGGCAGCCGCTGAGTCACCAGCTCGTTTCTAACCGCTGGAAAGTGATCTGTGCTCGGCTTATCCCAGGAATAATCCTGGAATCACCATCCTGAACGGGTTAACCTCGGCTGTTTAGGAGCGAAACCTCGTCCGCATATTTTTCTTGCATTTCCCATAAACAAAAACGCAATGTTTTCGTGGGGTGATTTCTTATAAATTAAACAGCCCCGGCGACTCATCAGCTCCAGCGTGGATTTGGCCACGCTGCAGTTACCGGGGGGTTCAGCCCTCAGGCTTAACTAAAACTTTGCTCCGTCCTAAGTTTCTCAATTATCCCAAAAATCCAATTTTTACAGCATTAAGGTACAGGACCCGTGAGGCGCCGATCCCCAAAGAAAGGATCCAACCTTCCCACAGCTTCTTTGCGAAGTGCCACAAGAGGAGAAGGATGTTTTTTAATGCTCTAAAAACTGCCCACGGGTTTTTCCAGGCGGGATTAAGAGGCTCCTGCTCCGAGCGGCTCCGTACCTGGACACCGCCGGACTCGCCGGGACATCTCCATCCCCCCGACCCCGCTTCCCAAACTTTCCAGCTGCAGAGCCAGCAGCGTTTGCTTCCAGAAGCACCCCCCTTTCCCCACCCCCAGCAGTGCCACAGCCCGAGCGCCGGCGATAGAGAGAAACCCAAGGGATTTCCCAGGAGAAGAAGGGATTTTCCAAGAGAACGCCCTCACCTTTCCCGCAGAGCCGGGAGCTGCCCACCGCCGCCTTCCCAAGCCTCCCTCCGCACTATCTCCGGTCTTCCCGCAGCTCCCGCCGAGCTGGAAATATCATTAAGCTCCAGTGAGGCGAAGAAAAAAATCCCAGGGAAAGCGTGGCAATATCCAACGGGAGGGGAGCGAGGGCGTCGGGACGGGCGAGCCGCGGGTCCCCGCCAGCCCCGCTCCACCTGCGCCGGGCTCCGGGAATCCTCCGGCGTGGAGCAGGCATGGATACTCCTCTGGTGCGCGCGGATGACTTCACTTCATTAGCATGCTCCTGAGAGTTCTCCCCGACTGTCTTTTTCACTGACTTTAAGGCTCTGCTAATCAAAATCCCGGAGTGGTTTAACCATTTCCTGGCGCCGGGGCTTCGGGAAGATGGGAATCCGCAGGACCGCGGCCGCAGAAGCGCAGGGCAGCGGCTCAGCCGCCGTCCCACGGCAGCTCCCGAGCCCGGGATTTGCAGGTCATGGCTCCGAGCACGTCCCAGTTTTATCTCCTTAACCAGGGCGAAACCTCCGAGCTCTGCCGGGACCTTCCCGCGGCGGCGGAGGGAAAGGGGAAGCAGGGATGGGATTCCCACCCCGGAGTTGTTGCATTCAGGGAGGGGGTGAAGCGGTTCGGGCACTGGTTAACCTGTGGCACGGCACCAAGTGTCCCTTCCAGCTGGGGGGATGTGATCCCAGGTTGGAGCAACCTGGGATGGTGGGAGGTGTCCCTGCCCACGGCTCAGGGAATGGGACGAGCTTAAGGTCCCTTCCAACCCAATCCATTCCATGATCTTATGACCCAGCCAGGTCCCAGGTGATGCCACCCTCCAGAAATGCCACCTCTGCCTTCCCTCTCTCCCTCTTGTATTTTGGGAGCACAGCTGCCTTTAAGAGGAAAACTCACTCCTGGGATAGAAAACGGGAAAGGAAAGCATGGAAAAATAGAGCAACTCCTCTGCGAGCACACCTGGAGCGTGTGACAGCAACAGGGACACTTCCCGGGGCTCCCAGCTCCAGCCTCCTGCCTGTCCTTTGGGATTCTACCTGGTTCCGAGTCCAGGTCAGGTTTTTCTTTGACAAAAGAAAAGAGGAGTGGATTTTGCAACAGTGGGATGGGAAAATAAATGAATTAAAAGAGGGACTCGCCCCCACGGCTGTGGGGGCACACAGGGACAGGTGTGTCCATCAGTGTGCCCACGGACATGAGTGACCATCAGTGTCCATGGACACGAGTGACCATCAATGTGTCCATCAGTGTGTCCACGGACACGTGTGTCCATCAGTGACCATCAGTGTGTCCATGGACATGAGTGACCATCGATGTGTCCATCAGTGTGTCCAGGGACACGTGTGTCCATCCTTGTGTCCATGGACACGAGTGACCCTCAGTGTGTCCATGGCCACGTGCCCGTGGTCCCGCCTGTCCCAGCACACGCCGATGTCACACCAAGCACACGCGTGTGCACATCCACGGATTGAGAATTCCCGGTTTAACCACTCGGATCCCTGCTCCCAGCACTCCCCTCCAGTTAACCCCGCTGAGACCCCAGCCCCACAATCCATCAATCCTGGGGGTTTGAGAGCCTTTCTCGAAGCCTCCGGAGCGGGATCAGGAGCAGCTGTGGGGTCTGCAGCCCCGATTCCGCCCCGGCACAGTGGGGTCGGGAGCAGCTGAGTCTCGGAGCGTTCCCGGCTCCGTTCAGGACCTGCCCCACATTTTTTCCTCCTGATTCACGGCTCAGCTGCACTCAGGGCTATCTTTAGCCCCAGAGAGACACGAGGAGAGGGCCCCTCTGCAACTCCAGCCTCCAAGGGCTGGGATATAAATACGTGTACACACCTTCCCTTCTTCCTACGGTGTCTCCCGGAGCAGAGCGGCGCAAGCTCCCGGCGTGGGTTTGATGGACTAACCCAGACAATCCCAGAATCATTCCAGCTGGGAAAGACCTCCAAGATCATCCAGCCCAACCACTACTCAGCACAAAATCCCACAAAGGAGTCCGGGGCCTCCTCAGGACTGGCTCCCACCCAGCCAGAGCTGATTGCGACCCATTCTGGGACCCGCTGGAAACGGCGCTGCCTGCGGAGGATCAGGGAATTGGGAGAGGGAGTTTTCCAAAACCATCTTGCTGATGGTGCAGTGGGGCTTGATGGGACCAAGGAACCACCAGCACCCACCCTGCGGTCACCGCTGAGAGGGGAACCGGTCTTTGTCCAGTCCCCCCAGGAGATCGGGGTCTGCTGATGCTGATAAGGGCAGAAGATGCCAAACAAATCCATTCCCTGCTCCAGCTGCTCCCGGCCAAACTCCCCGGCGCTTTCCCGGGCTGGGGAGGAACCTCTTGCGGTTGTGGCCGCGTCCAGCACCCCCTGCACAAACGATAACATTGGAGCACTGTTTATCCCTGTCCTCCAGGGCGGGTTTTTTGGGATTTAAGCCGTTTCAGAGCCCTAAAGCCCTTGTTTACTTTCCTGATGAGCAAAGCCCCGGCGCTGGTGCGGGGGAGCCTCGGGAGCTGCTGTGAGGTTAAGGATGTGCTTAAAAGGCTAAAAATGGATTTTCTTTCTTTCTCTTTTCTCCTTTTTTTTTTTTAAGCAAAGCCACAAAGCAGCAAAAACCCCATCCCTGGGACTGGTACATGAGGACAACCCTGCAACCACCTCACCTCCTCCTTGGGCAGAGCCCTGGAGACAAAAATGGACTTTGGACCTTAGGTTTGGAGTTTTTTGGCCCCAAACAGCCCCGATTCAGACCTGAAACCTATCACCTGAAGATGCTACTTGGTTTCTAGAGCCAGCACCTAAATTTGTCCCTTTTAGGCCAGACAGCAGCACGAATCTGTCACCAACCTCCTCAGAGACTACGTTGTCTCCAGGAGAACCGAGTTAGGAACCTGGACAGGGTCTGCTGGACCCTCACCAGGAACCCAAACAGGGTTTTCTGAATCCTCATCAGGAACCTGAACGGGGTTTGCTGGACCCTCAAAATCAGGTCAAGTCACGCTTAGAGGAGATGAGGAATGGATCCCCTTCTCCCACTCCACCAAATCCACAGGGGCTTTCCCAGGAAGCCGGGTTAGGTGGGATTTTTAAGCGGCAACGCCTCCTCTGACCAAAGTTTATGTTTTCATTCCTTTTGTAAAACTGGAAAGTAACTCCTAGGAGCTCGGGCAGATCTCCCGGCATCCTGAGATCCGCCTCCACTGCCAAGCCAGCAGTGACACCTCCATTCATCCTGCTGGGATGGACGGAGGGGGACTGTCCACTGGATTTGCACATCCCATCAGGAACCAGGCTGGCACTGGCCCTTACAGCCCCAAATCCCTTGAACATCCCCTTTTCCCAGCAGCTCTGCTGAGGTCAGGACATCAGATCCTCACCATGACCTTGATTCCTCTCCTGGATTTGGGTGATCTCCCTTTGGAAGCGCGTATCCCAAAAATCCCTTTTCCTAAAGCCAAGAATCAGCGACTTAAAAGCTGCAAATCCCAAGAAATGGTGCTTGAACTAGCAGTGTCAGGTCAGAAAGGTCCTTTCCAGGCCACACTGTTCCCAGATTCCATGACGACCAAGGGAAGAAGGTCTGTGCATGGATCCCGCTCACACCTGTAGCGCACCCACCAAAAAAATTCCAATCTGGGAATTTAAAGGCCATTTGGAGCTATTCCTGACTTTTTCCATGCATGGACACCAACGACGCCAAGCTGACACCTCACAAATTCCCAGGTGGGGGAGGTTGGGATGGGTGGGTGCTCTCCATCCATCCATCCATCCATCCATCCATCCATCCCTCCATCCATCCATCCATCCATCCATCCATCCATCCCTCCATCCATCCACCCATCCCTCCATCCATTCCTCCATCCATCCCTCCCCCTCCCAGCTATCCCACGGAATGTGACTGAACTCTTTCATAACAAACACAAGTTGGGGAAAACTGAGGGAAAAGAAAAAAAAACCCGACTCAGGCGGCGGCAGCAGCAGCACAGCCTTTCTTCAATAATAAACATCTAAAAATGTTAATTAAACCATGCTTTTCATGGAAAACGATGGGAAAATACTTTCACACAATGCTCAAATCAACACAGCTTTTTTTCCCCTCCGTCTCCTCGCAGCCAAAGGGATGCAAAGACCGAGTGGGATGAGGGGCGGGAGCGCTGCGGATCCGAGGGAGCCACTTTGGGCTGCAGGGAAGCTTCTCCCGAGGATGCCAGATGACTTCACGTGCCACGAATGTGGCTCCCAACGAGCCTGTGGTAAACAGAGATATCAGACCCAGATGTTTGACACTGGCCGCTCCTCTTGGGCGGCCACAGCCTCCCAGCGGCGCTGGAAAACCGCAGGGAAGTTTGGAGGCTTCCCATCTGGGAGCTTCATCCCTCCAAAGAGGGCATGGGAGAATCCCCAGCCTTGGAATTTGGGGCGGATAACCCCCGAAAAGGACAAGGTGACACCTGGGAGGGTGAAGGGCTTCTGCAGTGTGGGGTTGTTCCCTGCAGATGTGTGAGCTTGGGGCAGCGGGGGCTGAAATCCCTTCCAACAACAGCAAGGTCTTGGAGCACATCCATCCTTCTCCCTAAAATCCATCCTCAGGGAGGTTTTCAGGACAACTTCCAGGGTGTCCCAACGAGGTGAGCACACCTTGCAGAGGGGTCTTGGTCTTGTTGCTGCCTCTGCATCTCCCCCAGAGCTCTGCAGTGATGCCAGCACTGAACAAAGGGCTCATTCCATGTGGAAATCTATGGAATAAATCCTGCCTGGCTGCAGGAGACATCACACACCTTGTTTTCCTCGTGTCTCCTTCAATCCTGGCTTCCAAAGGGTTGGCTGCAGAGGAGCTACGAGCCCTCTGCTCATTCCCAGAGCTGGGAAATGACGGATCCTGGGTCCCTCTTGGACACAACCTCTGTCCCAGCAGAACCAGTGTCCCATCTCCAGAGGGAGCCGATGGAGAGGGGCAAGCGTGGGAGGCCGGCAGGAAATTCCTCTGCTGCCACTTGTAAGGACTTCATGGCCCAGTCATTCCCGCAGGAATTCCTTCTGTGGCCTGTCCTGGTGACAAGGTGGGGATCGGTCCCAGGTTGGATCCAACGGTCTTGGAGCACTTTTCCAACCTCGATGATCCTGTGATCCTATGGATCTGCGGCCTCTGCAAAGGTCACGTGGGGATTTTGGGAATATCAACCCTCCCATCCCAAGACCATTCCCAGTTTTAAAGCTGGGAAACACTCAGGGGGTGGGGAGGGCTGGGGTGGATTTGGGTGGCTCTCCAGCAGCTCTGCCCTTCCCGAAGTGCCTCTGGTAGCCAAGTTCCAGGGATTCCCATGGAGTGTGGCCGGGCTGGGCTGGGGCGTGGGCTCAGCTCCTCAGCAGCTGCTGCCGTGCTGGAGCTGCTATTCAAAGCCTTGAGAATTCCTGGAAAAACCAACCCAGAGCGAGTGGAATGGCAAAGGAGAGGGAGCAGGAAGGGCACATCTGGCACTGTTAATGGGCTCTGACACTTTCAGCAGCCACATTTTCCCAATTTTCTGGGATTCTCTGAGTGTCTCCTTCAGAACAGCTCTCACTGAGCCACCCCCAAAAAGCAACCAGACGAACGCTGGTTAGGAAGCAGTCAAACAATAGAGCAGCAGATCCCATGGATGGGCTCCAAGATCCCATAGATGGGCTCCAGCCTGCCCCAAAAGCAGGAGGGTGAGGAAAAGCCAACGGAGAAGGGATGGGGAAGCAGGAGGCTTCCTCGAAACCCAGCAGCCACTGTGCTCCTGTCTGGGAGGAGGCTGGGAGACGCTGTGGGGTGGGATTGGAGTGGCCTGAGTCAGACAAAAGCATCTTGACAATAACGCTCCGGGGCCAGGGATTCAGTGGGAACCGAGCGCTGGAAGTTGCCCAGCAGGATAATTTGGAGTGTGTGGAGCTGGCTGCTCCCAGCTGTCTGGAGAAAGCCAAATCCATGCCACCGTCCCCTGGGCGTTCCCTCCACCCTCCTGGAGAGAGTTCATCCCAGTTCTCATCCTCTCAATCCCACAATCGATGCTGTCATTCCAGAGCGGAGAGAGCCTGGATCTGCTGCCTCCACCCCTCATCCGTTCTCCTCACGCTTGGAATGATGGCAGGATCCTCCTGGGAATGTCGTGGCGGAGCTGCCTTCCAGAGCAGCCATAAGGAGCTGATGGAACCTTGGACATGGACAGGGAGACCATCACGGAGAGGCTGAGCTTTTCTTCTCCAAGGAAATCCCTGCGGGAACACTCCAACATCATCCAAGCACATGGAGAAGAGTGGGTTGGAGCATCACATGGAGCATTCCCACACAATCCAGGAGCTCCGCCCCAAAGCCAGGGATCTGACCTCAAAGCACAGTGCTCCCATCCGGCCTCCTTCTCTCCATCTCAGAGACAATTCCTTGAGGAATTTTTCCGGCAGCAGCTCCCTTCTCCCCACAGGTGGCAGAGCCCTGCTGAGGGCGAGCAGCCCCAGTTGCCGACCCCAACTTCCCACCAGTGGGATCCACCAGGCTCCCAGGAAACCCCACTGTGCTCCCAGAACAAGCCGGGAAAACTCAACATCAAAGCCAAGATCCATCCATCCATCCATCCATCCATCCATCCATCCATCCACCCATCCATCCATCCATCCATCCATCCATCCATCCATCCATCCACCCCTCCATCCATCCCTCCATCCATCCATCCATCCACCCCTCCATCCATCCATCCATCCATCCATCCATCCATCCATTTATCCATCCATCCACTCGAGACAGCAGCGGGGGAAAAAAACACCCCTGAAATTGGGCAGAAAAGGGTCAGGCTGCATTTTTGGGAGCGGAGTTTTGCTGACACCGTTGCTGCCAAGGGGAGAGGGACGAGGGAACGAGGAGAGGCCACGGGCAGTGCAGAGGGTCACCAGGAAAAATGCGGAATCCGTGAGGAGCGGCCGACGGACACGCTGGGAAACGCTTCCAAAGCATCCCAGAAGCTTCGGCCCAGACTAAAGCAAACAAACCCCACGGAGGGACAGATCCAGCCCCTTCCCAGGATGTTGTCCAAGCATCTCCAATTCCTTCACTGGGGGCTGAGAAAGGACAGGATTCAATCGCGACCCAGCCAGGTCACGTCAACTTTCCCAGCACGATTTCAGCAGCCACAGCCCAATTTTCTTTGGATATCCATCCCCTTCTGGAAGCTGGAAATGCCTTTTCCTCCCTGCTTTTTCCATGCCAGGGTTTGCTTTCTCCCATCAATTAAGATGTAGGGATGCTGCTGAAGGTTGGCTGGAATTTCACCACTCTGGAAGGGGGGGAATGCTTGGAAAAGTTGTAGATTTTATTTTGCACAATATAGTTCTAGATTTGCTTGGGCTATTTCATTATTCTGTTTTATTTTATTTTATTTTATTTATGCCTCAAGCAAGAAAATACCCTCTCCAAGTTCTGGGACCCTGCGCAACCCCCAGGAGCAGCCACGGAGATGCCAATCCCATGCCAAATCCAGCACAGACCAATAAACCACGGAAGATTTGCTGTTCCCAACAATTCCTGCTTAGAAGCCCAATCCCCATGGAAAAAGGGGACTTTTCCAGCACAAAAATCACCACTCAGCACTTCGCCAATCCCAGTTCCCAGTAAATCATCCCAGTCTCAGGCCGGGGTGGGAAAACAACAGATTTTTTTGGATCACTGCAAATTCCAGTGAACCTGGAGGGGGGAACACTCCGAGGGCAGCTCCAAGAAAAAACTGGAGGCTGGATGAGCTGGAAAGCCGTGGGAAAAACCTGATTTGGGGGAGCACGGAGCCTGGCCCCGACGGAATCCATCTCAATTACTGCGGCATTTTGACCTTTTCAAAGGAAACCGAGGGCACTCCCATTCCCCAGTGGGAATTTGGAAGGTTTTGTGATGTTCCAGGTGTTTCGGGATGTTTTTCCCTTTGGTGCCCGAGGGAAGCAGCGCAGGATCGGCGTCCTTCTTCTTCCCTTCAACAAAACTCTTCTGACCAGAATTTCCCTCCCATCCACGCTGCCTCTCTCAGGGACAGCCTGGATTTCTCAGGACTCTCATCTTTCCCTTTGTTTTGTTTCCCAGGGATTTCTCCTTCCCCTGTCTTAGCTCCTGGCGTTGGGGCACAATAATTTCCTGCAGGCGGCCGGAGCGACGTGACCTTCAAAAAACAACCCGGGGAGCACCTCCGTTCCCAACTCCGCACTCCAAAATCCAAAACCTCCTCGGAATCACAAGGGACCCTGCTGCCACCTAGCCACGGCACTGAATGGGCGCAAAATTCCCGCTGGAATCACCGGAGCCAGCGATGGGATCAGAGCGCAGCAGCACCGCTTTGGGAAAAGCCGATTTTTCTGCAGGCTCCTCCATCCCCGCACGGCTTTAACAACTCCTCCTAACACTTTTCATCCAGGGAAAACCTGTCCTGCCCAGGCGGGAAGTGCCACTGTGCAGGGAAGTGCTGCGGGGTGCCTCCATCCAAGGCATCGTTCCCAAATCCCAGCACTGTCTGAGAGACGCTGGACGGCAAAAAGCGACCTCGGAGCATTTTCAACCCCCAAGAGCCGAGATCTCACCCCCATTCCTCTTTTCCCGGCAGCTTTCCCAAAGATTCCCGTGAAAAACCAAGGGAATTGCATTACAAAGGAGCTGTGAGGACCCGAGTGGAGCTGACACCGCGATCTGCCAGAGCGTGAATCACGCTCACGTTATCAGCCAGCGGGAGAGAATTCCAGGATCCAGCCGGGAGCAGCTCAAGGCTGCGGGGTTGTTTGGACAGGGCTTGGCACGATCAGCTCGGCTCCTCTCTCGCTGCTGGTATCATTTCCTCTGAAAGCTTTGTGGAAGAACAGAAATCAAGGAAAAGGGGAAAAGAGGGGGGAAAAAGGATTTTTTGGGGGCTGGCCCGAGCTGGAGAATTGAAATCTTTCAGCACAAAATGTGTTTTTTCAAGGCATTCGCTTTGCTTGCCACAGAGGGAAAGGCGTTTATTTACGGGATTATTATCCACTAAAGCAGGAGGAATTCGAGAATTCCATAAGTGGCATCTTGGCCCGTTGGCTTTGGGAGCCTTCAGGCTCAGCTGGATCCACGGAAAAGCCGCTTTTCCCTCCACACACCACCCCAAAAAGCCGCTCTCCTCCAAATCCACCCAAACTTTCCAGGGCTTCTCCTCGCTCCAGCGCTCGCCCACATCCACCCCGCTCCAGCAGTTCTTCCGCGCTTCCCCGCCAGCTTGGAGCGAGCTCCCGGGAGCAATCCGGCCAAAACAAGCCTTTGCTGGGATATTTTTGAAAGGTTTGGGTTGGAATTTTTGCTCCCTTTGGACAGATGGAGCAGCAGCTCTGCCCAGGGAGGACTCACTGCTCCGAGCTGGGGCAGAGCAGTGGATTCCCAATAAAAACATGGTGATTTCCCAGTTTTACAGAGGAAATGAAAACGCAACATCTGGTCAGAGGAGGTTTTCACTTACAAATCCCACCGAACCCAGTTCCATGGGAAAGCCCTGGGAGCTTTTGTGGAGTTGGAGAAGAGGGTCCGTTCCCTCACACGTGAAGAGGACATTTCCCACTGCACAGAGTCTAAGAAATGCCAGGTTTAGATGGATTCTGGGAATCTGGGCCAACTTTGCATCCTCTGCTGCCTGGTTATTTTATTCCCGAGAAATATTCCCCTCTCCCAAGTCCTCTTCCCTCACGAGAAGCCACGTGCCATGAGCATGGCGCGGGACACCGGGACCTAAAGCGACTCCTTGGTTTTACAGCCAAACCCCAGGGCACCGTCCCAGCCTCCTCTACTTTTTCCAGACCTAAAGATTATTTGAGCCATACCAAGCCGAGATGTTCATCCCACCCAAGCCTCCGGGTGTCATCCCATTGGGATTGACATGGGATCCCACCCAAGCTTCTGGGTGTCATCCCATTGGGATTGACATGGGATCCCACCCAAGCTTCCAGATGTCATCCCACTGGGACTGACGTGGGATCCCACCCAAGCTTCCAGATGTCATCCCATTGGGATTGACATGGGATCCCACCCAAGCTTCTGGGTGTCATCCCATTGGGATTGACATGGGATCCCACCCAAGCTTCCAGATGTCATCCCATTGGGATTGACATGGACATTGACTGCAGGCAGCTGGAAAATCCCATTTTCCACTTCCCCACATGGTCAAACTGTCCCAGCCACCATCGGAAACAGCACCAGGGGAATATTTGGGACGAAGATCTGTCTCCCAAGACACATGGATACTTTCTTCCCTGTGAGGGTGGGCAGGCCCTGGCACACGGTGCCTGGAGAAGCTGTGGCTGCCCCAGGATCCCTGGCAGTGCCCAAGGCCAGGTTGGACGGGGCTTGGAGCAGCCTGGGACAGTGGAAGGTGTCCCTGCCCATGGCAGGGGTGGAATGAGATGAGCTTTAAGATCCCTTCCAAACCCAAACCCTTCCACGATTCCATGGCTGCCCCACCTCTGGACTTCTCCACGCGCCCTCGGGAGAAGCGGTGAGGAAGAGCCAGCTCTTCCTCCACGCACGGATGAAGAATTCCAAAGGCTGAGCCAAAGGGACAGGTACCTCCCAGGAGTGTCTGCGGGGATGGCCGCCTGCCAGCCCCTCCTCCTGCGGCTGCTCCCGCTGGATTTTCCAGCAGCCCGCGGCTCCGCGTTTCCACGGGAGCATCTCCCACCTCTGCAGTTGTTCCCGGTCCCACCTGCTCCCGATCCACACCCCTGTGCCCCCGGGCGTCGGGAACGAGCCCCGGCACGCAGGGATGTTGTTTTGAGCAGCCTGACAGATGCCAAACCCGAGCGCGGCGCTCGATAAACCCAAGGTCAGGAAGGAATTTTAACTCCACTTAATTGCTGGGAGGCACCTGGGATCTGTAACACACCCAGGCCGGGCGAAGGCAGCTCGGGAGGGAAAAGCTACAGAGAAAACGAAGGGATTAACTCCATTTCTTGTTTGGGTTGGGGTTTTTTTTTGGAAATCCCGCTTGCTGCCAAGTTTTCTTGGAGTAAATGTTTCTGTCCCGCTGCCAGCCCTGCCAGCCTCAAGGAGGCAAAATTCCTGAGTCAGATTTCGCCAGGCAAAGCGATGCTGCCTCCTAAATAATTCCACTGGGGGGAAAAGGGGTGGATTTTCTATTCTCTCCTCACTCTGACAACGTTTCCTTGGGCTTCCAGTTCCATCAGCTCTAGTCCAAATGAAGCTGGGAATCTCTGGGAATCTCTGGCAGTGGGGATTTGAGTCAGTGAGCACCACGGGATTTGGGGTGCCACTGTGCGAGCTGGGGACCTGAATTCCTGCCGGGGGGCTGCTTCCCGTGCTCATCCCACTGCTCCATCCCTGTCCCCATCCCGGTACGGATCCAGCCACTGGCACTGCTGCTCCTGCTGCCGGAGGGGAATCCTCCCTGGAGCTTTCCAGCCAGCACCCACCACGGCTGCGGCCTCCGAGCCAAGGCTCCAACCAGGGATAAATCCCTTTCCCTGCTTTCGGCTGCTGGATGCAGGAATCTGGCCGGCGGATCCGAGCCCGCTGCTCCTCGGCCGCCGCCCCTCGCGCTGCCCTCCCTTCCAAGAAAAATGGAAACAGGAGACAAAGGAACTTTCCTACGCTGCATCCAGCGCTGCCCGCTGCCAGAGGAGCATCAGGAGGTTGTCTGAACGTGCAAATCCCGATTGCTCCCAAGGAAAACCGGCAAAAGCCAGAGCCGGAGCTCCAGCTCAGCCTTTGGCAGGAGCCGCCGCCACGGCGAAGTGCGGAGTTGGGATCGTGTCACCAAAAGGGGATGAGGCGGGATCTTCCCCCCGGAATATTTTTGGCAGCCAAGAATTCCCTCTCCTGCCTCTCCTTGTGCCGAGGTTTGCCCGGAGGGGCTCCTGGGGCTGCTGGGATGTGTCGGGCGGGGAGTTTGAGCTCATCAGGGCTTTGTCAGAAAGGAGAGGATTCCTGTGCTGGAAGAGGCTGCCCAGAGAAGCTGTGGATTACCCCTGCATCCCTGGAAGTGTCCCAGGCCAGGCTGGATGGGGCTTGGAGCACCCCGGGACAGCGGAAGGCGTCCCTGCCTGTGGCAGGGGTGGCACTGGATGAGCTTTGGGGTCCCTTCCAACCAAGCCACCCCATGACTCCATGTGAGATGGGGTTTTTTGGACTGGATTTGGAGCGATCAAGAAGCAGCTGGATCAGACTGAAATTGCTTTTCTCTCGAAGGCACGATAATCTCCCAACGGAGAATCCAGATCACAGCAGGAACAGTCCCCCTCAGGAGCGTTTGGGATGAGGAAGGGCTGCAGATCCTGCCCCCAAACTGGCATTTCCATTGTTCCGTCACATCCCCCTCGAACCCAAGGGGCCGGTTCTGGAAAACTGACTCCAAATTCCAATTATTTATGGGTGCCTCGAGAGGGCCCCAAGAGCTGGAGCCGCATCCCAACATCTCCACCGTGGATCTGAGCACAGCTTTATCTCCAGCCAGTGAAAGAGAAATTAATGAATTGCAGGAAATTAACAATTCACGGGATTTGTCACCACTTCTACCCCACAACTTCCACTTTTTGCTCAGCAGGACCAGGCAGGGACCATTTCTTGATCAATCCTTCGGAATTCCGACCTTGCTGGGAGGAAATCCAATAAAATCTGACCTTTCCTCAAACCCCCGTAAACCTTTTCAATATTTTTTCCTTTTGCTTTAAGATTCCCTGTTTTTATTGGGGCCCAAATGCCGAGTTATTCCCCATTTTTATTTTCCTGCCCTTTTTTATTTCCCTCCCCTTTTCTTGCCACCGAATCCGGCAGGGAACATCCCTGAGGAGGGGGAATTTTCCACCCTTTCTGGTAGCAAATTCCTTAGGTTGCATTTGAGCCTTTTGTGGCTTCAAAGGAACAGCTTGAGCTCCACGAGGCTCCGGATTGGCCAAGGAAACCTGAAACATCCCAAGATTCCGAAGGGGAGAAAGAATTTTTAAAAGGTTACATCGTGGAAAAAGAAAATCTGGAAACCTTGCGGAAGCCAGGAGGTTCCTTGGATGCTCCGGCAAAAAAAGGGCAAAAGAGGGGGAGGGAATGTCAAAAGTCCCCCCTGGAAGCAAATTCCACCCAGCAGAAGGAAAAGCATTTGATGTCCCGCAAAGCCAAAGTGGTAAAGAGCTTTCCTGAACCTTTTTCCCAGATCCATGGGGATAATTTTCCCCCTATTTTCCAGCACAGCATCCCAAAGCCACCCTGTGCTGTCCCTAAAGCTGCCTGGGGACTTCCAAACCCCGTTCTCATGGGAATATTTCCATTTCCCCTTCACTTTCTCAAAGCCCTTTCAGTGCAAATCCCTAAACTTTTGGGATCAAACCTGCGGAGGGAACGTCCCAAATTCCCTCTGCTTTGAGGCGAGTCCTGAGCGCGAGGCTTTGGGTCGGGAGGAAAATCCAGCGATCCGTCCCCTTGGGCAGGGATTCGCTTTGGGAACGGACGTTCCAGGGAATATTTTATGGATGCAGGATAAAAATAACGCCACAGGAAGGTGAGGGATCCACCCTGCCCGCCGCGAGGAGCTGGAATCTGCAACCTGCACTGGAATTTCTGGGGAAGGAAGGAAGCAGAGGAAGGTAGATGGGATATTCGGGAAAGGTTCTTCCCTGTGAGGGTGAGGAAAGGCTGGGATGGAATTCCCAGAGAAGCTGTGGCTGCCCCTGGATCCCTGGAAGTGCCCAAGGCTGGGGCTTGGAGCACCCTGGGATAGCGGAAGGAGATCTGGAACGAGATGAGCTTTAAGGTCCCTCCCAGCCCGAACCATTCCAGGATTCCGTGATTCCTTAACAGCTCCAACGGAAAGCAGGCACTGGTTTATTCCCTTCTCCCTCTGCTTTCCCAGAGGTGGGAGCTGCCCCCAGCATTCCCCAGCCAGGAAAATCTCCCTTCCCTTCTCTGGTTGTTTCCAGCCGCTCCTCCTCGAAGAACGAGGAGCTTTAGGAAGATCTCCTTCCCGGGAGGAAGGGAAAAACCTTCTCCAAACTCTCAGGGGCAGCAACTGCTTTTCCAGCACTTCCCAGTGATGGCACCAAGGGCCGGCCCGAGGTTCTGGAGAGGGCAGAATTCCGGGATCCAGCGCAAGGGTGAGGGACTGAACCCGGGGCTCCAGGGAAATCCGATCCCTGGGTCTCTGCTCGGCTGAACGAGGAACAGCTCCTTGGGCCTGGCTTTTTTCAAGCAAAAAAAAAAGGGATTTGGGAAAAACTGGGCCTTTAATGGAAAACGTGGGGTTGGAAGTAGAACTTGTCCACAGTGGGCTCGACCTTTTTGCCTTTATTAAGGAATCAGGGAATTTAGGTTGGAAAAGTCCTCCAGGATCGAGTCCAACATTCCCCAGCACTGCCCATGTCCCCAAGTGCCACCAAATCCCTCCGGAGTGGGGACTCCACCACTGGACAGCCCTTTCCAGCAAGGAATTTTCCCTAATATTCATTCCTGAAGGTATTTCTGCCACTTGGTTGGGGGAATAAAATGAAAGAAAACAAAATAAAATAAAGAAATGAATGAAAATAAATAAATTAATTAAAAATAAAATAAAAATTGAAATAAAATAAAAATAAAATACATTAAAAAGAGAAATTAAATTAAAAGAACAATAAACTAGTAAAATAAAAAATAAAAAATAAAGTATGTGAAATGCAATGCAATAAAAAAGGAATAAATTAAAATGAAATAGAAGAAGAAAATAAAAAGACGAGTAAAAATAAAACGAAGAATCAAATGAAAAATTATAAAAAATGAAAGAAAAATAAAAAGCAAACCAGAAATAAAATCAAAAGTAAGATTAAAAAATCAAAATGAAAAAGAAAAGAAAAAGAAGTAAAATAAAAATTAAAATATAGAGTAAAGGGAAAAAATAAAATAAAAAGACAAAAATAATAAAATTGAAAATCATTTAAAAAAACAAAAATGAAAAATGAAATGAAATGAAATGAAATGAAATGAAATGAAATGAAATGAAATAAGGAAAAAATTAAATAATGAAATGAAATGAAATGAAATGAAATGAGGAAAAAATTAAATAATGAAATGAAATGAAATGAAATGAAATGAAATGAAATGAAATGAAATGAAATGAAATTCCCCCTTTCCAAAACCGCTGGAGCAGCCCCCGGATTGCGCAATCCCATAAAACCCGGAGCGAACGCTGGGCTCTGGAGCGAAGTTTCCTATGGAAAACCATGGAGTGCGAGGGGCTGGAAGGGAGCTCGGGAATGGCTTCGGCAGGGACGTCCCGGGGCCAGCCGGTGCCTCCGTTCCCATGGAAAAGCGGGAATCCGCAGGGAAAACTCGGCGGAGCCGTCCCGGGTCGGGCTCAGCCCCGCATCCCCGGATTTGCGTGGAATTCCCATTTTCCCTCCCTCCCGCCGCTTCCAGCGGGGGACGAGCCCAGGAATCCTCCTGGCCGGGAGCCGCGATGCTCCAGCGGCAATTCCAGTTTGCTTTTCCAACAAAACCTCCCCGGGAATGGGAAAGGCAGAGGCAGCAGGGGTCGGGAAACGGGCTTTGAGCTCCGGCAGCCTCCGGATTCCCAGCCTCAGGAATTCTGGAGTTTAAGCTGAGCTCAGTTGGAGTTAAGTGGATCCTTAAGCTCCCTCCTATCCTTAAAAACGTCAGTGCATCCCGGGAATCGCGGCATCCTCCATGGATGTGAGGAGCTGGGCAGCTCGAGGCTGAGGCAGGGGCCGGGTGGGTTCTGAGTGGGACAGGAGCAGGTTTTGGGAATGAATCCTTGAATCCACACCCTATCCCTCAAAACCAACCAAATCCCCCTAAACAGATGGGAAAACCTTTTCCATCCCCGTAAATAAAACGCTCCAAACTGGCAAAGACCTTTTCTCCCCCTTTTCCCAGTGCTGATGGACTCTAATCCTAATTTTCCCTCTGTTTCCTGGCACAGCAGCCCAAAACCCCCGCGCGCTGTCCCCAGAGCTGCCTGGGGATGTTCAAATCCCATTTTAAGGCTCCAAAAATGGGGGGAAAGTCCTGGAATCCATAATTCACCCTTCGGCAAAAACCAACCAGAAATGAGATTTAAACCAAATCTGTCCCCAAATCAAGGAATTAATGGGTTTGAACTCTCTTAGCACTTCCAACATCCACAGGTAGACGCTGTCCTGCTTCCCTAGTTTTTCCTGGAGCTGGGGGTGGAACAGTGGGACAGGAATTGCTGTTGGAGCACAAGGAGGATGCAGAGGCTTGGAGCCACCCCGAGGTGACAGCGTGTGAGGAGAGGCAGAGACTTCCCTCAGAAGATGTGGAGAGGCAGGAAAGCGGCAGGAAAGCTCCAGAGGGAACTCTCCGGTTGCCAGGAACGCCGAGGTGCGGAAAAGCTCCGTGACTGAGAGATGGGAAGCGCGGAAAAAGAGGTCTCTGGCTGTTGCTTCCCACAAATAAACAACCCCTGATGGCAAAGGCAGATATTCCTGGGAGCTTTTCCACAGACGCTCCAAGAGCTCCCAGAGCTCTGCCCAGGACGCGGCACCTCGTTCCTTAATTAAAGATTGTTGCTGGATAAACAGGAAATTAAGGAAGACACAACAATGTTGGAAGCAGGAATGGGATGGAGGGAAGGAGAGGGAGAGCCGGGATTGTGGGGCTTGGGAAAAGCTCGTTAGTGCAGCAGCAATTAGAGCTGCTCAGGGGTCATTGTCCAACAGCCTGGATCCCAGGACAGCCGGGAATTCCCTGCGCTTCCCTCCCGGCACTCACGCAATTCCTTAAATCGGCTCTGTGGGAACAGAACTCATCTGGGGTTGTCCCTTTTCCTTACTTTGGGCATCTCCAAGCCTGAGCTCCGCCCCCCCTGGGATCTGGGATGTCAGGAAGATGGGATGCCAGAATCTTAAAGGACTGAAGATGGTTATTTTGGCTTTGTTTTCTCAATCTTATTCCAGTATTCCATGAAAAAACGTGATTATCCTACAAAACCCCGGAAAACCCGGATGGTTTTGGCAGCCTTTATCCTGCCTGTGAACTCTGGTCACCGAGGGCATTTTATGTCTGTGTTTTATGACTGAAAACCTCCCGGATCTGTTTTTCCCATTGCTGTTTTCCATGGATGAGCCTCTGGAAGCTGCGCAGCCAGAAACACCCGGATCGCTCAGACAAAGCTTTTCAAGGCTGAATTCTGGCGCTGGAAGAACGAAGGAGCAGAGCTGGGGGGATGCCTGGATCCCAGGCTGGGCCTGAGCAAGGATCCTCTGGAAAAGGATGGGAAGGTTATGGAAGGGAAGATTTCCCAGCTGTTTTTGGGAACAAAGCCAGGGCGTCTCCTGGAGGGGAGCTCAGGTGCATCCGAGCGGGAGGAGGGGGGATATGGGATTGTTCTGAGGGCTTGGAATTGTGTTCAAAGACCTTTCACGATGCATTAAAGGAAAAGAAGCAGGAAAATGGACTTGGACAGTTATTATTTTGTCTGAATCCGTGTCTTGGCTTAGCTGGAATAGAGAGCCCAGGCTTCTTTGGGATTGCTGGTGTCCTCCACGGCAGAGCTGGCACTGGGACAATCCATGCTCGGATCATCCTGCCGGGATTCTCTGCAGAGCACCCGAGTGCATCCCCTCATCCATCCCTGCTCTCAAAGCCAGGTTTTCCATGGACCAGCCGCTCCCAACAAAGTTCAGCTTGGGCAGCTCTTGGTCTTAGGACGAGTGGAGCTCAGGGGGGACATGGGGATAAGGATAAAGGACATGGGGATAAGGATATGGGACATGGGGATAAGGATATGGGATATGGGATATGGGGATAAGGACATGGGACATGGGAATAAGGATATGGGATATGGGATATGGGGATAAGGACATGGGACATGGGAATAAGGATATGGGACATGGGGATCAGGATATGGGACATTGGGATAAAGATAAAGGACATGGGGATAAGAACATGGGACATGGGAATAAGGATATGGGATAAGGATATGAGACATGGGGATAAGGGACATGAGACATGGGAATCAGGATATGGGATATGGGCATAAAGATAAAGGACACGGGAATAAGGATAAAGGACATGGGGATAAGGACATGGGACATGGGAATAAGAATATGGGAATAAGGATATGGGACATGGGGATAAAGATATGGGACATGGGGATAAGGGACGTGGGGATATGGGACATGGGGATAAAGATATGGAACATGGGGATAAGGATATGGGAGATGGGGATGAAGGATAAGGGACATCACGCAGAATTTGGGATCATCGTCACACCTGGCACAACACAAGCAATCAAACTCTGATTTAAATCTGATTAAGCTCCCATTAAACTCCCGTTAAACTCTGATTCATTTTAACTCTGCTTTTTCTGGCGCTCAAGCCACAACCACGAGGTTTTAACGCAGCGTGGAGCATGGAGCTGGGGATTGCTGGAATGCTGGCCCCGGGAATGACTGGGAGACAGGATGCACTGGGAGACAGAGCAGGAGATAAGAGATAAGGACCAGGATCCCGCCCAGCGCTCGGCATCCTCACACAATGAAGAGCTTTATTCCATTGCTCCCGGGACTGGTGTGCACTAATTTAACCCAATTAAAGTGGGATTGCAGCAGATGGAATTAATGACTCTGCTGAGGGCAGGGAAGATCTTATCCAGGGACTGGGAAACCTCCTTTGCTGTAAGAAATGCACCGGATTGGGAAAAACCTCCAGAGGGAGCGGCGGAGTCAAGGAGACGCCCTCGTTTTGCCCAGGTTTGCAGATTCCAGGGGGATTGAGGCACAGCAGGACCAGCAGGAGCTGGGACAGCCATGGATTTTGCTCTCCTTGGGGGAAATCTTACTTTATTCCAGCCTCAGGGAAAGATTTCCAGCTGGAAAAAAGGCTGCAGGGCATTTTCCCAACCCACCTCTCCTGAGGGAGCTGCCGTGGTGTCTCCTGGCCCCACGGGAAAGGAACTGCAGTTCCCAGTCTGGAACGCTTCACGTTTCCCTGGAAATGTTCACCCTCACCAACCTGCTCTAGGCGAAGATGTCCCTGCTCCTTGCAGGACCCGATGAGCTTTAAAGGTCCCTCCCATCCCAAACTCTCCACGATTCCACGACCTGACAATGCTGGGAACTCTGTCAGGTAATTCTCCGGAATTACTGGCCACAGCCACTGCCCAGCCCAGCCCCAGGGAGTTCTGCCCCCACGAGAACGACACGAGAGCCTGGTGGCCACATCTGTGCCGTGCCAAGGTGGGGGGATTGATGTGTCCGAAGAAGAAAAAGAGGAATAAAATGTGGATTTCACGCCAGGTTCCTCCGCAGGCTCCCAGCAGACCCTGGTGGGTGCAGTCCAGCAGCACCTCCCGCATGCTCCTCACCCAGCCCAGCCCCCGCAGGGCCCGAGGTGCCTCTCCTCAGCCCCACCCCTGCCCCATCCCAGCCACGGAGCCTTTCCCATGGTCCTGGAGTCAAGTCCCAGTGCGGGAATCACTGCAAAACCAACACGGCCTCGGAGAGCGTGGAAAGATGCCAAGGAGATGGATGGGAACTGGTCACGATTCCAAGTGCCAGAGGAGACAATGAGACATAACAAAGCTTTGTTTGGGACGGGGATTTCTTTAGGGAAGAGGGGAGAAGGCTGGACAGGGAGTGGGGGGAATTTTAGTCCATCCCACATCCAATCCAGCGCTCCAATAACTCAGTGCAAGCCAAAAACGTTTCATATCCAACGACCACATTTTGGGGCAGAAAACTGCCTGTCCAGACAAACTCCCGGAGCAGCTGATTCCAGGTGCTGGGAGCTTAAACTGGGATGGTGCTGGAGCAGCAAAATGTTCTGAGACAGGGAAACCTTCCTGCCTCGTACAGAGGGATTGCCCTGGGGAATTTTAAGGAGGTTCCAGAGAAATCCTGAATCTCTGCAGGGACCCCTGCACTGAGTCCTGTCCCTCCCCTGGAGACCCAGAGGCTGCTCAGACACCTCCAGGAGAGCCTGGAATTTGCATCCATGTTCTGGGGACTCATGACACTCACACAGATCCCACAGCCGCCTATTTTAGGACATCCCAGGTGCCTTTCCATGGCTGTTCTGGGATGATCAGCTCAGGTTTGGCGTCTGCCTCGGCTGCCTGGAGTGAGGCGGGTGAATCCACGCTTCACCTGCCAAGGAGCTCCCACTGGGAGCAAAGAGAGGCTGAGCCAGAGAATTCCCCACTGTGACAGCGAGGAGAAAACCCCTCCGGGGTGGATTGACCTCGGAGTGAACCGCACAGGGAGAAAAAACATTCCAGGAGTTGGGAGCTGCTGCTCCCTCAGCCGTCACCGGCGGCACCTGTGCGGTGGGGCTGGCAGATCTCCCCTGGCACAGGGACCAGAACCCTGCCCTGGCCCCAGCCAGGACGGGCTTGGTGGGAGCAGCTCCCAGTCTGGAGCCCCCTGGGAGGCGAGGATGGAGCTGCCCGGGAGAGGAGGGCGCAGCCAGAAAGCAGCAGGAATTGTGCGAGGAACGGCCCCAAATGGGGTTTGGGGTGACCAAACCAGCAGGGCACGGGTGCCCTTTATCCCAGCAGGATGTGCCAGCAGCAAAGTATCCAATGGATGGTGCTGAATTCATGGAATTCCATGAATTCACAGAATTCATGGAAAGGCCACGGGCAGGGACACCTTCCACTGTCCCAAGCTGCTCCAAGCCCCGTCCAACCTGGCCTTGGGCACTGCCAGGGATCCAGGGGCAGCCACAGCTGCTCTGGGCACCCTGTGCCAGGGCCTGCCCCCCCTCCCAGCCAGGAATTCCTTCCCAATATCCCAACACCGTATGAAGCCATTCCCTTTTATCCCACATCCAGGCCCTTATGTGGAAAGTGTAAAGCGAACGATCTCTCCCCAGAACACTTCCCTGCCCTGCAGAGCAGGATCCGAGCAGCTGGAAGAGCTGAACCCCATGGAAAAGGCAGCTCCAACCCACCCCCATCACCACAGCCACCCTCCCTCCCTGCATTTCCAGGATTGCCATTCCAGGATTGCCGTTCATTCCAGAATTGCTATTCCAGGATTGCCGTTCATTCCAGGACTGCCATTCATTCCAGGATTGCCGTTCATTCCAGGATTTTTATTCCAGGATTGCCATTCATTCCAGAATTGCTATTCCAGGATTGCCATTCATTCCAGGACTGCCATTCATTCCAGGACTGCCGTTCATTCCAGGATTGCCATTCATCCCAGGATTGCTATTCCAGGATTGCCATTCATTCCAGGATTGCTATTCCAGGACTGCCATTCATTCCAGGATTGCCGTTCATTCCAGGATTGCTATTCCCGGATTGCCGTTCATTCCAGGATTGCCATTCCAGCATTGCCATTCCAGCATTGCCGTTCCAGGATTGCCGTTCATTCCAGGATTGCCATTCATTCCAGGATTGCTATTCCAGGATTGCCTTTCATTCCAGCATTGCCATTCCAGCATTGCCATTCCAGGATTGCCGTTCATTCCAGGATTGCCCTTCCAGGATTGCTGTTCCAGGGCTGTGCTGCGGCTGCCACGAGAACTGGGATCTGTTTTCCATGCACCTGATGCCGGAGGAGCTGGATCTTCCCTTCCCTCCCCTCCGACAGCTCCTCACAGCCAGCAGGACACGGCAGGGACAACGCGGCAGCACCGGCACATTCCGGCTGAAGGAATTGGAGCCCAGCTGGAAAACACAGCTCAGAAACTCCAAAGGCTGAGCCCATCTGGAGCCCGCTCCGCCATTTTTACCATAATCCAAAGCTTTGTCTGGGAAAAGCTCTGGGCTGGGGTTTGGAGCTGCCTGGAGCTGCCACTGGCACCTCCAACCCCCAAACCAGCTGGACCAGTTTTCCCCGAGCCATCGGATATCCCTGCTCCACAAATGTGCCCTTGGGATGATCGATCACCATCCAGAGGCTGCTCCATCCCATCGGGATCACGGGCACTTTCCAAACCTCTCTCATCCTCCCCGTTTGTCCCGCTGAACTCCGTGCTTCCCCCACAGCAGCAGGAATTTCCTGCTTCCTCAGGCAGCAGTGAATGCTTAAATATCCCAAATGAGGCGCTGGGCTTCCCCTCAGATTTTGGGGAATGTGGGCCTGGATTCTGGAAGAGCTGCCCCCATCACCACCACATCCCCCCTGGCTTTCCCTCCATCCTCACCCTGCATTTTTAATCCATTTTTGGCAACTAAATCCCATCATTTTTCTTGGTACCAGCAAATACTGCTGCGTTGGAGAGAATTCCCACTTCAGCAGGAGAGAATTCCCACTTCAGCAGCATTTCATGGAGCTCGAGAACAAATTCGCTTTTATTTCTTTCTACTTCTTTTTTTAATATAAATAGAAATCTTGCTCCCTGTTGCTGCTCTCCTTCTGATTCCTAATTGGACACGGCAGGTTCTTTCCTATTTCCAACAGGGCTGTGCGAAATGATCAGATCCATTAAATTTCCAAGGGGAAAAAGAAAAAAGCCTCCAAGCCTTCACTGCTGATTTCCAAACCCTCCCTGGGAGCACACGGGCTCTGCCAGGGTAATTTCGTTTGGGGTAATTCACTTGCGCTGATTTCCTGCAAGTCTTGCAGGACAGACAACTCCATTTTTGGGTGATTTTCCACATTAAATTCGGGATTCATTTCCCTCGGAGCAATATTTAAGTGTAAAATATCTCCAGAGAGAGCAGAGGGGTTTTTTTTTTTTGGATTGCAGGAACAACGTGGCCTAGTGGAAGGTGGAGTTGGAATAGATCGATTTTAACCAAATTCCAACTCAAACCATTCCATGATTCTGAGGATCCAATCCCTGGCTCGTTCATTGCTGTGTTTTGGAGCTAACGGGGAGCTGTGATCCCAAAAAATCCTCAAACCATAGCTCCAACTTCCCCCAAATTCCTGAGTGCTTGGAACTGTAATTCCAATTAATCTGGGCAACTCCATTCCCATAAACTGCTCTGAACTGAAAAATGAGGATTCTGCAAATCACCCGCGAGTGGTGGGAAGGTTGAAGGGTGAGTGTCAGGAATTTGGGATGGGTTCATCAGGGATATTTAGGATAAATGCTCCAAATGGGGAGCAGGAGCACGAAAACTTCAGCCCTCAAACCCAAATGAAATCTGTGCCCTGGGAAGGGAGATCCCATAATTCCAACCAGGGGAGATCCCTAATTCCAGATAGGGGAGATCCCATAATTCCAGTTAGAGGATATCCCTAATTTTAATCAGGAGAGGTCCCATAATTCCAACCAGGGGATATCCCTAATTTTAATCAGGAGAGATCCCTAATTCCAGTCAGGGGAGATCCCATAATTCCAATCAGAGGATATCCCTAATTTCAATCAGGAGAGGTCCCATAATTCCACCTGGGGGAGATCCCATAATTCCAACCAGGGGAGATCCCTAATTCCAGTCAGGGGAGATCCCATAATTCCAGCCAGGGGAGATCCCTAATTCCAGTCAGGGGAGATCCCATAATTCCAGCCAGGGGAGATCCCTAATTCCAATCAGGGGAGATCCCTAATTTCAATCAGGAGAGGTCCCATAATTCCAGCCGGGGGAGATCCCATAATTCCAATCAGGGAGATCCCTAATTCCAACCAGGGGAGATCCCATAATTCCAGATAGGGGAGATCCCTAATTCCAGTCAGGGGAGATCCCATAATTCCAATCAGAGGATATCCCTAATTTCAATCAGGAGAGGTCCCATAATTCCACCTGGGGGAGATCCCATAATTCCAACCAGGGGAGATCCCTAATTCCAACCAGGGGAGATCCCATAATTCCAGATAGGATAGATCCCTAATTCCAGTCAGGGGAGATCCCACAATTCCAATCAGAGGATATCCCTAATTTCAATCAGGAGAGGTCCCATAATTCCAACCAGGGGAGATCCCTAATTCCAATCCTCACATCCGGACCCAAAGAGCTCCGCAGTCTCCCAGCAGAAGGAGCAGGGATTGGGATGGATCCCGGCACCTCCTCTCCCAGCAGAACACTCCTCACACTCCCACATCCCTCTGCTATCCCACCACGGATTCTTTTCCTCAATACAACCCCGCTTCCAGGCCGACACCAGGGGAATCTCTCCCCTTAGGATTTTTTGGGATGAGCTGCCGCCGTACGAATCCCAGCTGGCCCCGAGCTCCGCTGGAATTTGCTTTCACCTCCAGGTGGAGCAGGGCTGCTGTGGCAGGGCTCGGTCCCGCTGCCCCTTCCCGGATCCAGCCTCCACTGGATCCCGCACCGGGAAAATCCCACTCCTGGATCCCAAATGTCACCGGAACCATCGTTTGTCAGGACACATGGACAGGGACAGCTCGAACCTCGGTGCCCACCACCATCCTGGGATGTTCTACAAGGGAATGGATTCTGGGGTATCCCAAAGCTATGAAGGGATGCACGTCTGGAGCATCTTTCCCACGGCAGCAGGAAGATTTTGGGCTTTCCTGGAGAAAGCCTCTGGTTCCAGGGTGCATTTTCACGCTCGGAGAGGCAGAATTTGGACGCTGTTCTCAAGCCAGGAAGGGAAAATTGCAATCCAGGAGCAGGGAGGAGGGGAGGAAAACCTGGATCCAAAGCCACCCTCCTCCTCACTTACAGGAAGGCAACTGGGAGGACGCAGTGTGGAAAGGAACTTCCCAAAATAACGGGAATTTAACGCTAAGCAAAACAGCCACCGCAGACGGGCTCAGTCACCGCGCAGCGAGGGAAGGTCGTTAAACAAACAGCACGATCCAGAGTGTTGATTTTGGGGATATATCCAGCTATCAGCTCTTGGGGAGAGCAAATCAACCTCGGGAACTGCACGGCAAAAAGGTCCCTGGAGAGCTGAGACAAAGGGAAAGCCCCAAAGCCGAGCCTTGGCTGACACACGAGGTCCATCGCGGGTCTTTCATCACCGGAATGGAGGCAGGGCTGGGAAGGGAGCGGGGATTTCCACGGCACTTCAGGGGCGTTCTTCTTCCCCGATTCCTTATTTTTCTGCACCGTAGACCCAATTCCACCGCACAAAATGTTCACGTGGATTGAGGCTGGTGGAACCATCCCTGGCCAAGAGCTGCTCCTGGGCTGCTGCTTCCCTAAAACTGTGATTCCCGGTGGCTCGGCCGCTCCCGTGTTCCCATCAACCTTTCCCAACCCTGTGGCATAAACTGGGATGTAACTTTTTATCCCCCTCCTCCTGTTTCCCTTCGCATCCAGCTCTGTTTTTGGAACAGAAGATCCAGGGATCAGGGCTCGCTAAGGAATTTCCCGTTCCTCTTGCAGGCGCAAGGAAATCTGTGCAAAAAGGGCACAAAATGTTCAGCTTTTCCATAAATCCGATATCCTGAGAGTCTCTAATTGCATGGAGAAATCCTTTCACTGGGCTTGATGGGAATTCTCTGCATGGAAATTGTTTGTCAGACCATAAAATGGGAATCCACCCAGTGCTTTCGACCTTGAATCCCTCTCCAGTCTCCTGGATGAGGGGTTTCCCTGGTTTTACAGGAATAAAGCCAGATAAAACCTTTGGAATGATCTTTTCTGTCACACCTACGTTTTGCAAAGCAGGCGAGGGATTTTCCTGAACAAGCAAAGATCCTTTACATGGATTTAGGAGCAGGAACGATGCAGAATTGATGTGGAGCCTCTGGAGAGAGGATTTCCACGGAGCAATCACTTGGAATAAATCATCCTCTTGGAACCACACCTCTAGACCACAGAGGTGCCCAGATGCCAACACACACACTCAGCAGAGGCAAAGAAATCTAAATCAGAGCTACAAATCCCTCAAGAGGAAAAACCCCCACAAGAACCAACAGGGATGTGAATCCGCCTCTGGAGCCGCTTTTGGAAGGATTCCCTGGAGCTCCCCACGCCAGCAAAAGCTCTGCTGGGCCCTCCTGATTTTCCCAAGTCATCAGACGGTCAAGCAAACATCAGGCACCGGATTCCCGTCCAACTCCGGAGCAGATCCTGGTGAAACCGTTTGTTCCACACAGGAATCAAGCCCGGCCCGGACGAATTCCCGCTCCCCGAACAATCCCGATGATTAGCGCTGATTAATGGGGCTGCCAGAGGCTCATTCATCACCAGTAACTCACAACATCTTTTTCCACACCAGTTCCAACTCCCGAGGAGCTGGAAAGGGAAATGGTTCTTTTCCGTGGCTTTTTGTGCCTGTTCCCACCCACGTCCCGGTTCGGGGCTTTTTTAGGGTTGCCCACAAGACCTGCCCAGGTCCGAAACCTCTGCACAGCACAAGACCCTCCATAAATCGCCATCCCTCTCCCCTCTTTTCTTAAAATCATGGAATCACTTAAATTGGGACAGCCCTCTGAGACTGAGTCCAACCCAACATTCCCTCGGCACTGCCGAGGCCACGGCTGACCATGTCCCCAAGTGCCACATCCACAGGGCTCTTAGATCCCCGCAGGGATGGGGATTCCACCACTGCTGGGGTTGGACAACCCTTTCCATGCAGAGATTTTCCCTAAAATCCAACCCAAACCTCCCCTGGCACACCTTGAGGCCGTTGGAGGAGCACCCCTTACTTGGAGGCTGCTCAGTGATGTTCAACCTTCAGAATTATTTGGTTCCTCCCCCCCACCTTTTCATTTCCCTGCAGGAAAGAATTGCCATAAAATCCTGGACTTGGGAACCTGGCAGCCTGGGATGCTGGACTGGGAATGATAGAGCACAAGGAAAAAGTAGGTGGGATTTTGGGCTGCAAACACATCCTTCCACCCCGAAAACACGGAGAGTGTCCCACGCACGGGACCTTGAGCTCGGCTCTCTCCCGGAGCATCCAGGAAAACCTGGAAACAGCATCACGCCTCCAACCTCAGTGGCCAAGATTCCACCCGAGATATTCCCCGCTTCCCAAACGTGGGATTCGAGCGCTGACTTTCACAGGTTCCTACGGGGGAATTGTTTGGGAAGGCGCAGGATAATTTGGGCTCACCCTATAAAAGGCATCGCGTCCTAAAAACACACAATCAGCAGATCCACTGGGAAAGGACGGCTCAATCCTTATGGATGCAGGAATCAGGGAGCAGCCAGGGGGGCTGACACCAAAACCTCATAAGCAAAGTCCACAACATGAAAAATCTTCCCCACAGTGTTTTTTGATTTACCAATCCAGGAAAAAATAAGGAGTGGTTTCCTTACCTTCCTCAGCCAGACCCACGCTCTGGTGGGAAGCGGCGCTGTCTAGGATGGCCTCGGTGTTAATCCAGGCTCCTGCTCCAGTCCCAGCCCCTCATCTGCCCCTGGACACCTTTGGGATGAATAAAAAAACCCCCATTAAGCCAATTTTTTTAGCAAACAGAAAGATCCATGTTGCTGCTCCTCTGTTTTCCCACTTTCCTCTTTATCCGGGGGTATCAGCAACGGAACAGCAACAAGGCAAAGCACCTGAGGAATGTGAGGAGAAAAAGCTGCAAGGCAGAGCAAAAATCTCTTGTGACAGTGGAACTGATCCCTGTCCTCCAGGAATGAGGCTGGGAAAGGTTTCCCATCAAGTTACACAGCTGGGATGATGCTGTGGATGGAATTAGGGCTCCTCAGAACCCCCCAAATTCCAGTTCTTTCCCCAAACACTCCCCATGGTTCCTAAGTTCCTTCTCCACCTAAGCTGTGGAGACCCAAATTGTCCCATTCCAGCACCACCTTCCCTGTGCCACATGGGGGCATTTCCCGGAGATCAGGCAACACTGAACCTCAGGAAAGGCAGGAATTTTCACCAATTCCTCCTCTTCCTCTGCTCCTCTCCAAACCCAAGGGGTGGAGCAGCCAGAGTCTGAGGCACAGGCCGGGTGTGTCCCCAGGCTCCCCACGGAAGGTCTGCCCATGGCAAGGGGCAGAGCTGTTCCCAGCTGCCAGCGCAGCCGGCCATGGATCAGCTTTCCATGGAGCCACGGGGAGCAGCCATCACTCCTCCGACAGCTCCGGGGCCGCTTCCAGCCCGCCGGACTCGCCTCCTGTCACTGCGGATAGGAAAAAATCTCCAGTCATCCAAAAGCGGATTCCAGCGGGCCCTCCAGGTAATTCCTCAGCCTTGACATGGGCCTGGAGAGCGAGCATTCCCTCCTTAATCCCCTAAAAACATCCACGGGAATGGCAGGCTGGTTTCCCCCGCACGTCTGCCCCTCGCCCCGGAGCCTCGTCGCTGCCTGCTCGGAGTCGGACAGGCTGGAATCCCGGCTCTTCCAAGAGTTTAGTTCCAGGTCAACGAGCCCATGAAGAATAGCTGGATGGAAGGAATGGCACATGCCATTCCCGTGATGGGATGTGCCCAGAAGGGCTTTTCCCAGCTGACGCTGCCCTTGGGCCGTGTTATTCCTGCGCCACCTGGATGCTGCCCCATCCCGGGAATGCAGCCGCTCATCCCAGCACTGGGAGCCCCTGGAAATGAGCCCAGCTGGTGGCTCTTCCCTCTTTTTCCCACATTTCCCCACATTTATGTGTTAACAACAACAATTGTGCAAGCCGGCATGGTGGGAATTGTCCCTTCCCATGGCAGGGGGTGGGATGGGATCAGATTTAAGGTCCCTTCCAGCCCAAACCATTCCAGGATTCTCCAATAATTTATTTATATTATTTACAAACACTCTAGGGGTTTATATTTATATTTTGCATTGATTTGGTGTTAATGTCAATTATGCAGCAGGTAGAGAGGGCCATGGTAAGAAAATTAAAGCGAATTAGTTACTCATTAATTAATCCCTGCTCCAGGCAGGCTCATGGGCACTTCAGGAGAAAGTTTTGGCAAACAAAACTTTTAAAGAGTTTTTTTCTTCTCCCTTTCTAATGACCTGTTCACATAAATAATGGGAAGGAAGCACCTCCTAAAAAAATGGATCCAGCAGTGGGTTTAGGGATCATGGTGCTGAAAACAAGGGAAGGGAAACTGGGCACCATCCCCCTCAGGAACCTCCTTAACTCTGTGGATTTGCTGTAACCAGTCCAAGTGCCCCTAGAAATGTCCCTTTTCCCATTTAATACTCACACAGGAGGATCAAGGGTTGATGGATAAAGGTTTCTCCTCCCAAAGCCTTTTTGGTGCCCACCACCCACTGGGTCCCCAGCTTTAACTGTGCAGGATGCTTCTCCTGCTTGTCCTCCCTCCCTTAAGGATTTTGCTCCTTGTTCCCATTAATACCATGCACGTTCCTCCCAGGGCTGGCTCCTCCAGGACTGGATCCATCCTTTGGAAGGACTAAACCAACACAAAAAACCCTGCCCAGTTTGTTTGCACCCAATCCCGAGGGAAAAAAGTAGGTCCTACAAAAATGAAGGGAAGGGAAGGAGGAGAGCAAGCATGACTCCAGCAGTTTTCATGGCGTTCAGCCAGGCTGGAAACACTGATGGCAATAATTGCCTGGAGCCTCCCAAAAAGCGCTGGTCACGGATTTTCCAGATGCTGAGAGACCTATATTTGAGAGTAACCACCAGACGCCATCAGCTCCTCCTGACCAAATACTCCACACTGACATCATCCCACGCTGGCATCACCCCGAGAGCAAAGCCACAGCATTCCTGGAGCCCCAGCAGAAACTCGACACATGGAATGCCTAATCCTGGAGTGGATTTTATCCCTGTTTTCCTATGAGTCATTTTCCATCCCACTGTCTGTCCAAAGATGCTTTTCTGTTGTTTATTTACTAAAGGTTCTCTCAATGGCTTCATTGATGACCGAAGAAAGGAGGGAACGAGGCAGGGACTGGGCATCCCAGGGATCTGCCGCTGAGGCTGGCCTAACTAAACCCATCTGCTTGGGACCATCTGCCACCAGATCTGCTGCCAAAATCTGGGACGGCGCTGGCGCGGCAGGATGCAGACCAGGCTTTGTGTTCTAAACCAAAGTCACGTCACAAGTAACTACAAAAAACGAAGAGACATTCCTTAATTTTCCAGGAGTGCCATAGGATGGAGGGATGGAGTTGTTTTGGTTGACTGTCAAAGCTCCTTTTTTGGCACAAAAGGAAAGGCCCCCAGGCCTGTCTGGAGGAACCAGCTGGAACTGGAAGAGAACCATGGACCACCCCAAGAAAATGAAACTGGCTGGTCCAAATCCATAATCCAAAGGAAAGGCTGGATCCAGGCCTTGCCTGTGCAAGAGTCTGTGCAGAGCTCAGCATCAGCCCCGTGGGTGCAAGGCAAAGCGAGGATAAAGCACCCAATTATTTAATAAATGTAATTATTTGTGCGATTTGATCCATCGCCGTCATCTCAACAGCTCAAGCCGTGAGCCCAAGGACCCGCGGCAGATTCCGATGGTGACCGTGCCATGGAGGAGCCCATTGTCCTGGCACGTGGTGGGACTCTCTGCTCCCACTGACACCAATAATCGTGGACCTAAACCAACAACATCCTCAGTTCCCCTGCTTCAAAGACAGGCTCTGGCTTCCCCAGCCTCAGCCAAACACAAGGAATGGACTCCAGGCCATGCGTTTCCGTCCACGTCTCCACAAACCCGTGGCAGGAGCAGGACAGCCAAGCCAGCTCCCGACCTCCCCGTGGCGCTGACAGGAGAGTCCCAGAGCAAACATTGCACACTTGTCTTCGATTTGTTCTTCCACAGAAGGAGCAGAGGTCAAATTTGAGCTCCCCCAGGAGGGCCCATTTGTTGTCCAGATGGAACAAATGTGAAGGACTTTTCTGGGAGCAGGACGGACAAACAAATGCTCTGCAGCCCGACTGCCATTCCGACCTTCCCGCTGTCGGGAATGTGCCTCTTGCCTTGGGCTTGTGCATCAGGGATGGGGTTTGGGACCAGCAGAGCAGAGCTGTCTTACTCATACAGCACCTGGTTTGTATCTATGGAATCATGGAATGGTTGGGGTTGGAAAAGATCTAAAGATCATCTTGTTCCAACTCATCCGTGGGCAGGGACACCTTCCACTATCCCAGGTTGCTCCAAGCCCTGTCCAGCCTGGCCTTGGGCACTGCCAGGGATCCAGGGGCAGCCACAGCTTCTCCGGGCACCCTGTGCCAGGGCCTCCCCACCCTCCCAGCCAGGAATTCCTTCCCAATATCCCATCTAAAACTACTCTCTTTCACTTTACAAGCCCAAGGAAGCTCATCCTAGAGGTTGAGCAGCTTCACAAAGCCAAAAAGAAGGGGCCAATCCCCCACTCCGGTGAAGACAAGGAGAGGCAGAACCCTCTGAGCCTCCGCCCTGCCCTCAGCCGGAGCTTTGGGGATGCTCCAGATCCCACGGTGTGGAAGACGCCCATGGCAGCTCCATCCAGACCACACAACTCCCCCTGAGCAAAATCTCAGACTGGGGAAAAAAACCCCAACAGGGCCATGGCCCGGAGTCAAGGAGAGCCTGATCCAATGGTCTTGGAAGCTGCAGCGAGTCCCAGTTGGTTCTGCCTTGTTTTCTTGGGCTAATTGCTTTCAGGCTGTCAAGAGCTGCACATCCTGCTCAGAGCCAAGCCTAAATCTGGTCCAATCCTGACTTATCCCAGAGCAAAAACCATCCTTATTGTCACTCCAGCTGGGAATGCACATGGATCCACTGGGCTGAGGAGTGCAATAAACCTCGGAGCAAAGGCACTGCCCACCTGCCACCTCCTCTTGATCCCACTAAGATGAAGCTTCTTAAACCTGGGGGGTTTTTTGAGGTTGAACACCAGGTAAGAACAAAGATCTCCCTCCCAGCACTGAAATCATTGTGATGTGGAAGTTGTTACCCAAACACGGGGGAAGTTAATTCCCCAGGACAGTCTGACACACGCAAATATATCCCTGATCTTTGCCATTTGCAGCACAGTGGAAAATTGCTAAGAAAAGTTCCCATTGTGTCGGGGATGCCACTCCAACCTCCCGGAATTTCTCTCTCCCTCCCTTCCCCTCGGCAGCTAAAAACGGCTCCAAACTCCCCAAATTGCTCGAGGTCAAACAGCAACGCTGGGGCTCCACGAGGAAAGGGCCGAAGAGGTTCAAGCGCACAGCTCATTGCTCCCTCCCGGGCTCAGGGGATGCACTGCTCCCGATCCATGCTCCAGGAGAGATGGATGTTCCAAGGCTGGAGATCCCTGAAGCACAGAAGGCTGCGGGAATCCCCTCCAGACCCCAGATAATTCCACCCCAAGATCCCGGCATCAAGCTATGGGATAGGGGACATCCCTCATCCCTGACATCTCCAATCCTTCCCACCACCATGGAAGGTGGTAGAAGACCTTTCCCAATCCTCATGACTTTGATGACACCTCCTTTGGACACTGCTGTCCCTCCTCCTCCCTCTAATGGGAAAACACGCACACATGTCCAGATCCATGTGTTGATCCCAGCCCCAGGAAGGGAAGCCCTGACACAAGAATGAAAAACTGGGACAATACTTCCATGGCTGGATGCCCAGAGTGGGACTCCTGGATCCATCTTTTGGCACAGGGACAAGTGACCTGATTTCCTCACAACCCACAAGAGCTCCCAGCACACTCCTCCCTAAATGGGGTCACGATTACTGGGATACCAAAGGAGAGATGGAAAACCCAACGCCAGGCTCCCCGCTTTGAGTTTTCCTGAGATTTTCCTGCCTCAATTCCTTCTTCCCTCAGCTTTTAGGCTCCAGGAATGAAGTGGCAGCAGCAGGACAGGGGTCAGGCAAGAGGAGAAGGAAGTGCAGCCCTCCTTGGATGGGTGCTCGTCTCTCCCACGTCTCCCAACCACATCCCTGCCAACTCCTTGTGCCTCGGAGCAGCAGCATCCCTGTTCTGCCTCCGCCTCTCATCCAGCTTTTCCTCAGGAGGAAAGTGCAGGGTTCAGGTGTGACACACACGAGATGCAAAATCCAACCTCAGATCTCGACGGGCTGCTGGAAAAACGCCCATTCCAGGGCAAATGGGGGCAACTGGGAGATTTCGGCTGGAACCACTGGATTCAGGGTTCCCCAGAGGCAGGCAAAGGGTTTAATTTCTGTGTATTTGTTAATTATCTCATTACTTCCAGGACCATGTGCTCCCTGTTCCGATAGTGAAGGGACATCTGAGGTTGGTTAAGCTGTTTGTAACGGGGCCATCTCCAGCTTTTTGGAATTTCCTGGCTGGCACCTACCCAAATCAGCACATCTTCCACGTAAAACAAGAGTCCCTTCAAGGAGCTGCGCTGAACAATTCCCTCACTCAGCAATTCCTAATGTGCTGGCTTTAGGGACTTGACAAATTTTAGGGAAAGAAGTCCCAAAACTGAAAAACAACAACAAAATGTGAAACCTCTTTGATCCCTGCAGTTGTCTCATGAGCGCAGGCAGGAAAAATAGCTTGGAGATTGGGGACGTTTCCAATGACGAGGAATTTTTGGGTCTTCCCTTCAACTTGTGGCTGACAGAAGCCATGGAAGAAGCCCCGTGGAGCAGCAGCATCCCGTCCTGGATGCTGATTTAGGAAGCAGCAGTCTGAAATCTCTTATCACATCTGGAGGAGAGGGAATTGTTGGGATAATCCCCAGGCATCTGCCGGGATGCCAGCGCAGATCACACCCTCCTTCCAGCCCTGAGAGCAGCTAAAAGCCGTGGAAAAATGATCCTGGATCAGCCTGCCTCCATCCTTCCCAGAAAACACCTTCACCAGCATGATCTATGTCATGGAATGCCAGGATGGGTCAGTTTGGAACCACAATGGCTCATCTGGTCCAACCCCCCTGCTCGAGCTGGGTCATCCCAGAGCACTGGGCTGTGTCCCGATGGTTCTGGAATGTCTCTAGAGAGGGAGACCCCACCACAAGCCCATCAGCTGGGAGTGGTGGGACCATCACAAGCTGCAGCTTGTAACCACCTCTGTTGCTTCCTGATCCCTGTGGAAGAGCTGGACAAGGAGCATCCCTGGCATTTCGGACTTCTCCGAGCTTCACGGGTGGCTGGGAATATGACACAATATTGAGTTGTTAGCAAAGCTCAGGCATTTGGGCTGGAGTTCCTGGCTGGAAGTGCTGGATGTGTCACTTCTCCTCGGAGCTGAGCTGGCACATCGGCACCGCTGGGGAAAAGCTGGAGGGGAAGGGAAGGGAAGGAAATCCAACCCTTTCCCAAGTCACCTGTTTTCCTCATGCCAACGCTGCCAGTTTCCCACGGAAAACCCAGCCTGCAGATTGAACTGGTGCTAAATAGGATTCCTTTCCACTCCTCCCTTCATTCCCACACTCCTCTGCAACCCTGGAGCTGCCATTCCTGAAAATTTCACACCTAATTATTCATTATCCCCAGCGAGCCCTCACCAGGCCTCCACTGCTCGTCTGGAGCTGGTTAGAATTGGGCAGAGTTGTGCAATCTCTGGCACCAGCCCCGCTCCACCTCTACTTGAATCCCAAAAAATGAGCCTGGAGGACTTTCTCTGGTCTGTCTGCTCAGTCAGGGCAGAGGGAGCGAGGGATTTGTCTGGGACAATGTTCCAGGCTGAGGTTTGATCAACACGGTGGCCTCATTAACAGCACGGCCCAGACAACTCCATCCTCCAGCGCTGGAATTCCTCGGGGCTGAGCAGGCACGGCACAAATCAAGGAGAGATTTGGTGGGAAGGAAAAGCCCAGCTCTGCTCCCACGTGCTCTGCTGGTGCAGCTTTCCACCCCAAAGGGCCCAAAAATTCTGCTGGGAAGGAGCAACCAGAGATAATCAACACCTCCCCGATTCCCATGGAATTCATCCAATCTGTGGCAGCCACCTGGCAATCCATTCATCCCAAGTAAAATCAGCACCTGATTGAGGTGTTGGAAATCTGTCCCAGATTCCCATTTAGGGCTTGGACCCATCCTCCTGTTCATTTTCCAGCTCCTCTTTTACTGAGGAGCAGTAGTCTCCTTCCCAAATTCGGTGTGCTTATTTTTCCACTCATCCCAGAAGCCCAGAATTCCTTCTCTGAGGGTTTTCCCTGCAGGATACCTTGTAGAGAATATCTGGAAATGAAAACTCCCATTCCAAACGCTGACTGTGGTTTGCAGCTCTGCCTGGAACAGGCAGGCAGTGGCTCGGATCTTTCGGAAAGCCAGGTCCTGACTTCCAGCGAGCTTCACCTCCATCTCCTCCGGGACTCTGGGACCTCTGTCATTCCAAAGCCTTTTCGAAATGTCATCATTCCAGGAGAAGCCAGTCGGGGCTTGAGCCAGGAGTGGCGAGGGCGAGCTGAGATCAAAGCTGCGAACTCTGGGCAGCCTGGAAAGCTGAGGGAAGCCAGAGCAGGAGGTGACATCAGCCCGGCTCCGAGGCGAGCACACGGATTCTCCCCGAGCCTCGGAGCCGCTGAGAAACCGGAGGGATCCGGGAAGCTGGGATGCTGAAGGGCTGAGTCACTGCTGCAGGCTCTCATGGGAGGAAGGAGCAAGATTCCCTCACAAGAAGGAGCTTTTTTTTCCACTGTAAATCCTCGGAGCACAGCGAGGAGGCTGAAAGGTCACTGGGGCTTGGCCGGGCTCAGGCAGCTGGGAGCCAAACGGCTTTGGTGGGAATGAGGATGGTGCTGCCTCCTCCCGAGGGGCTCTCTCCTAACAGGCTTCACCCACAGCCCGTCTGGGTCACCGTGGAGCAGCTTCCCTCATCCCCTGGCTGCGCCAAGGCAGGAGGAGGTCAAACAGGCTTTGGCAGGGCTGGGAATCCCGGTCCCACCTGAGGAAAGGGGAGTTTTGTCTTTGGCTTCCACAGGAAGGAAGGGTTTTCAACTCAGATCCCAATCAGTATTATCCCTAGTGAGGAGTGAAGTAGATCTGCAGGTATTCCAAGGGTTTAAGTGGATCTAGAGGTTTTAAATTTTCAAGGAACTCAAATCCCGTCAGTGCTTTGCCCCTGCTCAGATCCGTGGGATCCCTGATACGAGTCCATTCCTCCTACACAAAGTTATTCATTGAATTCCCTTTCCTTGGATTTGGGAGAGGATCAGCAACATTACAGGGCACACGGATAGGAAACCCTTCCTCTGGAAATGTGGGGAAGATTTGCTCCACAGCAGAGCTGACCCTGCTCTGGTATCCAAGGGGAAACCAATCCCACCCGGGAGGCTGCGGCACCTCAGGAGTGCAAGGTGGGAGCTCAAACCCACAAAAGCCAGCCAAGACTGACCTCTTGAGAAAGGCTGGTGGAACCACAGCCGGAGGAAAAGCCAGGGAGCAGCCGAGGAAAGGTGGGAAGAAAAGCAGGATGAGGACGATGGCAACAAAACCCCCTCTGTGCAGCCGTCCCTCAGCACCTCCCCAGCATTAATTACAGACAACAGCACCCTGACCACACCAAGGGCGATCGTCGCTTTCCAAGGTCCACCCAGCCGGGTTTTGTGTCCCTGGAAGTGGCCAAAGGGAGATTTTAAGGAAGGGTTTAAGAATACAATAAACACACTGTGGTTTTTTTTTCCTCCCCCAGCCTAAAAAAAATCAGCAGCTGAGGGATTTCCTGAGCTGAAGGAGGAGTTGTCTTTGCATTAAACAGGGCTCGGGGGATTTTCCTCCTACAAACCTCTCCATTGTCCCTCAGTTCATAAGGAAAGAAGAGAAAGAAACATTACAACTTTTACTGATGATGAGGTGTCAGCTGAAAATGCAGGGCAAGAAATTAAATTTCTTCACCTGCACCTCAAGTCAGGTTGGAGAAAGCCCCAATTCTTCCTCTGACAACACAGTCTGGGTTCATTAACAAAAATTGTGCTGTAAAATCTATGCCCTGACTTAATGGGACGGCTCCAAGGTCCTTGGAAGGATTATTTCAACCCCACAGGCGCAATCAGTTGGTTCATTAAGCAGCAAAGGTTGGGAAAATCCACCTGGGACTCCTTCCTTCAACATTATTAGTCCTGCTACAAAATGTCCCTCTTGATTTTTCGAGCAGCTGTGAGCGAGTTTTGGCTTTTAAAGCAAAGGACTGGGGACCCATCAGCACCCAAACACATCTGGGTGAAAGTGTTAAAGGGTCTTTTGGGGTGAACCCCAGCAGTGGGGAATAAATGGAATTTAAGTGGAATTTAATGGTGTTTAAACGGTATTTAAATGGTATTTTAATGGTATTTTTAGGCATTTGCATGCCCCTCCTCCTCGCACATCTGGAAGGGGCTCCAGCTGCACGTTTTACCCCTCGACAATCGCACATTTTTAAGGAATTTGTTGTGTTTTTCCCATTGACACAACCTGGGCAAACACAGAGGGTCTGCCCTTCCGCGCATCCCTCCCTGCATGGCATCCCAGGAATGCTGCCGGAGCTTTCTGCTCCGCTGGAGAAACCCCGAGTGCACTCAGCGGGACAAGCCTGGGCAGAAGGCTGGGCCTAGAGGACCTGCCCAAGCCTAACTCCCGAATCAGGAATCTCTGCCTGGCACCTCCAGATCCCACGGCGACACCACCAGGCACAAACCCCATTTCTTGCCGAAAAATGTGACCTGACCCTGGTTTCCACCCAAATCCTTTAAAACTCAAGGCTGCAGCACCGAGGCCCTTGAAGGAAGCAGGGTGTACGTGGAAGAGAATGTATCCAAAAGGAGAGGTGGGAAGGGGATTTTGGAAAAATGCAGGAGAGCGGCACTAAATCAACACTGCAGCAGGGCAGGCGAAGAGGAGGGAAAGAAGCTCCTCATCACATAAACCTTCCAAATTCCTCATTTCCCTGGCAAATCCCAATTCATCTCCACGCCTTGGCTGTGTGGCCCACGAGCCCTGGGCATGGACACAGCATGGCTAATTGCTGTTTAACTCATTAGCAGGGCACGAAGGAGCGGCAGGAATTCCTGCCCCCTTGGGCTGCTGCACAATCCCGAGGCCCCGCTCCCTGTTAATGGGGCAGCTCCTCGGGATCCTGAGGGGGCCCTAATGAGGGGGAGGCTGTTTGTGGGATTTGAGCCCTTCCCTGATCAGTTTATGGCACAAGTGCTCCCTGCTGAGCCCGAGGTTTATGAGCTGGAGTCAATCCTGGAGGGTGGGGCTGGGGAGGGAGCTGGGGCTGCAAACCTGGGCTGGCCACGCTCAGCTCATCCCACTGGGGAGGCACCAAAACCCTGCGGAGGGAGACGGAGACAACACCCCCAGGGCTTCCTTCTCTCCCCAGATCCCAAGATCTGGGTGATCTACAAAGGGGTTTTGCTCCAGTTCTGCCCCACGACTCTGCCTGACGTCCCTTGGTGTCATTCAAGGTGGGACCAAGCCCAACCTGACCTGAGCTCGCGCTGCTCTCACCACCAACAACCTGCACCACACCCATTCCCAATTCCACACCCATTCCCATTCCCAATCCCAATCCCACATCCATTCCCAATCCCACACCCATTCCCAAACCCACACCCATTCCCAAACCCAATCCCACACCCCCACATTTGGCTGTTTCAGAGCAGGAGTTGGGTTTCGCTGCTAATGGGAGAACAATTGTGGTGGGACTCCAGAAACGCCTCTCATTAAACACAAAAAGCACCAGAAAATTAAAGCTTGGGCTGAATCACATCTCAAACTTTTGGGACTGGAAATTCCCACTGGGAACGCAGGACCAAGGCAAGAGCTACTATTTGTTGACAACGCCTTGAAATCATCCTCTCAGAAATGTTGAGTGACTGGAAATCATTGCCCTCCAAATTTTCAGCTCGTTAAAAAAATGTTATAAATTCATCTTGGATTGCTACAAATGGTTTGCTTTGCTTTCAGCCACTGGATTCTTCCATATCCATTTCTGAGTGGGATTCAGGAGAATTTCCAAGGAAGAAGCAGTTCTAACCATGGTAACAATTCCTCCCTTCCAAACCCCCAAAACTTTAACCTCCAAAAAATGCGATCTAAATTAAAAAAAAAAAAAGGAACAAACCCAGCGTGTGCAATGAGCTCCCTGCACACTGAGGCACGAAAAGAACATTTAACACAAACCACGTTGGAGCAGCTCGGCTTTGCCACGGACTGCGATCCCTGGAAACCTCGGCTCCGAGACACGGCCGCCTTCCAGCGCCCTCCCCTCTGCTCCCCTCAGCAGGGAGAGTTGTTTGTTTGGTTTTGTAAGTCCCAGCTTAATGCAAAGCAGGAGGCAGCAAGGAGCGGGGCTTGCCAGGGGCAGCGCATCCCTCTCCTGCCTCTTCCCGTGGTTCCCGCGGCAGTTTTGGATCCTGCCAGTGTTTGGGTTGGGTTTGTAAATCATTCCTGACAGGCCCAGTTGGTGACTGTGATGCCAGCCCGTGGAGGGAATTGGGGAAAATGGGCTCAGGCTCAGGCTTAGCTTGGTTGGGATGGCATTCCCGCCACAAATGGTGCCTCATTCCCTATGGATTTTCCCTTCTCTGTCCCCAAAGCGCACATTTCACAGGGGGACACGGTGTCAGCAACCCCCAAAATCCTCATGGTACTGAAATAACCAACCCTAACCCAGCCCTGTTTCCCCCTGCTTTTCCACAATACCCGTTCTGGTCCTCAGGAGGCCCCAAAGGCTGCTCCCGGCAGGAATTCCCAGCACATCCCTCATCCCTGCCCACCGCTGTGGCTTTGCCAGGGGGTTGTGCAACAGCTCAAGGACAACAAGTGGAAAAATCACTTCCAAGTGGGAGGTAAGGAGATGCAATCCTGTCTGTACAGGACAATAAATCACCTCTTCGGGCTTTTCCAGCCTTAAAATATGCGGAGCAAAGGGCAGGGATGTGGCCGGTGAGGGAAGGACTGAGGGAAAGACCAGAAGGGAAAGATCACAGCTGAGGAAAGATGCAACAGCAAACTCCAGAGCAGAGGAGTAAAACCTGTTCCTCATCCCTGCACATCAGCACCACAGTCTAAACAAGGAATGTCACATTCCTGGAAAGTCTCAGCGAATGCACGTTTGGGACAACAACAAAGGAAATCCAAGGAAAACTGACTCGTTTTCCCATTGCCCAGGGCCAGCACAGTTCCCAAAGCTCCTCAGGGGCTTCTTAGCTATGATTGGTTTTATGGAATTCCAGAATGGTTTGGGTTGGAAGAGCCTTAAAGATCGTCCAGTTCCAACCCTGACACCTCCCACTGTCCCAGGCTGCTCCAAGCCCTGTCCAGCCTGGCCGTGGACATCCCAGGGATGGGGCAGCCACAGCTGCTCTGGGCACCCTGTGCCTCCCCACCCTCACAGGGAACAATTCCTGCCATGTTATTCCTTAGCAGGAGGTTTAGCTGGAGATAATTTGGAGGTTTTGACAGCGCAAATGGGACAATCCAACAGCGCAGGAGAGGAGAAAAACCAAAACACGTCTGGGTGTAAATTCAGAGGGGTTTCAAGGAGGGAGAATTGAGGGAGGTCTGTGCTGGTGCCAGGGAGCTGCCACGGGACAGGGACATTGGGAATCACCTCCACTGGTCAGTGCTGCAGGCTGGGGATCAAAGGACAGCTCCTGGTCCATCCCCAGGAAGGATCCCACCTTGCTGGAACAAGGGGACCTCAAGCTCAATGAACCCCATGCCAAAATCTTCAAGCAGGAGAGAGGCCTGAGACACATTTTGGATATCCCATAACCAGGGGAACCCCAGGAGGAGTTCCCAGGAGTTGAACTGGTCCAGAGGGATAAGAAGTTGACGTGGGATTTGGGATCCCACCTTCCTTAACTTGCTAAGCAAGAGATTATTTTTTAACTTTCTTTGGCACTTCTCTGTCCTTAAAGCAGCAGCCTGGGAAAGGCAATGGGAAGGTAATAACTAAATAAATGAATACATTAATTAATTGATTAATAAGAGACTGAAGTGCCTGGATCAAGCATCCAGGGCCTGGATACTCAAGGAGTGAAGGATTTAGAACAAGTAGCACTCGACACACTTGATCTTTTTATCCCCCCTCGTTTCCACTCCCTTCTAATGCCTCCAAAGCAATTGGCCCGGGATGTTTCCCATCCTTTGTCTAATCTCGGAAGAGGAAAAGCATAAACATTCCAGAAATATCCACGGAGACGTTTTACTGCCTGGCAAATGAGGCAAAGCCCCCTCCCCTCCCCTTTCCCCATATGTTCCTGAGTGCATCCAGTGTTTACGGGCCCAACCACAACCCCATTAGCTGTGCTCCTCCTGGATCACTGGGAATCACGGTCCTGCCCTCAGACAAAACAACAACCATCTAAATTTCAGAGAATTAATAACAACGTCTAGCACTAATGAGCCCTTCCATAACATCTCCCAAGCTTTATGCAAATTAACGAGCAGCACGAGTTCCGGATGATCCAGAAGGATCCTGGGCAATCCTGGAGCAGAAGGAACAAGTTTGCAAAGCAAACTTTCCCCCGCTTCCCCCTGGAGAACGTGGCAGCTCATTAGGGAGGAGATCCCAAGCTCTCCGTGTTCGTGGGCATCAAAGGGAATTATCCAAAGTGCCAGCCCTTCATGCCAGGAGGGAATTCTACTCACTCCCAAAAGAGGGGTTTAACAGCTAAAGTTGGATCCATAAGTGATCCAAGATCATGGTGACACAGCCCCCATCCCAGTCCCGGATACAGGCAGTGCCCACAGGCAGCCAAAGTGGGAGCCAGGAATGGGAAAAGCACCTTGAACAACCTTTCTGTGACCCCAGAGGTTGGAAAACCAGGATTTGGAAAGGTTTCCAAGCAGGAACACACCCCAGTGTTTACAGGGAGTTGGGAATGCTGCCGGATCCTCGGGAGGGTGTCCCTGCTCATCAAAGGGGGTTGGACGAGGTGACCTTGGAAGGTCCCTCCCAACCCAAACCCCTCCAGGACTCCTGCCTGCTCAGAGGGATTCTGCCTCATGCCCACGAGAAGGGCTCACACAGTGGAAGGATCAATGCTATCCCCATGCAGGATAATTTCCACAAGGATCTAAATCCACCTGGAAGGATCAATGCTATCCCCATGCAGGATAATCTCCGCAAGGATCTAAATCCACCTGGATCTCCTCACGCATTTCCATGCACTCCAAAAGCCCAAATTTTTGGTAAAGTCATTGTGGGTATTCACCCCCTCCAAATCCCCCCCAAAATCCCAATTCAGCAAACCCACAATGAGCATCAAAGCCCTGGAGGAGATTCCTGAGGGGGCTCAGACCCCATATCTGCAGGTATCCCAGAGAAAACTCTGCTCTTCCCAGATTCTCTCCACCATCCCAGGGGGTCCAAACCCCACCGGAAGCTGCTCTTTGCTACCCCAGAACCTCCTCCACGAGGTCTGGGTTGATCCTGCCGCTGTCCCGGCTCCAAGCCAAGGATCACGAGGATGATTAATTCATCTTCAGAGCTTGGTGGTGTCCAGAAGCTCCAGCGTGGAGCTTCCACTTGGACAGCAGTGACTGCCCTGCTCTGGAATGCTGCAGGAGCCTCAGCAGAGCCTTCCCAGAGCTCTGCAATCCCAGACTCCAGCTATAAAACCCCTGCCGCAGGCAAAAACCAGGACACGGAGAAGGAGATCCCAAGGAATTTCTCCATCTATAACCATCACAGCTCCATAAAGCTGCTTAAAAGAGGGAACTGAGCTTGTTTTCCTTGTGGAAATCCTATGTTTATTTTTAGTTCTGCCTCGGAGTATAAATAACTCCGGAATGAAGTGCACGGTGCTTAATTCCCTTCATTGTGCCCTTAATTGCTTCCTTGTTTGCTTTCCACTTTCCACTCTGCTCCAGCCTCATATTCCAGCGCCAGCTCCTCCCTTCCACGTTTGTTTATTGTGTCTGCATTTCCAGAAATTGAAAGGTCAGGAGAAAATATGAATTTTTTATAGAATTTCCTAATGCCACCAAGGCTTTACCCTCCCCGCCCGCCTTTGGCATGGATTCCCTTCCATCCAGACGCCACCAGCCTGAATCCCAGAGCCATTCCAGCTTCCCTCAAACACCCTCCCTGTTTTCTTTCTCATTTGTGTTGGAGCCCCGAGCTCCCATCCTTCAGAACATTCCCCGTTCCTTTGGATGCTGCCAAAGGAATCGGTGCTGTGCTCACCCCGGTTTTGTGGGGTCACCCTTGGCTGAGGAAGAAGCTGTCAGCTCTTCCAGCACCCTCTTGTGATGCTTCCCAGCAGGAGCAGTGGGATTTGCTCCATGGATGTCCCCACGGAGCACAGCAACACCTTTGGGAGACTCCCACGGACGGAGTGCTCGGCCAGGGCGACGCTGGACCTGGAGCAGGGATGTGCTCCATGAGGTGTGGAATGCTGGGGGTGTCACACTAAACCTGCTTCCCAACCCCCAGCAGGACATAATCCACATCCTGGAATGATCCACATCCCGATTCCACCTCATCCCAGCCTCCTCCCTTGAACACATGGAGAACTTTGCTTCCAAAAGGAGCAGGAGGAAGGTCCAATCCAACACATCTCTGACCCCCGAGCCTCCACAGGCAGCTCCAGCCCCATGGGAAGGGTTTTTCCATGTGTTCCATGGGCCAAGCACTGTGCTTGCCCCACAGCAGGGACCTGGGTGGGAAGCTGGAGTCGGGAGCGTTTTTCCAAGGTGAGTCCGTGGGGCAAGGAGCTCAGAGTTCCTCCCTGGAAGTGCAGGGAAACACCTACTTTTCCCAAGCAAACATTAGAGCAGGATGAGGTTTGTGCACAGAGCAGGGAGGAACTTGTTGTCCAGCCTGGAGATTCCAGGGAGACCTTGGAAACCCTTCCAGTGCCTCTCTCCCAGAGAGCCGGAGAGGGTGACAAGAACACGGAGTGCCAGGACAAGGAGGAGCAGCTTCCCACTGCCAGAGGGCACGGTGAGATGGGGTACTGGGAAGGAATTCTTCCCTGGCAGGGAAGAGAAGAAGTGGCTGCCCCATCCCTGGAAGTGTCCAAGGCCAGGTTGGAGCAGCCTGGGATAGTGGAAGGAGTCCCTGCCCATGGATAGAACTGGATGAGCTTTAAGGTCCCTTCCAACACAAACCATTCCATGATTATTGCCCTCAGTCCTGTTGCAGGGGTGGATCAAGCCATGTTTTCCAGGCGGATCATGTCCAAGGTTTTCCTGCCCTGCCAGCCCCCAAACAGCACTGGGGTTTATTTATTTTAATTTTGAAACCTCTCCCCAGCCTTTAAAAGCTGCCCAGAGTTTCCAATAAACCTCTGCCCGTTGGGATTCCCACCCTCAGTCTGGTTCTTCCCTGTGCTCCTCAAAAAAAATAGCACTGAGTTTTTGGGAGGCTTAAAATTCCTCCCTCAACCTCAGGAGAGGTAAGGAGAAAAATATGCAGGGAGGTGAAGCAAATTCCTGCCTAATTCCTCGGGAGACCCAATCAATGGGAGACTTCTCCTCTGTTTATTTTTTTCCCAGCAGAAGTCCCAGTCTGTCCTCTCCCTCTTCCAAAAATCCACACCCAGGAGCGGTGACGTCAGAGGATATTTTAGGAAGGCAGCTTCGTCCCCAACCCAGGGCTGGGGTGGTTCCCTTCCCCTCACACAACCCCGCAGCTCTGCTGCCCAGCAAAGGCACCGCCGGCTCCTGGATGCCAGACCTGGAGGTGAAATGGGAATTTGAAAAAGCAGGAATTGTCTTTCCCAGCCGTTCCCCTCCGAAGGAGTAACGAGTAACGTGCTTGGCTCGCGCCGCTGTTGACACAAGGGTGACTCACGGGCCCAGCAATGTGGGGCTGTTTGGAGGTTCAGGGCAGGAATCTGGAACCGGCCCCGTGTCCCTTGGCAGGGGCTGAGCTCAGCTCAAAAATGCACTTTTATCCCCGTAACGCACCCGGAATGCAGCCCTACCTATGGCTCCCATTCCCAGACTCCTTTTCCAGGCTCTTCCCAGCGTCCATTGGCTCCTGGCTGCAGGTTTTGCTGGACAATCACCTTTGCAAACCCCACCTGTGCCCACCTCTCGTGTCTTTGAGGAGGATTCCACCCTAAGCGTGTCCCTGCCTCTTCTCATTTCACCCTGGTTTGCTCCAGCCCCAAAATCCATGGATGGTCATGGATTCACTGCAAAAGCCTGGAGCAGGCAGGAGCTGCCAACCCCCTCAACCCCCATCTGATGCCATCCCTTAAACAGGTCTGGGAGCACATTCCAAAATATCTTCCCACCTCCACCGGGGAGCCGAACAGAGCTCTGCTCTCCCGAAAGGTTTTCACGGAGACCTCCAATAAAACCAACCAACAGTCAGTGGTGTTCCTGCCATGAGTGATCCCAAAGGGCTGGGCCTGTGGGGAGAGAGATCCCAAAGGGCTGATCCCAAAGGGCTGAGTCTGTGGGGAGAGAGATCCCAAAGGGCTGATCC